>CM076571.1:789200394-789760890 GCA_034641835.2 Pinus albicaulis
GTACACAAATCAAGCTGTAAATAAGTTTGGTGAAAATTTGGAAAAAGCTGCCAAGCATGTTCTTTGATATATGTGCGAGGAACACCCAAGGTGATGACATCATTCTGCGTGGATTCACATACGCATATTGGGTAGGAAGTTGAGTAGATCGGAAAAGTACCACAGGGTATCGCTTCAACATTGGATCAGGTATGACCTCCTAGTGCAATAAGAAGCAAAAGTCCATAGAAATGAGCATATCTGAAGTAGAGTATATGGCAGCCAAACTGTTTCTGGAAAAAAAAAAAAATATTGAAGCCTAGCCAAGCACATTCGGAATATTGAAGCAGAGTATTTAGGGAGAGCGTCAAATAAAATTCAAATACTTTGAATATTGAAGCAAAGAATTGAATTTTTGAATATTGAAGCAGAGTATTTAGGGAGGGCGCCAAATAAAATTCAAATTTCAAATTTGCGGGAATGAGTTCCATAGAAGGATGGCTATGTGATGGTCATCTAGCTGATGGCGACATGTGCATAGTCCCTGTCATACTAAACTCGCAGTCTATAATATGACAACTTGCCACTGACTCTTTTTAAAGTGGCCAGAATTCGTTTCCGAACGACATCTATTACCGAGCAATTCCTTTGACTACTTAGACTACTCCTAAGTGATATGCCTTGATACATTATATAAACCAGAAATATTTTTCTTAATGAAAAAAAATTATAAATAAAAAAATTATCTTTGTATTATTTTATATTAATAATAAATCACTTGGTCATGTTATAGACATGCCCACTTTAATGATGGTTTTGAAAATCGGGGGTTAAATAATGAGACGTAAATTAAATAAATAGATGTGGGAAAGCGTTCCCATGTTTATTGCCACAAACGACGACTTTATATGAAATACATAAATCATTTTAAGACAATTTTAAATAAATTTGTTGAATTTACTTGCTTGAGTGCACATTTTTTTAATTGTCTTTTATGAATTATTGCTCGGCAAAGACCGCTCCAAAGCATAGGACTAAATTGAAATGCACTCACGCGTTTGAGAGTTTAGCCGTCTTTCGTGACTTCTTTCATTTTCAATTTGGCTCAATAAGGCGATTTTTTTTTAAACGTTATTGCTTCGGTCAAGACCCAAGCGTTTTTGGACAATAAAATGAAATAAAAAAATAACAATACATTAATTTTTTTTTAATATAAACATTACAAAATAGTAGTTTTTTTTTTTTTTTTTTTAAATTCATAGTCAACGGAATGCTACGGCAAAGATAATAAGGTTGGATGCATCGCAGCAAGTCCCTGCCTTGAGCAGAAACGGCTATTCCGCAATTCGCAATTTGACAGATAGTTGGAGTTGGAGTTCTAGCAATTTATTCAATTTGACAGAGAGTTCATTTACTCAATTTCACAGACAATTGGAGTTCTAGCAATTTATTTCGCAATTTGACAGTTGGAGTTCTAGCAATTTATTTATCAATTTGACAATTCCGCAATTTGACAGTTGAAGTTCTAGCGATTTGACAGTGGGAGTTCCAGCTAGCAGTGAAGCAATTTATTTACTTCTATTTTTTTGGAAATCTTGGAGATTTGAGGCAGGACTCATTAAGAATTTATTTACTTTTACTTTTTGGAAATCTTTATGCTAAACACTATTTTTTATATATGAAAAAATAGTGTTTAGCATAAAGATTCTCTTGAGTAACATTATGAATGACATAAATTTGCATTCTTATAAAAAACAATAGTTAACCAATAACATTACCCGTGGATTGTTTTGTTATATCTATTATTTGATGGATCGGGTGAAAGATATTCAGCAAACAATTGGCGTTTAATGCTGGTTGTGTATTAAGACCAATGTTCATAGTCATCACACAATTAACGTTTGGTTGTGTATTAAGGGCTATTTTCATATTTGGAAAGTGTTTATTTCGGAAAAATAAGAGTTAAAAAAATTGATGACGCATAAGTGACATGATCACTGAATTATTACATCATTTGGCGGATGAGGTCAAAGATATTTGTGTAACTATTAATGTTTGGTAAATTTTGATGGGATGGCCAAGGAAATTATTTAAACGAAAATTAGAAACCATATTGTCAATGAGACCAGTACCTGTCGAGGCAAGGACATGCAAGTCACCTACCGGACCACTCCAAACAAAAAAAACAGTGAATCATGGAGTTTTCAAAGATATGGCTAATCAGCAGACTGAGTTCAGTCTGCATGATGTAATGGAAATATTAAGATGCTGTAGAGGTACTTAAAGTAATATAATAGTCATGAGAGGGATTTTATAATTCATAAAGTGTTTTTTGATGAGGATTTTCAGAGCTTAATGGGGAGAAAGTGGGGAGAAAGTGTTCCAGTGTAGTATATAGAGAGACCAGAGTCAGTCACTAAATGATAGAACACTGTCGCAATCGAATTAGTGAATTAACCCAACGGCCGCAGTGAACAATTAGTTGGGAAGTTAAAAGAAAACAATTACAATGGCCCTTTTCTCAAAGCCATTGATTTCGATGCTAAGAGTGGAATAACTCTGAATGGGCATGGGTATTGGTATTTCATAACTATTATTCACGAAATTGTTAAAAGAAGTCGATTTTTGAGCTATAACTATCACCGTCGTTGTCTACCTCCTCAATCTATCCCTTTTTTTTTCTTCTCTCTCTAAGTAAGACTAATTTTATTAGATCATATAAAACAAAAGGTTACAAGTCGCATCCCAAGTTCAATCCATAGGGAAGAGTCCAGAGAATTCTATCAAGTGTTGGACTGCCTCTACTGGGGAAACCAATCCTTAGAGGTTCAAAAAATACTGCTACCCATGATGGGAAACCAATAGAAGAAATTTGCAAAATTATACACAATAGCCAGAGAAAAACATTTTTAAACATGTGCAATCCACGAAGAGATGAAAATAAAGTCCTAAGGATGACCTGCATGCTTATCACTAGAAGTAGGAAGCTCCTGGAGGATCCTGCACACGTAGCCAACATCCTCCATCCCCGAGTGTAATGCCTGCGCATCAGACGGCTGGCACGTCGAAGCAGGAGAGCTCGAATTTTCCACGTTATCCTTAGGCTGAGGGACTTCCTGTTGCTGAGAGAAGCCGCCTGTGTTCAAGTCCAAACTGCCGCCCACGTCCAATTTTGGACCGCTACAATTGTTGCCTCTTGTATCACCAGAGTCGCTACTGCCACTGATTGCACTTTGCACCAGAAGGGCTTTCAACTTGCGCGGGGTGAAAGCAAGTTCAGGGGAGATGGTGGACTTATGAGCTCGTTTTTTGCTATGAAGGGAGGGGGACGGTGGAGCCGAAGCAGGGAGCTGCAGAGAAAGCTGGGCATTCAAGTTGATAGGGGGAGAACTAGAAAATTTGTTCCAATCAAGGGATGGTTCATTTCACGTCCATGGGAGAGCGAAAGGGGAGGGTAGGGAGGATGAGAAGGTTGACCGCGCCCACCAGCTCTTCGACATCGCTTCTTGTGACATCAAGGCATGATAGTCCAGGGGGGTGAGTCTCCTGACCAGAGGGAGACGAAATTAGGCTTCCAAGGAGGGAGACGACCAAGGAGAGCTCTACGCTTGGACGAGCAAGAGAAGTGCACCAGAGACCGGGGAGCGACAACAGAAAAGCGCACAGTGAGCGGGCGGGCAGGGCTGATAACGCAAGTGAGAGCCAAGGTGGTGGAGTAAATGACCATGGCTGGCAGCATTAAAGGAATGCAAGCCTGATACATCGACGGCAGGGTGGCAAAGGGTGGAGTAAAGGTGCCCTCATGCCAAGTTTTATGAAGGAGCTCCTCCCAAAGTCTGAGCACGTGGAGCCGCCGAGTGTCCATCCTCATGGCAGCCCCATGGCACCTCCTCACCTTAATTTTCACCTGCATCTGGGGGCTCCTCAATTTACCTTGATTTCTTGAAATAACAGTGAAATATTGTTGGTGGACATAGCTATGATACAATGAACTACATAAATTAAAAAAAACTATCGCCAATACAACTTGTAATTTGACCATATGAATCCAATAAAATGTAAGTGGAAACATCAATGCTTCCACGCAGAATTTATACAACATTTATATAAATATTAGATCAATTCATGACATGTAACATAATGTTTAATGGTTGTTCAGAGTTTATTTTAACAATTTTGGGTTATAATGTAGTATGCAAACTTATCAGTCATTCAACAATTATATAGGCAAAGTCTATTCTTTGCATCCTTACCTGTGTGACAGTACCTTCCGCCCTGCAAGGACAAAGGCATTGATCAGAATCACCCGCTGGAAGATTTGCTGCTTATGTGGCACGAGTTTTTTTTTCTCTATACTGGCTATGTAGGTAGCCCCGTTATTATAGCCAATAGATGGTTGTCCCTGCCGATAGCCAATAGATGGTTGTCCTTGATAATAGCCCATCATTCATTGACAAAAGGTCATTGCCAACTGGTCATTGTTGGGCTTTGATACTTGACTGAGCTACTTAATTGCTTGCCTTGGATACTAACTGTAAACTGTAGATGTTGCGCTATTCAGCTTGGCTTGGATATAGGTTCTATAAAAAGATGGAGAGATAGTGAGGTAGTAACTAGCGAGTAGAGGTAGATGGAGAGTAAGAGCTTTATGACAAAGCATACTGAGTACAGGTAGAGGGAGATTAAGAGCTTTATGACAGAGCGTACTGGTTATTTTGCTACAGAGAGGTTACTATCAGTCTCCTCGTACAATGTTATTACTGCTCCTTAATGTTTCTACGGCTAGCTTCACACTGGACCTGGAGTGATACACTTGCCTCATCCTTAAAATTTTGTTGTAACACAACATCATCATGAGAATTTATGAAAGACGGTAGTGAAGCCCTTATCACATCTAACACAACGTTGTCTGTGGCCATTGAAGCATGATGGGTGGTCAAGCATGCACATAACCATCTGGTTCGTGGTTGTCTGCAACCATTGAAACATGACATGTGGTCAAGCATGCACATGGTTTATGTGGTTCGTGGTGTGGCATACTTGAATAGTTAATGTATATTGTGAAACCAAACATTTAATGCTTAAGCGATTAATGCTAGCATAACCTTTGTTGGGAGGTAGACAACCTTCCTAGCTGAGTGCCCATTAACTCTGGATTTTCACAAGACTTTATTTCTTTTCGCAAGACTTTCTTTCAACATCTGGCGTGGAGACACCTTGATCCGTGGTCAGTCATAGCAGAATTCCTGCCGTGATTGAGATATGCCAAGTCGGTTCGCTGACGACAGTAGTGGGTGCTTTGAGAAACCTATTAGCAATGCTACAAGTTAGACAGGGTTTGGCAGAAGAATGCAATATGTGAAGCGAACATTTCATGCCACGGAACTAATGCTGGCATTAGTTCTCATTTTTAAAATATTAATGAAAACCATATTTTTAACTATGAACAATATATCATTATAGCTTTTTGGCCTCGGGAAGAGGCCAATAAGATCACAAAGTTTCTTATTGGTTGTAAAAACAAATACTTTTATTTGATAGGTTGTCACATTATATTTCATGAAATAGTAACAAAAACTATAGGTTATTCCCAAAAAGGATTAATGTTAAGTCTTCCATTTTGTTATAGTCCCATGCCGCAAGCGGCACGAACTAATAAGACAGTCCAATAATGATCGGGAATTTCTCTAAGGGAAACTCTCAAAGGTATTGGCTTCTTTTAAAAATGATAAAATTTTGTGGGTGAACATTTGTGTAGGTCTTAAAATTTTGTGGTTGAACATGTGAGTAGTAGAAAATTTTCATTTGGTTCTATGAGTTTGTAGAGGAGGATTTTTTAAGGGCATCACAAGACATTCAAATAAATAGGAATGTTTTAGAAGTCTTAAAATCTATTTTATTACTTTTAATTCTTAAGAAAGAGAAGCTAAAATGAATTGATGATACCATTGTTTTTATGAAATTGTGTATATAAGATAATTGCTAAAACCTTGGTAATTAAAGAAAAAAATCAATTTTTTTTTTTGTTAGGTAATGTGATTTCTAAGAGGACTAGCATGCCTAATTTGTGGCTTGAGTAACCACAACCAAGGGGCATATAAGCTGTCAAAATCATTCGAGGATTACACTCGATCTGGGCCACACCAACTCTTAGTATTTCTTGATTTTTTCCATTTATTATGTCATTGCTCTTGTATGCTTAGAACTGGTGTACTACACTTTTCACTGTTTTGATGTCTTAGCAGTAATCATTGGCCTTTGTATTTCAACAATTTTCTTGTTAGTTCCATAGTAATCATGTGTTTAATGGCATTGCATTTATGTTATAGGATATTTTAAAAATCATATATTTGATATTTCAAAGCGAATTTACGTGTTTGCTTTCAAACTTATATGCAAGGTCTCGTGTTTTCATAATGTTACTAATTCAATAAACACAACTGATATCAATTGCTATGTTGCAACCTATTCGCTAGAGCAGCAAAGGAAAAGCTCAAGCTTTCCCAATACATGAGGTATATTAAAGCTAGAACATAGGCAACCAAACATTTCAAAATTTTTGAAAACTAAAATTTGATTAATCTAAATTTATTCCAAATTTGTAGATTTGATGGAGGCTATAAAATTGTTAGGGTGGATCTGGTAAACTTGACTAGGTCAAGTTACCCATGGTTTTTGGCTTGAGATTTATGGGCACCTATTGTTTTTCCCATGATATTCATCTTCGTATGTATCCCATTTAAAGGTCGATCAAACTCATGTTAAATTGTCTCAGTAGCCATTGGAAATAAAAAAATGGTGTGCTTATACACCATTATCTCTCTTAGTGCTCTATGATCCTAACATATGATATTAGAGCCATAGTGGTAAATACAAGATCCAAATGAATATCAGAGCCAAAGGTAATGGTCATATGCTTGAGATAAGTAATGTAATGGTATGCTGAGTTGTTTATGGAAAAAGTAGATCTAGTGCGATGGTGGTTTGACATAATGCACAATGTTGCAGTGGTACGATGAGAATTTATTGCAAAGTTGTGATGGGGAGGTATGCTTGTGCGATTATGATGAGATCAATGGAGGTGCATAGGTGGAGGAAAATGAAAAAAAGTCGAGTTGATCCAAGAAAAAGTTGAAGTGAGAATGCTCGGTGCTCTTTTCAAATAGGAATATGATGAAGCAAGAAGAAAGGTTTTGTTTCCCATGTTGAAATTAAAGTTTCTATATTAGTTATGGTTGGAGTTGCCATCAAAGAGGAAAATGGTGGCGTGGGAGGCTACACAAATTTTATAATAACAAAAACAACTCTCGCCAGACAAGTTTGAAATGGTTGTCCACTACAACAAAATTATCAGATGAAGAAAGTTTCAGGGACATAATTATATTAGACCAACAAGTGTGTTTGCATACTAAGTTTATTGATTGTGTGATGATGACTTGTTTTTTTGTGGTTGTGATGGAGGAGCATCCCACTTATGATTCAAAATGTATTTTGACTAGACCTAGGGTTTTCATTTATTAAGGGAGTTGGTTCCTTAATTGATTGTAATTATTTGATTATTTGTAGTTTCCTATGGTTGTAAAAAAATTTAGAGAAATCGTGAATATTGTAGTTAGATCTAATCTTAAAACAAAGATCTCGAGAATATTTGAAGTGATTTGGAGAGATTGTAGGTAGCTATATTCCTAGAAATATTTGTGGATCTACAGAATCCTAGAATAGGGGATTGTTGAGTAATTAGAGGATCTAGATAGGAACACTCAAGTAAATAGGAGATGAAGAATATAGGTGTGTAGTGTGGGTAAGAGGAGAGTTTCGAGAGGATTTGAGGGTTGAATAAGGCCTTAAGGCCGAGAAGGGTATTTATGATAAATCAGGCCAGGAGGGTCTTCATAAATTATTTATGCATTAATAGAGGAAGTTATTGGTTTAAATTATTTTGTAATGTGTACTATTAAACCATGTTTATTACGCTGAGTCAAATGTGATACGAGTTTGTTTCATTCCTAGGTCAAACTCATGAATGATTAGTGCAGTGGAAGAATAACCTTAAGGGGCACATAGAATACTGGATTAGTCTTGTATCAGAGTTGTAACAGAAGCCAAAGAACTCAACAGTCGTGATGAATAACGAGAAATTATCATTACATGGAGAATTGCAGCTATACCAGAGTGAATTGGAAAAATAAGCTCAAGAGAGATAGGTGTTGATCGTTGATCAATGAAGAATAAAAAATCCATTAACCAAAGGACAAAAGAGTCTTTTTAAAGTGCCAAACATTGAGTATAAGAATAAGGGAAGCTTGAATACAAAGGATTGAGATTAGAACAGAAGGATAAGTAGAGAGTATAAAGGGCAAAACTAAGCCAAGTTTGTACCGGAGGAGCTATAAGCCACAAAACAAAGCCAGAGGAGGAGTTGAGCACAAAGGAGTGGTGTAATAGTTAGTTTTTTTTAGAGTCTCGACATAATTCCGTCACTTGAAAACTCTAGGAGATAAACCTAAGAAGGAGTCATCATTTAATAACACTGGGTCAAAAGTCCGGAAGCCCAGGTGGAATTTTAATTTACGAGTGGGCATTGGGCTCTCAGATCTAATAGTTAGCAGACAGTTTGAAAACATTGGATGGGAAATTTTCTGTCACCTAGATCTGTTAAAGTCGAGGGTCATTTGAATTGCGAGCAGGAATTTAGAAGAGCCGAGAGCTAGGTGGAATCTATCATGAGACAAATGACAATTAACAACAATTTTTTTTGTTACCCGAAACAAAGATAGCCTAGGAATGTTTCTATTAGAATTTGTTTATAATATGGGTCAAGGCATAAGTGGGCTCGATACGTGGAGTATAAGTGGTGCAGTTTAAGACATGGAATAGGGGGCCACACTCAGAAGGTTGAAGCCAAATTTTTTTCTTAATTTCGAAAAGGAAAAGGGAACAGGAAAGAACGAATGGGCTCGTGTGGTAAAGCTAGGGCGAAGTCCAATAACTATCAAAGGCATGTGGAGCAAGTGGCCTAGATTAAAGGTGTTAATTAAATTTTCAAGTGGGCATCGAAAAGGTCAAGTTTCAGCTTATGTGTTAGGTGGGTCAGCCTGGAGGTTAAAAGTTGGGTGCAATTCTTATTATGAATGAGTTTAGCCATGGTGGTTATGTTATGGGTCACTATATGCATTTATGTGCATATTTTGGCTTCGATGGCTAGGTTTTAAAATGGTACTTAAATTTGTGGTTTAGTTACCCCCTTGCAGATCCTTCCAATAAGTTATACAAACTTTTAAAAGGGTTTTATTTCCATAATTTAGGGTTGAAGGAAGCGTGGTTTGGAACGGATCTGGGCATTGTGGGTTTGATCGAACCAGATATTTGGCAGGCCTATAATTTGGGCCTGTATCATTTGGCATCAGAGCAGCAGGGCTCTGAAAAGTTTAGAATAAAGAGTTTAAAAGGAGAAAGCAATGAAGATTGCAGAATAAATACTATTTAGACAGTGGGATGAGATACGATAGCATAATCAATTGAAGGAGTTGAAGGAGGTAACGTTTGTTTTTTGTTTTTCACTTTATTGTGCATTTGAATATTGATACCCATAGGAAAAGCACTAAATATTTTGGAAGGATAGTGCGCATAATATTCTAAGGAAAGAGAACATTGAACCAAAAAAAATACTAAGAAAAGGACTAGAGCATATTAGAGAAACGAAGGATTTGGTTGAAAAGAGGCGATGTGCTCTTCAAGAGGATTGTTTTGAAGAAAATAGAGTAGAATATGCTTTTGAGCCAAAGGAAATATTGTAAAATCTTATACAATTTTTTTATAATTAAATTTAGTTATGAAGAATTATATGTGCAGATAACGAAGAGAAGAAGAGTTGTAGAAACTATGATACTTGAAATTGTGACAGAGGAAGTAGAGCATGCAAAGCTCTAAAAATATATTGTGACAAGACCCAACAACAAAATGAAACTGTTGAAGTAAGGACAATAAAGGAGAGTGGAGAAGTGAGCAAATGAATATGAAACATCCAAACATATTTGAAAGTTGAGGAGCAGATGTGCTCAACGAAGGAAGGTGAAGAGGTTCAATTGTAGAGGACCGGAAGAAGACAACTTCCAAGAAGCATAAATTGGGTAGATGTTTCGAGAGGAAGTTCCATAATGATTCCAGGTAGAGTTGCAAGAAAAAGATAGAAAGAGAAGAAGAGGGCACCAAGAGGAGAACTTGGTATTGTAACAAGTGGCATAATTGTTACAGTTTGAGAAGGATTTTTGTATATCACAAGTGGACAAGGAGTGTTCACTAAAGAAAGAAGGAATGGCTATTGATGGTCATTTCAAGGATTTTGAGAGGGGAAGTCATAATTGAATAAATAAAAATGCCAAAGAAGCTTGCCTAAGGTGAATGAGTGAAGAGGAATTTGAGAGAGAAATGATTGAGCTGAAAATTGGATTCAATCATTTGAAGTAGATGTTACAGAAAAGTCGAGAGGACCAGTGGTATGGTTGGACAATGAAATGGAAAGTGAAATGACATCCATTAAAGAGGAAGTGAAGATAAAATATGTATAACAAATCGAAGGAACAAAGCATAGTAGCTAAGTATGAGCTGATTGTTTTTGAACAAAGTTTATTCCTTGATGAAAAAGAAGCAAGGAATGTTGAGGAGGAATTCATAAATAGTCTGATGGACTATGAAATTAGTTCATATCACCATGAATAAGAAGTAATAAGGAATTGAAAGAAAATCCTTATGCAAATTTTGAATCAGACATTTTATATATGTATGTATGATTGGTAAGTGATGATCAATATCTAATTGATGTGTTTATGCAAGTTGATGAAGAAGTACAACTTTTAGAAGAGATGGTTGAGAAATAGAAATTTTGTGAGCATGTGTTTGTTCACTGTGAAAATGGTGAATTTGGCAGGGAATTTGTTATGATTAAGGAAATTTTAGTTATAAAGGAGGATGAGACAACACCATCTCAAGGATATTATGCAAATATGGGAGATGAGGAATTACTAAATGAAGACATGCTCGAAGAGATTTCAATATTAATTGAAAATTTCATGCCAAAAAAGGAAAGCATAGACAATGATATGGAGTTTTTGGAGGAGTGGCAGAAAGCAAATCCAAGTGAGGGATTTTTCATAGAGGACATAGGTACAATTCAAGAATATTTTATTAAATTTTATGAAGAATTAAATTTCTTGGAAGAGAGAATAGATAGCCAAAAACTATATATTCAGCTTGTGAAGATAGAGTTGGAGGAATTGGCATTCAAAAACAATGAGGAGAGAACTACAAAGTGTGAGCAGTGGATGGGAAAGAGATTTATAATTCTTATGTCAGAAGATGAGGACAAAGACAATAAAAAATATCAACCGAGAATAGAGGTTGATGAAATAATTGAAGAAATGTGAATGTTGATGAAATAATTGAAGAAATAAGATGGGACCAGGGCATAAGTGGGCCCGACAGGTGGAGTATAAGTGGCATAGTTTAATACATGGAACAATGGGCCATACTCAGAAGGTTGAAGCCCAAAAATTTTCTTAATTTCGAAAAGGAAAAGGGAACAGGAAAGAATGATTGGGCTCGTGTGGTAAAGCCAAGGCAAAGGTAAATAAATATCAAAGGCATGTGGAGCAAGTATCCTAGATTGGGTATTAATTAAATTTTCAAGTAGGTATCGAAATGGTCAAGCTTCGACTTATGTGTTAGGTGGGTCAGCATGGAGGTTAAAAGTTGGGTGCAGTTATTATTGTGAACGAGTTTAGCCATGGTGGAGCTATTATGGGTTGGTATATGCATTTATATGCATATCTTGGCTTCGATGGCTAGGTTTAGAAAAGGTACTTAAATTTGGTGGTTTAATATCCCCCTTGCAGATCCTTCCAATAAGTTATACAAACTTTTAAACGAGTTTTATTTCCCTAATTTTGGGGTTGAAGGAAGTGTGGTTTGGAATAGATCTGGGCACTATGGGGTCGATCGAACCAAATATTTCGTAGGCCTATAATTTGGGCCTGCATCATTTGGCATCTGAGCAGGAGTGATCTAAAAATCTTAGAATAGAGAGTTTTAAAGGAGAAAGTAAGGGAGATAGCAGCAAAAATACTATTTAGACAATGACATGAGATATGATAGCAGAATCAATTAAAGGATTTGAAGGAGGTAAAATTTGTTCATGTTTTCCACTTTATTGTGCATTTGAATATTGATACCCATAGGAAAAACGTTGAATATTTTGGAAGGATTGTGAGCATAATGTTCTAAGGAAAGAGAACACTGAAAAACAACAAATAAAAAGAAGAGCACTAGAGAAGATTATAGAAACAAAGGATTTGGTTGAAATGAGGCGATTTTCTCTTCAGGAGGATTGTTTTGAAGAAAATAGAGTAGAAGATGATTTTGAGCCAAAGGAAATATCGTAAAATCTTATACAATTTTTTTATAATTAAATTTAGCTATGAAGAATTATATGTGAAGATAACGAAGAGAAGAAGAGTGGTATAAAATATGATAATTGAAATTGTGACAGAGGAAGTAGAGCATGCAAAGCTCTTAAAATAGATTGTGACAAGTCCCAACAAAAAAATGAAATTGTTGATGTAAGGACAATTAGGAGAGTGGAGAAGTGAAGAAATGAAGATGTAACAGCCTAACATCTTTGAAATTTGAGGAGCATATGTACTCAAGGAAAGAAGGAGAATAGGTTCTATTGTAGAGGACCGGAAGAAGACAACTTCCAACAAGCAGAAATTGGGTAGAAGTTGATAGAGGTAGTTCCACAGTGATTGTGGGTAGAATTGCAAGACAAATATAGAAAGAGAAGAAGAAGGCGCAAAGAGGAGGACTTGGTATTGTGACAAGTGGTAGGATTTTTACAGTTTTAGAAGGCTTGTTTCATCTCACGAGTGGACAAGGAGTGTTCACTAAAGAAAGAAGGAATGGCTACTGATGGTAACTTGAAGGATTTTGAGAGGGGAAGTCCTAATTGAATAAAGAAAAATGCCAAAGAAGCTTGCATAAGGTGAATGAGTGAAGAGGAATTTGAGAGAGAAACGATTGAGTTGAAAATTGGATTCAACCATTTGAAGTAGCTGCTACAGGAAAATCAAGAGGACCAGTGGTATGGTTGGAAAATGAAATGGAAAGTGAAATAACATCCATTACATAGGAAGTGAAGAAAAAATATATATAACAAATCAAAGGAATAAATCAAAGTAGTTGAGTATGAGCTGATTGTTTTTTAACAAAGTTTATTCCTTGATGAGAAAGAAGCAGGGAATGTTGAGGAGGAATTCATAGATAGTTTGATGGACTATGAAATTAATTCATACTGACATGAACAAGAAGTAACTAAGGAATTGAAAGAAAAGCCATATTTAAATTTTGAATCTGACATTTTATATATGTATGCAGGATTGGTAAGTGATGATAAATATTTGATTGATGTGTTTATGCAGGTTGATGAATAAATACAAATTTTAGAAGAGATGGTTGAGATAGAGCAATTTTGTGAGCATGTGTTTGTTCACTGTGAAAATGGTGAATTTAACATGGAAGCTGTTACACCATTTTTTGGTCATCTAATCCATTGTTATTAGATGGACTCAAGTACACCAAGTAAGACCAATTTTACCCCAAGTAAAATCGCTTTCACTATGAAAAATAATTTAGTAAACCACCTTTATTAAGTTGTTTATGGTCTAAACAGGAAACCCCATGAGGAAATATTAAATAAATCTATATTTGTTTGATTTTCCTCAAAGAATAATTAATTAAACAACAGTTGGATTAATATTCCTGGTTATATTTAACCCAAAAGAAGGAAATTAATTAGATAAATCATTATTTATCTTATTATTTCCTAAAGATTAGTTATTTAAACCTTATTAAATAATATTCTTTGTTAAATATAACTAAATCACCCATAAATAATTAAATAAATCATTATTTATTTGATTATTACTCAACCACATCCTTAAAATGATAAATAAATCATTTATTTATTTATTATTTACAAATAAAGGGATTTGACCCAAGTCAAATTCCTTTTTCCTCCAACAAATATAATAAAATATTCCATAAAAGTTGGATCTTGATTTGGTTAATAATATTTTAACTATGCACCAATATCTAGACTAACTCAATATTTTGTTATAAATAGAAGGGTTTTCCCATTCATTTTTCACCTTTTGTTGCCTAAAGATCACTCTGGATCTCAACTCTTGGTCTGGCTATTGATCCATTATCATAGCCATATTTTTCCATTTTTGTCTGGGTTTTCTACACCATCAAGAGAGAGGAATTCTAAATCTGAAGTGTCGAGGACTTACAAGAACCCATCCCATTGAGGAGAATAGGGAACACCCTCTTGTGTTTTCCTCCCAGGTGCCATTAATACAAAATTCATTTGATATATTCTTGTCTTGTCTATTGGATGCATGGAGTAAATCTTGTTTTTTCACTATTTAATGTCTTCTGATGCATAGATCTAGATTTTTGCAGCATTTATCTTGATCACCTTACTACATATTTGAAGATATTAGCAGTCATTTCTGTTGTTAGGGCTGCTTGTTATGCACAGCTAAAGTGGTCTTTTTTCGTACGCTTGGAATTAAGATTCATACTAACAACTGGCGACTCCACACGAGTTTACGATTACGACCGTTGTCGTTTTCTTGATCCTTGCATATCCAACTACTTCAAACCCTATGATTTCTCTTCAACCCCTTGTTTTTTCTTTTCATGATGATTTTTTAAACCTATAAAACCCTAAAACGATAAAAATTCTGACTTCCGTGTGTTTTCAGACCTATTGCGTAGGGGACAAACATTAGCAGTAGCTAAGACTGAAATGTTTTCTGAAATCTGCCACCGAGAGTGCCGGAATTGCAGGTCGCACTTTTCAGCCCAAAACCAGTGACCTGGACCTCCAGAGTGCAATTTACAGCCCAAAAAGTGCAACCTCTGCTGAAAACAGGTCAGAAACTGCAACCTAGACTTTTTGCAGGGATTTTTTTGAAAGTTTTTTGGGTTTGTCTGAGCCTCTGTTCAGAGTTGTCTGACCTCTGTCTCTGCCTGTTTTGGACCTATACTTGTTCTGTTTCGCTCAACTAAGTGGGAACCTAGCCCTCTAGGGCTTCAGTACCCTCCACTCTTTGTGGAAGAGTTTTTGTTGTTGCAGGTTGTTTGAAATTTCAAAGTCTTCAGCCATTTTTTCAGATTTGATACCTCACCTTCAGATCCACTTCAGGTTAGCTTGTTATCCATCCAAATCACCTCATTTAGCTTTATTTGGGTTTTCCTTTAGGGTTCACTCCGTTTCCCTCCTGGAGATAGCCTTTCGCCACCTTTTTTGCAGCAATTTTTCCTCAGATCTGTTGTTGTTTCTGCACCACTTTCCAGCAGATTTGGTCCTTTAGATCCCTATCCCTCCTAACCTTAGATATATTGGGTTTTTTAGTGTGTTTTAATCAGTTTTTTGCTCACCTATAGACTAATTGTTGAGAGGCCCACCTCCTTGGGTTTAGATCGTTGCATTATTAGCTGTTTATTTTTTGTTTTTGCAGACTTATATACTGTCATTTCCAGTTTTATTTGCAGCTCTACAACACACTTTTCCTTTTCTCTACAAAAGTTTGGGTTTAAAAATCAAAATTTACACACTTTTACACACACACCCTGAGCGAAAAAGAGCTTGGTTAAACCACCAAGCAAAGACTCTAAAACATTGAAATTAATTGATCCTACACCTCTCTGCACTTGTTTCAACATTATAATCAGTTGATCCTACACCTCCTTGCCCTTGTTGGTCTCTTTTTACTTTGTTCTGTGTTTGTGTCTTCACCATTGCACCACCAAGGCATTTATCCCAGATACTTCTTGGCCTTCATCCTCAGTTTCCGGTAGGAATACTTACTCCTCGGCACAGGATTCGAGTTAGTTCTCTACCAAGTCCGTACACTGACTCTTCTTCTAGTCCTACGGGTTCTCCTTCTCATTCCACCTTCGGTTCTTCGCCTAACACCTTCACCATGTCTGGTGCAGGACCTCATGCTGGTGGTAACCCCGACCCTCCTGTCGGGAATACCACTAGTGGGACCACAACAGACACTACCCCGGCTGCACCCTTGCTCCCCTTCATGGCAGGCCTCAGCCTCCCCGATTTTGACCAGTTGATAAACGACCCTATACAACACGATGCTAGTTGGCCTTCTATGCCAACGAAGCTCCCTTCAAACATTCCAAAGTTTGAAGGCCTTGTTGGAGAAGATCCTGCAAATCATGTTTGATCTTTCCACATGTGGTGTTCGTCTAATTCCATTACCGATGAATCTGTTCATCTTTAGTTGTTCCAACGAACGCTTACAGGTGAAGCTTCTAAGTGGTACGTTGATCAGACCCCTTCCTCTCATACCACCTTTGCAACTATTGCTCGGGCTTTCTTGTCTTACTTCCAGCTTCCCCTTCGTTACGACACTAGTACCGAACTCTTGACTTTTTTCCGTCAATCGTCTGTGACCCGCCTTTCCGATCATGTTCAGGAATAGTAGAGAAGAAAGAGCTTATGTCGAGCTCCTACCTTCGAAGATCATGTCTACATGGACTGGTTCCTTAGATATCTTTTGCCACCTATCGGAAAGGATGTCGCATCACACTTTCCTCAAACCGAAGAAGCCGCTTTCCAAACTATGTTAAAATATGACCTGATCTATGCTCATTCGGGCTATGTTTATACCGTTCTACTTGATATTCCCAGACCCGGTGGTGCCAATGCACCGGGGGCATCTCATGCCACCGACGGTATCGTTGGAGCGCTCTCTAACCCGTACACTCAACCTCCCATGGGCTATGGTTTTCCTCAGGAAGGGGGCCAGCACCTCCTGCACTTTTCCCCCTCCCGGTAGCACATATCCATGATACGGCATGCCTCCTCTTTTTGCCCAACCTCCTGTTTACCACACTGTTACCCAACCTCCTTATTACCCAATCCACAACCTTGTGCTCCAGCTCCTCCAACATTAGCACCTCCTCCTCCCTCGCCTTCTCAAACCCCGCAATAGCAACCACTGCCCCCTCAGGGGTAGGTGTATGCACAACAGGGTGCGACTAATCCTCCTCCCTCAAAAAAGAGGAGGAAAGGCACTAAAATTCAAGCTGCCCCTAGTAATTCTGGACTTAACCAAGGTAATGCTCCTAACACTACGAACCAACAACAGGACACTCAACCCAAGCAGGATAGGCCTATTCACATGAATAAGCCCTATTCTTGTTGTGGTGTTTATGGTCATTACATACATGATTGTCCTCTTTTTCCATAGATGCGATAGCTATGGGAGTCTCAAGCAACTTTGAGAGGACAACAACCCATTTCTTTCGTTCCTCCCAGTCTTGCACCTAGCCAACCGGTTGTGCTTACCGATCCTTTCCCTCAACAAGGATTTGTGGCTACCCAACCACCCAAAGGTTAGGTGGCCACTCAACCTCTTCTATCTGGTTCCCCGATTACTAGATTTTCATGATGTCCTCTGATCAGCCTTCTGAACCTCGTTCTCCTGGCCCTTTACCTTCAGCTGGTACTCATGACCCCCTTGATCCTCAAGCCACTACCCCCAATCCTTATCTTGCTTTGACCCTGGTTCAATCGGTCTCTCTGACTTCTCCCGTTGCAACAATGCCTCAGTCACCTCAATCGAAACCATTTCCCATTGCGATTGTTTTGGGTAAGAAGGGCAAAGCTCACAGGGGGCCATCAAAGGACAAGTACCCTCGTTCCTTGGTCACGGGTTCTGCTTCGGATTTTCCTACTCCCATTGACATCCCTCCTCCCGATGTCAACATGCTGGAGCCTTCAGTCACCTGTTTTTACCTATTATCATCCATGAGACCCTTGGGAGAAGCCCCTGATGGTCTGCTTGACCTCCCTTCTTCCCATGATGATGAGTCAGGTATCTCTGTCGCGTTAGGTGGTCCCCCTTTCTCTAGTCACCCCATATTTCACTCTGATGAAGACATTATGGAAGCGCTGACTAACCTTGAATTTCCATGGGATGATATGCACCACCGTGCGCACTTCCTCCCACGGCGGTCCCATGACCAATATGCTGTGGAAACTAAAGACTTCATTCATACTGAAGTCGATTGGTTTAGAAATCCCATTCCTGCACCCGATGCTTTTGAAGAAGGAAATATGGCCAATATCTCCCCTACCATTAAAATTAACATTTCTAACAAACCAGGGATAGAAGAAAATATCACCTTGGGCGCCCATTGCACCCCGGAAGAGGTTGAGGCTTACACTAAGCTATTCAAAGAATTCCGTGATATTTTCGCCTGGTCCTATTCAGAAATCACTGGAATTAATCCTGCCATTGTCGAACACCATATCGATACATGGCCTGATGCCAATCCTATCCGTCAAAAGTTGAGACCCATTAATCCTTCCAGACGAGAAGCTATCAAAGCCGAAATCGATAAGCTCAAGCAAGTTGGTTTTATCTATCCCATTGAATACACCACTTGGGTGTCCAATCCGGTTCCCATTCTCAAGAAACAAGGCACCATCCGTGTCTACATTGACTTTCGCAATCTGAATAAAGCTTGTCCCAAAGACAACTTCCCCACACCATTCATTGACCAAATCATTGATGAGTGTGCGGGGCACGAGGTTCTATCTTTTATGGATGGTTTCTCTGGGTACAACCAAATTGTTATCCGTCGTGCTGATCAACTCAAAACCGCGTTTATTAGTCCATGGGGAACCTTTACCTATCGAGTCATGTCGTTCGGCCTTAAAAACGCAGGAGCTACTTTTCAACGGGCTATGTCTTACTGTTTTCATTACCTAGCTCATATTATACTTTCTTATTTAGACGACCTTACTGCACATTCTAAACATTAGACGCAACACCTCCACGATCTGCGTACCGTCTTTCTTTGATGTCGCAAGTATAATATCTGCCTTAACCCGCTGAAGTGTGTTTTGTGTGTGCCTGCCGGTCATCTTCTAGGCTTCATTATGTCTAAAGATGGTATCACTCTTGACCCATTAAAAGTTCAAGCCATCCTTGAAATTCTTATCCCTCACACCTTACGCCAGTTACAAAGCCTCCAAGGCAAAGCTAATTTCCTTCTCTGGTTCGTACCTGACTATGCCACCACCGCGCATGGGTTCCTTAGACTTCTCCACTCCAATATCCCTTTTTTATGGGATGCCTATGCTCAAAAATATTTTGATGCCATGAAACATGCTCTCACATCCGCTCCCTTGATTTGTCCCCCTGACTTTGATAGGGATTTCATCCTGTATATCTCCGCTTCCACCCACTCAGTCGCTGGAGTCCTTGTTCAGGAAGATGACAACGGAATTGACCATGTTATCTATTATGTCAGTAAGAACCTGGTAGGACCTCCTGTATCCTACTCACATGAAGATAAATTAGCACTGGTTATCATGTTCTCAGTCTAGAAACTTCGTCATTACATCCTCATGCGTTCCACCAATTTCGTGACTAATTCCAACCCCATGGCCTTCCTATTGAGTCGTCGAATCATCAGTGGGAAGTACACCCGTTGGATCGTGATCCTCCAAGAATTCAATCTTGAATTTGTCACACCAAAAGTAAAAAAGTTTTAGCCTTCGCTGAACTCATTTCCGAACTACCTACAGGTACGCAGGATCCTCCAGTTAATGATAATTTCCCCGATGAACACTTATTTTCCATTACCACCAATGACCGCTGGTATGGGGACATCCTCACTTATTTTCGAACTCAAAAGTTCGCCCTCCATCTTTACTGTGGTGCTTGATGACGTATCTGACACCAGTCCCCCTGCTACCTTCTTGTCGGTGATGACCTTTATCATCGTGGTGTAGATTTTGTCCTTCGTCGTTGTCCCACACACGCTGAAGCAGAACAAGTCCTCAATGCCTGTCACAGCGGTGCTTGCGGTGGCCACCTCTCTGGTCTGGCCACTGCCCAAAAAATTATGTGCGCTGGGTACTTTTGGCCTTCTCTCTTTGGTGATTGCATTGAGGCAGTCAAACACTGTCCAAATTGCCAACATTTTTCCCCCAAGACACGAGCCCCTCTAGCTCCCCTCCATCCTGTCATCTCCGCTGGCCCCTTTTGCAAGTGGGCCATAGAGTTTATGGAGTTTCGATCGTCATCAGCTGGTAACCATAAGTATATCATCATGGTGGTTGACTATTTCACTAAATGGGATGAAGCCATGCCAACATTTAACAACATGGCAGCTACCGTAGCCCTCTTTTTCTTTAACCATGTGATCGCTTGATTCAGAGTTCTGAAACAATTGGTCTCCGACCATGGCCAACATTTTGAAGATGAGATATGGCATGAACTATCCTCACTGTTGGGCTTTGAGCACCAATATTCCTCCTCTTATTACCCCCAAGGTAATGGCCATGTTGAAGTAGTCAATAAAATTCTTAAAATCATACTTCAACAGACGGTAGATAAGCACAAAACCAACTGAAACCTTATGCTCTTCCCTACTTTGTGGGCCTATAAAACTTCTGTTAAAACCACCATCGGGTTTGACACTCCTTTCCACCTTGTTTTTGGAGAGGAGGTAGTCTTACCGATCGAGTGTAAAATCCCTTCCCTTCATCTAGCCGTCGAGCTTCTCCCGGACACCCAACCTTTAGAACAGAGACTTATCATGCTTGAAAATGCTTCCAAAGACCGCCGTGTTGCATTGCAAACCATTGAGGTGGCTAAGAAACGCACCAAAGCTCAATATGACCGAAAAGTCCAACCTCGCCCTTTTCACGAAGGTGATCTCGTTCTAGTGTATTACCAGGCCCATGATGTCCTTGGTCATGGGAAGTTTGACTCATTATGGCTAGTATCTTACATCATCAGCAAGGATTTAAGCAAGGGGGCATATTTATTAGAGGACTTTGAAGGCCATCCCCTTCCCAATCCTCGCAAAGCACTCTATCTGAAGAAATATTACCCTTAGCATTTCTTTTTGGAAACACATGTTTTATTTTCTTTAGGTAGCCAGCTCATGTTTTTTAGTAATTTGATACTTCACCAGGACACATTTTGGCCACGAAGCGTCACCTCACCCCCCTCTCAAAATTGAATTTCTTCACTTGCAACACTCATACTGGGGGCACCAGTTTGCCTCCATACCTATCCATACTCGTGTCGACTTTCTTCGTGGGTTACTATCTTGTACTTACATTTTTATGGTCCCCATTGGACCTTTTCTGTGTGGCAGTGCCATCGAGTCACCCTTGTTTAGAGCATCCGAGATGAGTCATAATTGCATTCATGGAATCTATCCCGAGTCCCTTTGCATCCCGCTATAGTCTTCCATCCTTCATGGCTTGGTCCCTCTCTCGTGTCGCACACTATGGCCTTCAGTACCACTGTCCCCTATCCCTCATGATTTTGTGTCAGTCGTTGCTAGGTCACCCATGCCATTTATGCTCTAACAAGGGAAGTTGTCTGTTGGCTACTCAGTCCCCCCCATTTCGTCATCATCATTGGTTTTAGTCTGTCAGTCACTCTACTATTTTCTCTCGTGCCTTAGTTGAGGACCCCTTATTACCTCCTTCTGTCGACATCAGCTCATTCATTCCAGAAGATAGGTCTAGAGGGCAATGTACCTTAGTTCCAGATTCCACTCTTGTTCGGTGCCTCAGATCAGGAAAAGGGACTCCTTATTGCCCTTTGAATTGATTGTTTATCAACTTCATCTCCTTTCAGCATGATCAAGATCCGTATACTCGATGGTTCAGTGATGTAGCAGCTGACATCGGTGATTCCCAGGTGTGTGTGAGATGTCTCAACCCTCATGAGAGGGTGGCCCTACAGGTAGCCCCCACACACTCGGATGACCTCTTCATCACAACCTTCGATGCAGCTCCATACATTTGATGATGTCGGCCTCAGCCACTTGCAACACCTTTTTGCATGTATCAGTAAGATTTTCAGAGCCCTTCCCTGTGTTCAGGGGCATCTGGGTTGAATTTATATCTCATGTACTCAGATATTATTGTACAAGTCCTGGCTGTTATCCTAGGCACAATATGTATGTGGGATTCATTATCATGTTATTTATCTGGCTCATGTTTATGCCAGCATATCCTATATTATTTCATCTCGTGGTTTTTCGGACACCTTATTGTTTGTACTATTGCCTCGGCGGGCATATGTATGCCACCCCCGCTGCCTATAGCAGGTACTCACTCATCAAAGAGACTTGTCGCACCTACAAGTCTCGCCTCCTCAGGGTCTAGTTCTTTCAACACTTTGGTCTACCTTACACTCCTCTCTCTTTGAATTCCCCTTTGACGTCCAGTGATTGAGTTTTTACAACGTACTTTGGTCATACGATTAGCTCCTAACGCTCGCACGCTGGGGGGAAACTGTTACACCATTTTTTGGTCATCTAATCCATTTTTATTAGATGGACCCAAGTACACCAAGTAAGACCAATTTTAGTCCAAGTAAAATCGCATTCATTATGAAAAATAACTTAGTAAACCACCTTTATTAAGTTTTTTATGGTCTAAACAGGAAACCCCATGAGGAAATATTAAATAAATCTATATTTTTTTATTTTCCTCAAAGAATAATTAATTAAACAACAGTTTGATTAATATTCCTGGTTATATTTAACCCAAAACAAGGAAATTAATGAGATAGATCATTATTTATCTTATTATTTCCTAAAGATTAGTTATTTAAATCTTATTAAATAATATTCTTTGTTAAATATAACTAAATCACCCATAAATAATTAAATAAATCATTTTTTATTTGATTATTACTCAACCACATCCTTAAAATGATGAATAAATCATTTATTTATTTATTATTTACAAATAAAGGGATTTGACCCAAGTCAAATTCCTTTTCCCTCCAACAAATATAATAAAATATTCCATAAAAGTTGGATCTTGATTTGGTTAATAATATTTTAATTATGCACCAATATCTAGACTAACTCAATATTTTGTTATAAATAGAAGGGTTTTCCATTCATTTTTCACCTTTTGTTGCCTAAAGATCCCACTAGATCTAAACTTTTGGTTTGGCTATTGATCCACCATCATAGTCATAATTTTCTACCATTTTTGTCTGGGTTTTATACACCATCAAGAGAGAGGAATTATAGATTTGAAGTGCTAAGGACTTACAAGAACCCATCCCATTGAGGAGAACTAGGAACATGCTCTTGTGTTTTCCTCCCAGGTGCCATTAATACAAAATTCATTTGCTATATTCTTGTCTTGTCTATTGGATGCATGGAGTAAATCTTGTTTTTTCACTGTTTAATGTCTACTAATGCATAGATCTAGATTTTTGCAACATTTATCTTGATCACCTAACTACAGATATGAAGATATTAGTAGTCATTTCTGTTGTTAGGGTTGTTTGTTATGCACAGCTAAAGTGGTCTTTTTTCATACGCTTGGAATTAAGATTCATACTAACAGATGTTGTTATGACTAAGGAAATTTTAGTTATAAAGGAGGATGAAACAACACCATCTTAAGGATATTATGCAAATATGGGAGATGTGGAATTACTAAATGAAGACCTGCTCGAAGAGATTTCAATCTTAATTGAAAATATCGTGCCAAAAAAAGAAAGCATAGCCAACAATATGGATTTTTTCGAGGAGTGGCAGAAATAAAATCCAAGTGAGGGATTTTTCATAGAGAACATAGATACAATTCAAGAATATTTTGTTAAATTATATGAAGAATTAAATTTCTTGGAAGAGAGAATAGAGGGTCAAAGACTATATATTCAACTTGTGAAGATAGAGTTGGAGGAATTGGCATTCAAAAACAATGAAGAGAGAACTACAAAGTGTGACCAATGGATTGGAAAGAGATTTATAATTCTTATGTCATAATATGAGGACAAAGACAATAACAAAGATCAACTGAGGATAGAGGTTGATGAAATAATTGAAGAAATTTGGATGTTGATGAGACATACATCCAAGAGGAGATATATCATATAGAGGAGGAAAACAACCAATAAAGAATTGCAGTTGACTAAAGCAGTGTATATTAGAAGAACAAGTGGACAAAAACAACACAAAATATGGAAACCTAGAAAATTAAAGACAATAATACAAGAAAAACATGACAAAGAAAATGATCGATTACAAACTAAGTTTCTTGATCTAGGAGGACTTCATCAACATACACATGATCAAGAGACCATGATATTTTTTCCTTCGGAGTCTAATGCAAGAGATTCCCACTTCTAAGTCAAAATGTATTTTGACTAGACCTAGGGGTTTTCATTACCAAGGGAGTTGGTTCCCTAATTTATTTCAATTATTTGATTATTTTTATTTCCTATGTTTGTAAGGAAAATTATAGAAACCATGAATATTGTAGTTAGATATACTCTTAAAATAGAGATATCGACCATATTTGAAGTGATTTGGAGACATTATAGGTAGTTATATTTCTATAAATATTTGTGTATCTAGAGAATCCTAAAAGAAGGGATTGTTGAGTAATTAGTGAATCTAGATAAGAACTGTTGAGTATTTAGAGGATTTGAACTTGAATCCGTTTTAGAGTCCTATTTGTATAAAAACATGTAATCATAGTTGAGTGATACGATGAAGAATATAGGTGTGTAGTGAGGGTAAGAGGAGAGTTTCGAATGAGGTCTGAATAAGGCCTTGAGGCCAAGAAGGGATTTTATTGTAAATTAGGCCAGGAGGGTCTTTGTAAATTATTTATGCATTAATAGAGGAAGTTATTGGTTTCAAGTATTTTGTAATGTGTGTTATTAAACCATGTTTATGATGTTGAGTCAAATGTGATAAGAATGTGTTTCATACCTAGGTCAAGCTCATGAATGATTGTTGTAGTGGATGAAATAACTTTAAGCGAGACAAAGAAGACTGGATCATTCTTGTATCAAAGTCGCAATAGAAGCGGAAGAACTCAATAGTCGTGAGGAATAGTGAAAAATTATCATTACATGGAGCATTGCATCTATGACAAAGTGGGTTGGAAGAATAATTTCATGGGAGATAGGTGTTTATCGTTGATCAATGAAGGATCAACGACCCATTAACCAGAGGACACACGAGATTTTTTAAAGTATTTAACATAGAGTACAAAAATAAGGGAATATTGTAGACGAAGGATCAATATCATAAAATAAGGGCGAGTAGAGAGTCTAAAGGGTGAAACCAAGTTGATTTTTAACCAAAGGAGCCGGAAGACACAAAAATAAGCCATAGGAGAAGTCAAGCACAAAGGAGCGACGTAATACTTAGTTTTTTTAAGAGTCCCAACATAAATCTGTCATGTGACAACCCCAGGAGACAAAACTTGAGAAGTATCTATCATTTAACAATGTCAAGTCAGAAGCCTAAAAGCTCGAGTGGAATTTTAATTTACAAGAGGGCATACACAAAGGCAACACTGAGAGCTAGGATCTAGTAGTTGGTAGAGAGTTGGAAAAAAGTGGATGGGAAGTCCAATTCTATTAAAGTTGGGAATCATTTGAATTGTGTGCAAACATTCAAAAAGTCGATATTCAGGTGGAATGTGTCATGATACCGATGGCAGTTTTTTTTTTTTTTTTTAAATGTTACTTGAAACATAGATAGCCCATGCATTTTTATATTAGAATTTGTTTATAAGTCAGGATCAGGCATAAGTGGGATTGACAGGTGGAGTATATGTGGCGCAGTGGAAGACATGGAACAATGGGCCATACCCGGAAGGTTGAAGCCCAAAAATTCTATTAATTTCCGAAAGGAAAATGGAACGAAAAAGAAAAAATAGGCTCATGTGGCAATGCCAAGGCCAAGTGAATAAGTATCAAAGGAGTTTAGAGTAAGTGGACCAACCCGAAAAAAATCTAGCCCGGGAGTTAGTTAAATTTTCAAGCGAGCATAAAAAAGGTCAAGATTCGACTTATGTGTTAGGTCAGCCAACCAAAAGGTTAAAAGATGGGTGCTATTCTTATTGTGAATGGGTTCGTCCACAGTGGTTCTGTTATGGATTGGGCTATGCATTTATTTGCATAACTTGGCTCTGGTGGCTATGTTTAAAAATGATAATTAAATCCAATGGTTTGGTATCCCCCTTACACATCCTTCCACTAATTTATACAATCTTTTAAAAGGGATTTATCTCCCTAATTTAGGGTTTGAAGGAAGCACGGTTTGGAAAAAATATGGGCCTTGTGGGTTCGATCGAAATAGGTATTTGGAATGCCTATAATTTGGGTTTACATCGGGTTGACTTACATGTGAAATATTGATGTTATGTGAAGCTCTTTAATTTCATGTAGTGATGGCTAGAAATTGGATTTATGCATGCTACAGATGGAGGATTTGTTGCTTGAAGATGAAGATGATGTTAGGAATAATGTATACATGATGAATTCTATCCGATTAAGCTAAGAAAAATTATTATTCTGGTGTCAAGGTAGAATTCTCTGCACTTAGGAAAAATAATGTCAATAAAGAAGAAAGAGAAACATGGTTGTAATAGGTAGTCTACGATGGAATTTCTTGGTGATTATTAAAAGAAAGTATGTGATTGTTTGGTCTGCTCGCCATATTAAAAATATGTAAACAAAAAATTATCATTGGAATATATTTCCCATGCTTACATAGGTTAACCATGGTCATAGCTAAATAGACCGCATTTCATGATGCTATGATGCATGACAAATACTTTTTTTTTAGTTTTTTTTTTAATTAATTAATTAATTTATTTATTTTTTTCGTTTAAGTAGATGATGTTTATGGAGTCAGATACTAGCAAAAAAATGGCTAAAAGAGGCATGGAAGAAAACGAAGACACATTGGATTGATTACCCGATGTGGAGGCACAATATGCATAATTGTGGGGTCAAGGGATGGTCAAATTTAGCATAACAGAGGCTATGTGGAGTGTGTGGAAGTTCAAGTTGAGAATCGACAAAGGAGATTTCCATGTAGTGATAAATAGATAGAAACGAGTGTTGTGCAAACAGAAGTGACCTAAAAGGTGTTTCGAGTCCTCGTGTGGGCAGTTCAAGGTTGTGAAATGGAGCAATGCAATGAGACAAGTGTCCAAAAATTTTCAGAGAAGTAAGAAAAGTTCAGTTCAAGGTATGGATTAAGCAAGATAAAAAATGCAGGAGAGTAGTTGTATGGAGTAAAGAACGAAGATGGATTAAATGGTGCTAATGTTTAGTGAAGGAGCTAGTGTGTGAAGTGTGAACACCTTAAGTGTTTTGGTTGAAGCTATGAAATATTTTTATAGATAGGTGTATTCCCCTAGGAAGTTGTAAGACATATGTCCTAGTAGTCATGTTTCAGGGGAGCACGCATAGTTGTAAGGCCTTAAGATCATGCTTAAGCATACATGCAGTGAAAGTGGTGCATGGAGTCATCAAGTTGTGGAATGAACCACTTGGAGAGGTACCAAGTGGTAGGTGCAATGGTATCCTAGATTGATGGGGGAATGTGAAAACTCAGATGAAATGGTTGATGAATGGAATCATGTCATTCTCCTAGAGTTAAGTTTCAGGGGGGAGATTGTTAGAGTGGATCTAGAAAACTTGACTCGATCAAGTTACCCACGGTTTTTGGCTCCATATTTATGTGCACCCATGGTATTCATATCCATATGTATCCTATTCAAAGGCCGATCAAACTCATGTTAAATGGTCTCAGTGGCCATTCGAAACACAACAACGATATCTTTAGGCATCGTCATCTTTCTCGATGTTGTCTAATCTTAACAAAAATGAAGGACGCTGAATCATCCGTTGAAAAACATCAAAACATAAACTTTATTAATATGATAATTCATACATTATATATTTAAAAAATAGCTTTCTTGAGACTCTCAATAAAAACCTGGAACTTGGAAACTAATTATATGGGAAAATAATGGGGAAATATAAATTGTCAATAGAAGGAAAATTTTAGTTGCAACAACAGTAAATCTTGCACTAACAATTCTAAGCTCGGTAACAACACAAGTAATTCTACAAATAATTAATAGTATATGATTACATTTAATAACAAATTGAGTACCAATAGAAGAAAATGTGTAGCAGTAGAACGAAACAGGAATAATAAAAAATGATACATATGACCAAATAATTTATTAAGGATGTATGGACACCTAATCAATTGAAATCCAATTGCTCTATGAATGTTTCCCTTCATCAAGAACCATCTCTCAGAGACTATCTGTAATAAGACATTCCTTAAGAAGGATCCTCACTATGAGATGTAACAACTTTTTGTATGCTTATGTTCCCACCTTAGTTTCTTTGCCTTTTGTGTGTGGAACAACTAGACTTGACATAGAACTTTGTTTAACTATAATAGAAAAGTATAATTAACTATAATAAATTTTTTATTAGTGTAAAATTCGTAACTAACAGAAATTATAAATGATTATTAAAAATTCTAATAACCCACACAAACTTCAAAATGCCAATAATGAACACTTAAGCAGGTTATATTTGGAAATCCCAACAATTACACCTTCTCAAACTTCCTAGCTCCATAACAATTGTAGTGCTTAATGTTGTTGTGTTTTAGTGCTTGCCCATGTAGCATCCCCCAATGGTGAATTATTCCATTGAATGAGGTATTCTAGTAGTACCTTAGTATTCAACTTCTTCTCTAGAGTTTCCAAATGTACTCTAGAATTAAAATAACTTGACCATCATCTAGAGGAGGCAAGAATTTATTTTTAGAGGTGCAATATGTCTTGAAAGGACTGATGCGATCAATAATGGGGAAGGAAATTATTTTCACTAGGACCTCCTTATATTTAATACTAGGTTGGTATAATATATATGTGGTTCTTGTGGAAATCAAATCATCCAATAATTTGTACTTTCTATGTTTTTATTGCACCTCCCTTGGTTCTTATAACAGAGTAATGGCCTTCCCATCATAGGCATGTTCAACTAATATGTCTCTTCTTTTCACCTAGGTTTCACCATAGATGTTACTTGTAATTTGGGAATTGAGATAATGAATATACAACCACACAATTAATTAAATCTTAATTGAGAGGTGAAAAGAGATGCCCATAGGATTATTGAAGTGAAAAAGTTGCATTTTGATTTCTATAATCAAACAAACCATATTTGACACACACACACACACACACACACACACACACAGATATATATAGTACTATATAAACAATGCATTGTAACAAATCCATAGTACCTTTATTGATATCTCCACAAGAAATGATCAAAGACAAATGAGAAATTGAACTCCTCTGCTATGTACCTTATGTGTGCAAAGATTGTCATTGCAGTGTAACTTTCTTCTTAAATTTAACCTCTTACAACATTTTTTAGATGATATAAAGAAACTCAAATTTGGATTGTATTTCATTGTCCTTCAATTTCACTTGATTATTGCCTTCCACACCCCCCACTCACATCGACATTCCATTGCACCTCTCCATGCAATTTCTAGTAGTATGATGTTATTATGTAATATATTATATAACTATCAACAACTGTTCCATTAAAAACAAAATCAAAATTATGAATTTTTCATAGGCGACATTTATTTTTAATTAAAAAAAAACAATTTGAATTAATGACTTTTCCATACTTCTCCATAATTTATTGTTTAATATTCATTATAACCTTAAGGATCTATGAATTTCAATGGAAAGTGTGTATTGTTTAATATTCATTATAACCTTTTGCATTAAGGATCTATGAATTTGAATAAAAAGTGTGTTCATTAACATGTTGCTAGAGGTAAATCACTTGGATAATGAGAAAATGGAAGTGTGAAAGAGAGTAGAATACACATTTTGTTTAACTTTAGCCATAATCACTAGTGGCTCAAGCAAGGATGACATCAAGATGTCAAAGTCTTGGTTAAAGAATTCACGAATAGAGGAAAATGTCTTCTTGTTGGATAGAGATAATATTAAAAGTATTATTACATCTAATTTGAAATAGATTTTGTGGTGCAATATAGATTTAGAAAATGAAAGGAAGGTAAGATCCTACAAAGAAGTGGTCATCTTTAATTTAGAAAATGAAAAGTATCTTTTAATTCTGAATAGCACAAAGAAGAAAATCAACATTTCTAAAAAAAGAACTAACTTTTACTAGCATTTAACATTGGACAACTCTCTAAACATTGTGGGATGCAAGAATATCTCATCTTTGTGACACTAAGAAAGTTGAAAGTGAAAATAAATTTCTCTAGAGTGCCAGACATATATCCAAATTAAAAGTCAATTTCACAATATTTGTTACAACATTCCTAAACTCTCAAATAAGGTTTTAAAAAACACTAAATAATCTCATACCATTTTTTAATACCATCTTTAGAAGCCCGACGACCTGGGTCAATACCTCCCGCTCAATAATCAGATTCCCCTTCCACTCTCAATGGCTTTTCCCCTTCTTTCATTTTCAATTTGGCTCAATACGATGGAGATTTATTTTTAAACGTTATTGCCTCTCTCACCGACATTAACGTAATCGCCTCGCTCTAAACCCAGGCATTTTTGGCCAATAAAATAAAAGAAAATTTAAACTAATTTTTTTTTAAACAATATATTAATTTGTTTTATTTTTTATAATGTAAACATTGAAAAATAGATTTCAATTTTTTTTGCCAACTATTAAACTAATTCATAGTCAACGGAATGCTACGGAAGGATAGTAAGACAATCCAATAATGATCGGGAATTTCTCTAAGGGAAACTCTCAAACGTATTGGCTTCTTTTAAGAATGATAAATTTTTGTGGTTGAACATGTGACTAGGTCTTAAAATTTTGTGGTTGAACATGTGACTAGTTGAAATTTCATTTGGTTCTATGAGTATGTAGAGAATGGTTTTTTAAGGGTTGCAGAAGATATATTATTTTACTTTTAATTTTTAAGAAAGAGAAGATGAAATGAATTGATGATTTTAGATTTTTTTTTTTTATGTAATTGTGTATATAAGATAATTGCTAAGACTCTTGTAATTAATTTTTTTTATTTTTTTAAACATTTTTTGTTTGTTTGTTAGGTAATGTGAGTCCTAAGAGGATTAGCACGGCTAACTTGTGGCTCAGGTAGCCACATAAGGGGTATCTAAGTCGTCAAAATCACCCGAGGATTACACTCGACTTGGCCCACACCAACCCTTAGCATGTCTTAATTTTTTCCATGGAATTTCAAACTAGTAGTATTTTCACCACGGGGTGCCTTAACAGAACACAGTGGGTCAAAATATTTTTCAACTATTATCTCACAAAAGCAATTTAATCTTCAAGAAGAAAGGCATATTTATAAAGTAATATGGGTATCTTAGAAATGTATTCATGCTATAAAAATAAAAGGTCAAACAACCATGGTTTTGTAATTGGATTTATCAAATATGTATGGTAGATCAAGTTGGTTATTATACCTAAGATTAATGTTATTACAAATTGCTTTCAATTTACTAATGGTTAAATGGATAATAGGGTGTATTAGTATAGTGCTATTTGTAATCCTAATTAATGGATAAACCTCAACATTCATTAAGCCTAATAAAGGGTTAAGGTAAGAGTGCTCTTTCTCTCCTCTATTGTTCTTATTAGTGGCTAAATATTTGACTAGAGACATATGAGAAGCTAGAAGAAATGAGTGAATTGTTGTTATCGTGATTGGAAGAACAATTTGTATAACTCATTTGTTATTTGTTGATGATAGTTTACTATATAGCAATGGCTCTACAAGGCAAGTGAAGAAGCTTAAGGATGAAAAATAAATATTTAGAGATAAGTTCTCTGTTACAATCGACTATAAAGAAGAGAGTAACTTGTTGGGGTTATTTTCTTACAATCATATTAGTTTTCAAGAGGGGTTCAAATATCATCTAAACTAAAAGTATATGAAAGAAAGGATTGAGCTTGGTTATCAGATATAGTTGAGAGAAGAATACACTATTGTTATTGTAATTGGCTTTGTACAGTGGGAAACTTAGAAAGAGAAAACCTATATTCTCATATAAGAATAATAAAGTATGACAATGGATTCCATCATCATTGAATCACAAAACACACACTACAATAATCCATGTTGTAATATTCATAAATACATACTTTATAACCATAGTCCATTTATTGTTATCATACTCTTGAACCATAGTACATATAACCTTTAATTCATCTTATTCAATATATTTTTTTCTAAAGCAATTGGCAACTGGATGGGTCTCGAACTCGCTTGACACGGAATCGATTCCAACAACTACCACTATAACTTCTAGGTGCCTACATATGTCTTTTTCATAGGAATTGGTGAATCAGGGGATTTGAACCTAAAATATTCGTACACATAACACTTCATTTTCATGGTCATTGCCAATTAAGTTTCCCCTAAGGCTCATTATTTATTCAATAAATAAAAATTATAAATTTTTTATATTAAACATGTTTTAATTATTATTTAAATAAAATTAAAAAAAAAATTCAATTGGGGTTATCTCGAGTGGTTGACCAGAATGGTTGTTATCTTTCCCACCCAACTTCAAATCCTTGCTTTTGACATGATGAACTCTTAAATGAGTATATACTTGTGGGCTACCCTAGTATGAACAACCTCACTCTCGCCATGATTATAGTCCTCACAAAAAAAAATATTAAAATTGAAAAATAAAAATCATAAATTGAAAATATTTTTTTTTTGTAAGCTGGGTAAGACTACATCTTCATCACCATGTCCAATATATAACCCCGACCAGGGCAATGAATTAAACCCTTGACTCACATCAAGGAGTTCCTTAACAGAGCATTCGATCACCGTCTATCCAACACCTCGTGGACCATAAATTTAAAATATTATTAACATAAAACAAATTTTATTATAAAAATATGTTATTATAATAACATCATTTTATAAATCACATACTTATGAGAACACAAATGGGTCATATATTAAATTATAGACTTTGCTAGGTTAGTATCTTCAAAGTTTTGGTTAGCATCCCCATAAGATAGTCATTCCTAAGTTGTCAAGACTTGACTTATATATATATATATATAAAGGGGTGGATATTACTATTAAAATTTAATGAGAAAAGTAATTATCATGGAGCATTTTGTCGGAAAATTAATCATTTAATTGTTTATTTATTTATGAATACAACATCTTCTAAAATATCCTTATATTATAAGTAAAATATAACTTATATAACATTATTATATGCGTTTATATTATATTTTTTACATAATTATGTCAATAGGAATTCCTCTACAGGATTGGCTTTGGAAGATTCAACAATCACAAAGGCTTATTTTCGCCATCCTCCTTCGAATAAAAAATTGACATGTGGACCTAGTCAAGTCATTGTTGTTCATTTATCACCACATTCACATTGTTGTTCATGTAGGCCTCGAAGGCTATACACCCTTGCCCTACTTCCTAGAACCTTAGCTCCTCCTCCACTAACCATTGTCACTCAAATGGTGGCCATTGGCATGTTTTGGGTTTGGGTTTTTGTGGATCTTTTTCACTCCACAAATTATGTTTATTTTTTATTTATGTTTTCCAGAGTTTCAAAGAAAAAAGACATACATTTTTAGTTAGTAAACTTTAGGAAACCATTAATGAGTGCATGGAAAGGGGGTTAGAGCTTAGGAAGTGTCTGTTAGAAGGAGGAGGTCAATTTTGTTGTGCCTTCTACTTTTTCTAGCTACCCTTAGTGATGACCTTCAAAACAATTTAGTGCTAAACTGTTGAAAAAATTGTACTTTCATACCCTAATTTTGCATGTTGAAGTTTTATATATGAGGGAAATCCAGGAGCAAGATCAATCATAAAGGGTTGAACTGTTGTTATTTTATGCTAAAATACTTTTACTAAGAGTTTTATGTGGAAATCCATACACTAGTTTTGATTGAAGATTTCTTTTCTCTTGCATACTTTGTGCTACTTTTGGTCAAGTTTTCACAAATCCAAACTTGGTGTAGATTTCAATTGTCTACCCTCATTATATGGGTTTACATGACGAGAGTTGTGATGCGTCTTTGAGAAACAAAGAGTTTTGATTTATTTATCTTTGAGGGATCAACACTCTTTGCTGGATTTTATTGTTGATATCTTTATATCATAGATTTTAGGGATGCAAAGAAACAAACTAGGGATTTTGTATATGAGTAAGTATGCAGAGACAATTTTCTCAATCTAAGAAGTGTTTCTAGTGAGAAATCTTGGTAGGTAATGAATAGGTAATCCTTGAAATGTCTACAACGTTCAAAGAAATGCGGGAATAATGGTTAGTATGAAATTATTCTTCAAGTTTCCTTTTTTGGAATGGATTTACTCCATAGTAGGTGATTTTATTTATTTAGTTATGCATTTCATTACATCAACTTCAGGACCTCTAACATGAAAAGGTAATATGACAAAGAAACTATCACGTGAACTATTGTGGTTTCTATTTATAAGTTCCCTTGGGAATTCTGTTGAGATGCAGTGTTATGGCTAAGCATGTTTTAGAGGTTTATTTTCTTATGTCATATGGATCATTCCAATTCTTGATATTGGCTCCAGAAGAACATAATTCCATATAATTGTCATTCTTGTTTTTATAATTGCCTCCGCTTGTCAATGGCACACGTAGCTAAAAGTCATCTTTCAACTATGAAGATTATTTATTAGGATTTTTGGTTGTAAGTTATTATCGGCTCATATGCAGTTCCCTTATTATTAAACCTATTTTGGGGATCCTACAAGTTCAAGCACTGCCATCAGTGAACTCTTTTTGTTGCCCGAATTTTGGTGGGACAAAGTGTTGTAGTAGTTTTAGAAGAAATAATAGTTTGATCTGCCACATTTTTTTTTTTTTCAATTCTTTTTACATAGGATGATTCAAAGATGATTGCAATGATATGGTGCATGATTGGGACTAGAGTTGCATTTTTGTACTGGATTTGTGTCAACGTTCCCAAAATTTAGGTTACCAACGATTGTTGCTGAAAGGATTCACCTATTTTTCACAATCTAACGTCATTTATCATTCTCACCTCCTAGACACGAAAAGAACAAAAATGATGATACAGAGTTAAACTAATGCTACGGCAAGGATAATAAGACAATCCAATAATAACCAGGAATTTCTCTAAGGGAAACTCTCAAATGTATTCAAAGAAGACATTCAAAGAAATAGGAATATTTTAGAAGCTTTAAATTCTACTTTCTTACCTTTAATTCTTAAGAGAGAGAATTTAAAATGAATTGATGACTCGAGGACCATATTTTAATGAAATTGTGTATATAAGATAATTGCTAAGACTTTGGTAATTAAATTAAAAAAATAAATTATTTTTTTCTTTTGTTTGTTAAGTAATGTGAGTCCTAAGAGGACTAGCACGACTAACCTGTGGCTTGAGCAACCACAACCAAGGGGTATCAAAGATGTCAAAATCACTCGAGGATCACACTCGACTTGCACCACACCAACCCTTATTATGTCTTGATTTTTCCCATGGGATTTCAAACTAGTAGTCTTTCACCATGGAGTGCCTTAAAAGAACACTATGTCATTATCTATTCTATGCCTCGTGGGTCAAATGTTTTTTCAACTATTATCTCACATAAGCAATTTAATTTTCAAGTAGAAATGTGTATTCATAAATCAATATGGGTATTTTAGAAATGTATTCATGCTATATAAATAAAAGGTCAAACAACCATGGTTTTGTAATTGGATTTATCAAAGACGTATGGTAGACCAAGTTGGTTATACCTAAGATTAATGTTATTGCAAATTTCTTTCAGTTTCCTAATAGTTAAATGGATAATAGGGTCTATTAGTATAGTTTCATTTGTAATCCTTATTAATGGATAAACCTCAACATTCATTAAGCCTAATAAAGGGTTAAGGTAAGAGTGATATTTCTCTTCTCTATTGTTCTTATTAGTGGCTAAATATTTGACTAGAGCCCTATGAGAAGCTAGAAGAATTGAGTGAATTGTGTTGAAAAGTGTAACGAGGCCGGTCTTCACATTGGCTATGTAATTATATATTTTATGTAAAGAAGAATTCAAAGATAATAAAATGTATATTTGTTGGACTTACTTCATGGGTTTCATGAGCAAGATTTTATCTTAGGTTAATAGGCTTCTTCTTGATGTCTATTTATGGTTTATCTTTGGTTTATAAATGTATTTAATGTCATGTATATGAAGAACCTAGTAGTCATGGAATGATCCAAGACATAGTGTCAAGTTGGCCTTCAAACAACTGGAGAAGTCGGCCTCATAACAGTCATGACGGCTACCTAAATAGTCACATCAGTTCACATGTTAGGTCGGCTTATATACAGGGGAAAACAACTATATATACACAAACAAGCCTCGTAGAAATTACAGAAGTTTCGGTCACATCTGAAGTGCAGTGCGGATTCAAGTGCAGAAGTGCAGTGCTGATTCAAGTTCAGAAGTGCAGTGCGGATTCAAGTGCATAAGTGCAGTGCGGAATCAAGTGTAGAGGTGCAGTGAAAATTCAAGTGCAGAGGTGCAGTGTGGATTCAAGTGCATAATTTCAGTTCGGTTTTTGGATGAATTTCAGAGCATGTTTTGGACATGTTTCAGGACATATTAAGTTATATATATATTTGTGTAATAACTTAGTGTGATAGGTATTGTTGTTCCTGAAAAGAAGTGCGGATAACCTTGAAGAAATTACAGTGTGACAGGATCAGTTCAAAGGCAAGGTTGAAGTGCAGAAGTATGCAAGTTGGTGACAGAAAGAATGATCAAAATTGAAGAACATCAAAGAAGTAAGGACAAGGTCTTGGATGCATAGATAGATCAAGGGTCTAATTATGGGTCATGGTACTTGTCATTTGAAATCTATAGGAAGAATTTCTCGTGGGTTTTCCTCTCCAAGAGGGAGAGGTTTTGCCTTGGTTCTAGGAGCCTAATTCCCATGTCTCATGTGTTTTGATAATTGAATTGATGAAAGATTTAATAAGCTAACGAAGGGAAGAAATAAGTAACTGAAGTAACATCACAAGTAATTATCAAGAAGAGAATTTTGACCTAATCTCGAGCCCTCCAAATTCTCAACATGGGATTAGAGCTAAGGTGCTGAAATCAAGGGTTGCTTGACAAAGAGACACTCCTGGAAGCAAAAATCAAAGTTTGGGTGAAAAGTCAAATTAGTTTGCAAGGAATACTCTCAAGCTATTTTCAAGAAAGATCTTCATCTCATTCAAAGGATCAAATTTTCAAGATAATAATCTTTACCATCAAATATTTTCATTCAAGACATTGATTGAAGAGGTCATCATATTTTGAAGATATCCTTTGCCATCAAGGATTCAAGAACATCTACATTGAAGATTTCTATCTTAGAAGAAGCTCCTAACTCCTTCGTCATCATCAAGGAAGCTACAAGCCACTCTACTCAAGTAAGTATCTATGACCTTACTTAAATTTGTCAAGATGACTTATTGTAAAGAAAGCAACAAGATGGTTGGGTCATCAAACTTTAGCACATGGAAGAAGAGGACATATTTGAATTTAATTGAAGACGAAGTTATGGAATACATCGATGGATTGAAAATTCAATCACCAAAATAAGATACTCCAGCTCATGCCAAGTACATGAAGGGAGAAATTTAGAGCCCAGAGGATTCTCATAGAATCCATTAAGGACTCACTCATTCCCTATGTATCAAAACTAAAGTCTGCTAAATAAATATATGAGAAACTGGTGGAGCTATTCTCTATGAGTATTGCAGGAGAAGTAATCTCTTTGAGAAAAGAAATATATAAAATGAAATTTCCAAGGGAAGAAGGAATCACTCCATAATTTATGAGGATTTATGAAATAAGAGATCAACTGTAGGAAATGGGAGAAGTAATGTATGACACTAAGATGACTACAGTGGTGCTGAATGCTCTACCAGAGGAATGGGGAAACTTCACTTCAATTTTATACAGGAAGAAAGAAGCCACACCATTCAATGATTTATGGTCTCTATGTAGAATAGAGGAAACAAGACTTAAAGCCAAAGATGATACAAGACCAAGTGAAGAGATTCAAGCCTTTGTAGCCACATACATGAAGAAAGGAAGATTAAAAAAATTTGGTCCTCAGAATAAAAGAAGAAACATGGACAACGTATGATGCTTTGGATGTAATGAACTTGGGCATTATAAAAGAGATTTTCTTAAATCTGACAAGGACAAGTGGAAAAGGGAAGAATCCCATATCTTAGATTTGAGGGAAGGACTTGATGCAAAGAAATCTAAGAAAGAAGAAGCAAGGGATCTCTACTATGATTGAGATCATCTTCTCCTTTAAGTGATTTCTGTTGGTTGTAAAATAGTACGATAGGAAGCAATGTATATTATAGCATCATGATAAAAATCATGTTAGGAGATCTTGGTGAATCAGCTCCGGGAAAACCTCTCTGATAACATTACTAATGTAAAGAAGTCATCAAGATCAAGGGTCATCATGGAAACATAATTCTGGGATGTGATGAAATATTGATGGACTCAGGCCAAGGGAATGAAGCACTTAATTCTAGAGAAATTGCTACAGGATGACTCAAGGGAAAAAGGTATGAGGTATGTATATATTTATATGCTGACACTAGATGTTGTGAAGTCATGCCATATGGTTGCAGGTAATAGACTTCCATATTTAGAAGTATGATATATGAAGAATGATATCTCAGTGCACTAATAGATGAAATCAACATAATATGTCCTCATGGAATATGAGGTGGTTGTATATGAACGAGAAAAAGGAAAATTTGTAATTTCTTGGGAATGGATAATGTGTAGAAATGAAGATATCATGAAATGCAACCATGTAAAGAGGAAGTTATCATCTGTAAGCCAATAAGATGTGACTAGGAGATCTCCTGGGAGGATATGTAGACTCTCACAGAAGTCTGGTAAATAAGAACACCCTTCAAAAAACATATCATTAGGAGATGTGTCAATCTAAATAGAGGATTTCGATGCCTACAAGAAGATGTCATGGTGAAATATCATTACTGAGGTAACTTTTGTTTTAAAATTTCATATGTATATGTTTATCTGGATGAATTTGTGTAGGGCTGCTAATCATGAGAAAGGATGTATGATCCTTGGAAATGATTCGAAGAAAAGCATCATGGAATAACAGTGGACAAGATGAGAAAGAATGATGAATCACTTTCTGATAGTGGACATGACTCGTGACTGAAAGTGATGGATGATTTGTTCCCCATGAAGCCAAAAGTTGAAGATTCCTCAATATTGAAATCCATGACATCGAGGGGAGGAATTCTTCATGAGTAGTTGGACTGCTATTGCAGGACCCTGATTGAGAGGGAACCTGGTGGTAAGTTTATTACTTGGAAGAAACTTGAAGTATGTCCTTCCTGCGTTGAGAGGGAGTGATATATGTTAGTCATGCACTAGACCAGGACTAACATCCGTAAGTCTTAGTGAAGGCCATGTGGAGAGAATGGATAGACATGTCATTCTGGTCTTCACCTGGAAGATAGAATGGAGGATTGGGTAATCATCTTGCATTTGATACTCTTTAAGAATGAGATAAGGAACTCAAGATAAGAGTATTCGAGGACCAGTATTCTTTGAGTGTTGGCTACCCAAGAGAAGAATGGTCCAAGAGGTTGTACTTTGGGAACACCTGGGTGGAGTATGTACCTTGAGAGACAATGACTATGGTGTCTATAAGTCACGTGCCTCGCAAACATTGTAGCCCATTGTCTCGTTGAGAGATAGGGCTGTTAGTCAAGGCCTTTCACTAGGACAATGCTAGTTGATATGATGCTATACAGATGTGATTACCAATCTGATTCTTCTTATGAGATTCTTCAGTTTGAAAGTAACCATGTATCTGTATGAATACCTTTCTAGTTAAGAGGGAGTGTTGAAAAGTGTAACTAGGCTGGTCTTCATGTTGACCATGTAATTATGTATTTTATGTAAAGAAGAAGTCAAATATTATAAAATGTATATTTGTTGGACTTGCTTCATGGGTTTCATGAGCAAGATTTTATCTTAGGTTAATAGACTTCTTCTTGATGTCTATTTATGGTTTATGTTTGGTTTATAAATGTGTTTAATGTCATGTATATGAAGAACCTAGTAGTCATGGAATGCTCCAAGACCTAGTCCAATAAACCGTGGAACAATGGTTATTATTCAACCCTCATACAATGCTGATAGACAAGCCTAAATAATGTGTCAAGTTGGCTTTCAAATAGCTATAGAAGTCAACCTCATAATAGTCATATTGGCTCCCTAAATAGTCACATCGGTTCACATGTTATGTCGGCTTATATATAGGGGAAAAAAACTATATATACCCCAGCAAACCTCGCATAAATTACAAAAGTTTCGGTCACATCTGAAGTGCAGTGTAGATTCAAGTGCAGAAGTGCAGTGCGGATTCAAGTGCAGAAGTGCAGTGCGGATTCAAGTGTAGAGGTGCAGTGCAGATTCAAGTGCAGAGGTGCAGTGCAGATTCAAGTGCATAAGTTCAGTGCAGATTCCAGTGCAGATTCCAGTGCAGAAGTTTAGTTCAGCGTTTGGATGAATTTCAGAGAATGTTTTGGATGGGTTTTAGGACAAATTAAGTTATATATATATATTTGTGTAAGAACTTAGTCTGATAGGTGCTGCTATTCCTGAAAATAAGTGTGGACCGTTCCCGAAAGGAAGTGCGGATAACCTTAAATAAATTACAGTGTGACAAGATTAGTTCAAAGGAAAGGTTTAAGTGCAGAACAATGCAAGTTGGTGATGGAAAGAACAATCAGCATTGAAGAACATCAAAGAAGTAAGGACAAGGTCTTGGATGCATAAATATATCAAGGGTCTAATTCTGGGTCATGGTACTTGTCATCTAAAGTCTATAAGAAGAATTTCTCGTGGGTTTTCCTCTCCAAGAGGGAGAGGTTTCGCCCTGGCTCTAGAAGCCTAATTCTTGTGTGTCGTGTCTTTTGATAATTGACTTGATAAAATATTTAATAAGCTAACGAAGGGAAGGCATAAGTAACTAAAGTAACCTCACAAGTAATTATCAAGAAGATAATTTTGAATCAATCTCCAGCCCTCCAAATTCTCAACAAATTTTTGTTATCGTGATTGGAAGAACAATTGGTCTAACTCATTTGTTATTTGTTGATGATAGTTTACTATATAAAAATGGCTCTACATGGAAAATGAAGAAGCTTAAGGATGAAAAATAAATATTTAGAGGTAAGTTCTTTTTTAAAATAGATTATAAAGAAGAGAGTAACTTGTTGGGGTTATTTGCTTACAATCATATTAGTTTTCAAGAGGGGTTCAAATATCATCTAAACTAAATGTATATGGAAGAAAGGATTGAGGTTGGTTATTGGATATAGTTGAGAGAAGAATACACCATTGTTACTGTAATTGGATTTGTAGAGTGGGAAATTTAGAAAGAGAAAACCTTTATTCTCATATAGGAATAATAAAGTATGACGATGGATTCCATCATCATTGAATCACAAAACATAAACTACAATAATCCATGTTGTAATATTCAAAAATACATACTTTATAAACTATTGTCCATTTATTGTTGTCATACTCTCGAACCATAGTACATATAACCTTTAATTTATCTTATTCAAAATATTTGTTTTCTAAAGGAATTGACAACTAGATGGGTCTCGAACTCGCTTGACACATTATCGATTCCAACAACTACCACTATAACCTCTAGGTGTCTACATATATCTTTTCCATAGGAATAGGTGAATAGGGGGGTTTGAATCTAAAACCTCTATACACATAACACTTCATTTTCATGGTCATCACCAATTAAGCTGCCGTTAAGATTCACTATTTATTCAATAAAAAAAAATATAATTTTTTATATTAAATATTTATTTATTATTATTTATATAAAATTGAAAAATTCAATTCAATTAGGGTTATCTCGAGTGGTTGACCAAAATGGTTGTTGTCTTTCCCACGCAAGTTCAAATCCTTGCTAGTGACATGATGAACTGTAATGCATTGATGAACTCTTAAATGAGTATATACTTGTGAGCTAGCCTAGTACCAACAACCTCACTCATGTCCAATATACCACCCCGATCAGTGCAGGGAATTGAACCAGTGACTTCACATCAAGGAGTGCCTTAACAAAGCACCCGATAACCGTCTATCCAAGACCCTGTGGACCATAAATTTAAAATATTATTAACATAAAACTAAATTTTATTATAAAAATATGTTATTATAATAACATGATTTTATAAATCACATACTTATGAGAACACAAATGGGTCATATATTAAATTATAGACCTTTCTATGTTAGTATCTTCAAAATTTTGGTTAGCATCCTCATAAGATAGTCATTCCTAAGTTGTCGAGATTCGAGTTATATATATATATATATATATATATATATATATATATATATATATATATAATAAGTGGTGGATATTACTATTAAAATTTAATGAGAAAACTAATTATCATGGAGCATTATGTTTATTAAATACAAGGGAAAATTAATCATTTAATTGTATTTTTGATGAATGCAACATCTTCTAAAATATCCTTATACTATAAGTAAAATATAACTTATATAAAAATTTTCTATGTGTGTGTATTATATTTTTTACATAATTATGTCGATAGAAATTCGTCTGCAGGGTTGGCTTGGGAAGATTCAACAATCACAAAAGCTTATTTTTGTCATCCTCCTTCGAATAAAAAATTGACATGTGGACCTAATCAAGTCATTTTTTTTCCGTTTATCACCACGTTTGCATTGTTGTTCACGTAGGCCTCTAAGGTTATAAACCCTTGCCCTACTTCCTAGAACCTTAGCTCCTCTTCCACTAACCATTGGCACTCAAATGGTGGCACGGTATGGGTTTTTGTGGATCTTTTTCACTCCATGAATTAAGTTTTTGTTTTATTTATATTTTCCAGAGTTTCAAAGAAAAAGGATATACATTTTTAGTTAGTAAACTTCGGTCAACCATTAATGAGTGCATGGCAAGGGAGGTTAGAGCTCATGAAGTGTTTTTTATAAGGATGAGGTCAATTTTTTTGTGCCTTCTGCTTTTTCTTGCTACCCTTTGTGACTACCTTCAAAACTAATTAGTGCTCAACTACTAAATTTTTTTAGCTGTATACCCTAATTTTGCATGTTGAAGTTTTATATATGAGGGGAAATCATGAGCAAGATCAATCATAGAGGGTCGAACCGATGTTAATTTATGCTAAAAGAATTTTACTGAGAGTCTTCTAAGGCAATCCACACATTAGTTCTGATTGAAGATTGCTTTTCTCTTGCATACTCTGCACTACTTTTGGTCGAGTTTTCACAAATCCAAACATGGTGTAGATTTTAATAGTCTACCCTCATTGTATGGGTTTACATGATGGGAGTTTTGATGCTGCTTTGAGCGACAAAGAGTTTGGATTTATTTCTCTTTTAAGGATTGACACTCTTTGTTGGATTTTATTGTTAATACATTTATATGGCATAAATTTTAGGGATTCAAAGAAAGAAACTAAGAATTTTCTATATGAGTAAGTATGCATAGATGACTTTCTCAATTGAAGAAGTGTTTCTAGTTAGAAATCTTGGTAGGTGATGAATAGTTAATCCATTAAAGGTCTACAACGTTCGGAGAAATGAGGGCATAATGGTTAGTATGCAAATTTTCTTCAAGTTTCCTATTTTGGAATGGAGTGACTCCATAGTAGGTGATTTTAGTTATTCAGTTATGCATTGCATTGCATCACCTTTAGGAAATCTGACATGGAAAGGTGAATTTGATAAAAAATCTATCATGTGAAATATTATGGTTTCTATTTAGAAGTTTCCTTGAGAATTCTATTGAGAAGCAGTGTTATTGCTGAGCATTTTTGGGAGGTTTATTTTCTTATGTCATATGGATCATTCCAATTCCCGATATTGTCTCTAGAAGAGCATCATTCTATATAATTGTCATTCTTATTTTTATAATTTCCTCCACTTGTCAAAGGCACAAGTAGCTAAAATGTCATCTTTCAACTATGAAGATTATTTATTGGTAGTTTTTGTTGTAAGCTATTTTCAGCTCATATGCATCTCCCTTATTATTAAACCTATTTTGGAGATCCTACAAGTTCAAGAACTGCCATCAGTGAACTCTTTGTGTTGCCTGAATTTTGTTGGGACAAAGTGTTGCAATAGTTTCAAAAGAAACAATAGTTTGATCTGCCACTTTTTTTTTCAATTCTTTTTGCATAGGATCAGCCAAAGATGATTACAATGATATGGTGCATGATTGGGACCAGAGTTGCAGTTTTGTACTAGAGTTGTGTCAACATTTCCAAATTTTAGGTTACCAACAATTTTTGTTGAAAGGATTCACTTGTTCTGCACAATCTAATGTTGTTTTACCATTCCCACCTCCTAGATACGAAAAGAAAAGAAATGATGATACATAGTTATCAACCAAGGTTTGATTTCTTCAAAATATCGAGGCTGCAAATTATTTATTTTCTTGATAATTTATGAAAACATGCTTTTTGTTCTTGATCATCACAACTATGACCCACATATATGCATACATTATGCTTCTTTTTTCTTATATAGGTAGCATTACCCGCACAATCATGGTTATATTCCATGTAGTGTGAAGGCCCATACAATGATCTATTTTGCTCTCATTTCTTGGTAGAATCTAGAACTTGAGATTTTATTTATTTTGTTGAGCCACTCTCATATTATTGCACAACATTCCCAAAATTGATTATGTCATTTCTCTTGTATGCTTAGAACTAGCGTACTGCACTTTTCACTATTTTGATGTCTTAGCAGTAGTTATTGGCCTTTGTATTTAAATCATTTTCTTGTTAGTGTCATAGTAATGGTGTGTTTAATGGCATTGCAGTTTTGTTATAGGATCTTTTAAAAGTCATATATTTGATATTTCAAGGTGAATATTATATAATATTTATGTGTTTTCTTTCAAACTTATATGCAAGGTCTCATGTTTTCATCATATTAATAATTTCATAAACAAAATCGAGATCAATTTCTATGTTGCAACCTATTCACTACAACAACTAACGAAAATGTTATGAAACCATCTCCAAAAAGAAGAAGAGAGAAATCAATGCCTTAGAAATAAGCCAGTTAGAGGGGGCAACCTCTTTTACATTACATAAATGAAAAATTCTTGGATGATTCAAATGAAAAAACCTCCTTTCTATATATAGGAGTCCATGGGGTCACAATATAATCCTAGCCAACCTAACAATAATAATGTAAGGGCACAAAAATAACAATAGTGGCTTTTATGGGGCACAATAATAACAATATGGGGGCTACAGGGGTACAAAAATAATAATAAGGGGGCTATACTACCAACAATAAGGGGCTACACTATTAATATAGGGACCTAACATGCCCCTCTCCTTCAAAAAAGTGTTGTCCTCAATGCTTGAGTAGCTCTGAATGCTTCTGTATAAAATTCTTATCCTCCCATGTGGAATCTTCAGTGGGTAAGTTCTTCCACTTGATGAGATACTCTGGAATTGATCGATTTCATAGTTGTCGAGTTCTTGTTTCCGTGACTGCTTCAAGTTCTAATATGATTTTTCCTTCCTCATCAAGTTCTGGAAATATTGTTTGAATTGGAAGTTTGTCACCTATAACCTTATTTAAGCATGAAACATGGAAAACTGGGTGCACTCGAGAAGAAGTCACAAGCTCCAATTTATATGCCATAGTACCAATATTTTGTAACACCTTTTAAGGACCATAATAATTTGGCAATAATTTATTATCATTCTTAGCTTGCCTGAGGGACATTTGTTTGTATGGTTGTAGCTATAAAAATACCCAGTCTCCTACATCAAAACTTCTCTCGCAGCGATGTTGATCTGGCTGTTGTTACATTCGATTCTGTGCCAAAATTAGGTTATCATTTAAGAGTTGGAGAACTTGTTGTTGATGCTCGATGTGATATTCCACTGCTTGAACCTTAGAATTTTCTCTTAAAGATGATGTGATGGACAATGGATGACATCCATAAAGTGCCATAAATGGGGTTATTTTTTCTGCAGTATGGAAGGAAGTGTTATACCACCATTCAGCCAGAGGTAACCACTTGACCCATTGTGTTTGTTTATCATATACAAAACAACGAATATATCCTTCCAAAAATTTGTTCACTATCTCAGTTTTCCCATCGGGTTAAGGATGATAAGATGAGCTATGAGCTAGTTGAGTACCCAAACAAGAAAATAATTCCATCCAAAAATTTCCAGTAAAAATGGGATCTCTATCGCTTACAATAATCTTTGGGTTTCCATGTAGCTTTTTAATTGTTTCCATAAATGAAATAACAACTGTACTTGCTTTAAATGGATGAGATAATGCACAAATGTGTGCATACTTGGTAAGTCTATCAACTACCACCATGATGACACTCTTTCCTTCGAACTTAGGTAAACCTGTGATAAAATCCATTGAAACCTTCTCCCAACATTGACTTGGAATGGATAAAGGATGTAGCAGACCTGGGGTCATCATTGTCTCAACTTTATTTTGTTGGAAAACCAAACATTCTGCCACAAACTTCTGAATATCAAATTTAAGGCCATTCAAAAAAAATTCTTTCTTCACCTTGTGGTAAGTTTTTAAAATCCCTGAGTGTCCCCCTAATGGAGAGGTGTGAAATTCCAAAAGAATATTTTGGTTTAGTTGGGAATTATTACAAATATATAAGTGATATTTGTACCATAAGGAATCAATTTTCCAACTAAATGTGTCATATGTACTAGGATCTTGCTGTAATTTTTGAATGAGTGGCCACACTTCTTCATTATTCTTCCATTCATCCCTTGGTTTGGTTATCCAATCTGGTTGGATAATAGAAATGGCACAAAGCAATGCTTCCACCTCTTCATCCTTTCTTGAGAGTGCATCTACAACAACATTTAGCTTCCATTTTTTGTAGATGATTTCAAAGTCATTACCCAACATCTTTGTGACCCATTTTTGCTGCTCTTCTGAAGATAGTCTTTGTTCCAAAAAGTATTTAAGACTATCATGATCAATTTTTACCTTGAAGTGTCTTCCCATTAGGTAAGGTCGCTATTTCTTTAGCATAGAAATAAGCATACTCTCATAAATAGCATTCTGTAAATACTTTCCTTTGATTGGACGACTTTCAAAAGCAATGGGTCTTTCTTCTTGCATTAAAACAACACCAATTCCATTTCCTGAGGCATCACATTCCATAATAAAGGTTTTTGTGAATTCCGGCGTAGCTAAGACCAGTGCTAGGCACATTGCCTCTTTAAGATGTTCAAAGGCCTTAGTTGCTTCATGAATCCATGAAAATGCATCTTGCTTCAATAATGTTGTTAGAGGTGCTGCTATTCTCCCATAATTCTTAACAAACTTGCGATAATATCCTATAAAACCAAGAAATCCTTGCAACTTCTTTATGGTTGTGGGGACTTTCCATTCTTTAATGGATTTAATTTTGTTAGGGTCTACCTTAACACCCTCTTGAGATACAATATGACCTAGATATTCCACCTCTTGTTGATCTGAAATGACTGTATTAGTTTTGCTGTGCTAAGTGTCTTTTCAATTTATAAACATGTGCATACTTGTCACATTAGTTTGGTTAAGGATTGAGGATTTTAACCATGAATTGTAGATGATTTTAGTGAATTAGAAGCATGAAATATGCACAAATAACACTGAATAGTAGTGTAAAACAAAGAAATAAGTCACCACACATAATTTACACAGTAGGCATGATGAATCAATTCACCCCTCCTGGGCTACATCGTTTGGTCTAGCTCCCAATGACATGTCCATCTTTCATTATGCTCAAAATTTTGCAAATACATGTATTTATAGGCCTCTAATGGCCGTTTTCTTTGCACCAATGGCTCCATAATGCTCTAATTAGTCAAAAATGACTCTTCATTCCCTCATAATGTGAGAAAATTGAGTCTCCTACTCTTTTTCCCAGTTACACCTAAAAAAGCTCCACTAAAAGTGGAGAACTCCACGTAACTGGAGTTAATTTAACACCTTTCGCTCAAAAAGGTGCGTTTTCCCAAATACCCTATCGAAATAACCGCAGAATTAAAGATTAGTGGGTTGGGTAGCCACATGCGCACCCTAAACGACGGTCTTCATAAAGTTTAGCGGAACCGCCAGAGTGGAACATGTTTTAAACCGTGGTTTGGTTAGTCAGAACTCCGATGTGAACTACAGGTTAGGCTAACCGTTGTATAAAACCACGTTGATTTTTTTGGCCATGTGACAAGTGTTTACTACTAGCGAAGACTCTCGGAATTTTGTAATGTTACGTTAATTGCGCAGTTGTTGTTATAACATGTGAACACCAACAGGGACCGCTGGCGGGTTGGGACCGTCGGCAGTCCCCAACCCCTAAACATGCAAACAATTATGTTAAGAAACATTTGTAGCTTAGGTGGTGTGGTGGGTGCATGCTTTGACGGAGGTCGCGGGGTTGAGCCCTACAGACCTCACCCAAAATTTTACACTGTGGTTCAAGGGTCACGTGGCAGCCTCAGGGCTAGCCACGTGGCACCTCCCAATTAACCCTAAAAAACAACGTACAAACACATTCGACCAATAGATTTATGCCACTTTTCATCCTGCAGTTGGATCTAAGGAAGGAATATTCCTTTTTCTGACTGGACCTCCACCCTGCTGACTGGGCATCCCAGTCAACCCTGGTCAAACTGTTACAAAATTTACCTGTTTGGCTTTTCGATCAGAATACGATATCTCCCTTATACGACATCAGTTTTTTGAACCATTCACGGCACCGAAATCAGGAAGACGAGATATACACAACCAACCTAGTTTCAATCCAATCCTGTAATTTTGATTTTTGAGAAAAATTTATGAACTCCTGATCACTCCTCCCCATTGGGAAGCTTTTGGACCCCAAAAGACTTGATTACATGCTCAGTATATGAGGGTAAAACTCCCTCACCTTTCTAATCTCCATCCATTTCTCCTTGCTTGGTTTAGTGCCTTGGAGCCCAACTTGTAGGCAGTTAACACTTCCCCTCTTGGATGCTCTTGTCCTCCTGTCAAGAATTGTATCTTCCTTGAGCTCATCGAAGAATTATGGCGAGAAATATTCAATAGAAGGTATTTGAACATTACTTCCTTGATCATTGATCAAAGGTGGCTCATACAAACGTAAGTTTTCAACATTAACAACTAAATAAATTTTCATATAAGAAGGCAAGTCAGGTTGAAATGCATGATTACCAGATTGCTTAATGATCTTGAATGGACCATATCGAATCGGTTTGAGCTTTTTACCTTCCCCTTGCATCCTTTCTTTGATAATGTGCAACCATGCCTCATCTCCCTCTTGAAACTTGTGATCAACTCTATGTTTGTCATGCCTCTCTTTGTATTTTCTTTGAATTTTCTCAAGTTGTTCTTGAACTTGTTGATGTATAATATGAATTTTCTCAATAAACTTTTGAGCCTTGTCAATATCACTATGACCATCAATTGAGACATCCTTCCCAAAGATGAAGTTTAATGGCGATTTTGGCAAATACCCAAATCATACTTCAAAAGGTGATGTTTGAGTTGAAGAGTGATTTGCCCAGTTGTAAGTGTACTGAATGTAATGCAGTTGCTCATCCCACAACTTAGGATGTTTGTTGCAATATCCTCTCAATAGATGCACAATGGTTTTTTTCACCACCTCGGTTTTTCCATCTGTTTGCGGATGAAAAGAGGTACTCTTTTTCAACTTTGTGTCCATCATACTCCATATATTGGACCAAAAATTCGCAATGAATCTAGAATCCCTGTCACTAACAATAGAAGTTGGCAATAAAAAATGAACCCAAACATGTTGAAAATAAAGTGTTAGACGGATAAATCCTTCTTGCGGACAAGAAAGATCTCCCTAGTATCCTAAGGATATCTAGAAACAAACAACCAAATGTAAACCATTTTCTATAGACCATTGTGATTCAGAATTATTAATTAACTAAGAATGAGGAGATGCTCCTACCTGAAGTCTAACGCTTGTTGTAATCTTCAATCCAATCGCTCCAAAAGAGGTCAATTCAACATGTAAGACCTGCAATCAAAGACAGGAAAAAGGATTAAAAGCACCTGCAAGATATAATAATTCAGAAACACTAATCTATCTCAGTGATGAAGGAATCCAAGAATTAAGTTACTCAAAGAGATACATGAACAACCTTTTTTTTCCCAAGGAAAAATCATAATTTTCATTAATTTTGAAAATTACATGCTGTAGATGCTTTTGCATATGCATACTTGTGACTATTTTCACTTACAAGTTGTTCTCAAAATCCCCTCTGAGGTGTACATCAGAGTCCATAGAGTGGCATAAATACAATAATTACAGAAATAGTTCTAGATGTATCCATTTCATCATTCAAAACTAAAAAAAAAAAAAAACCCATATATATCAGATTTGTTGATCTGCATTATCAAGATGTTCTATGTATGGTCGGTGGTAATAGCTAAATGCCAAGTATCAATGCGCTCCTCTATGTGCCATAGCCCCCTGTGTTGGAGCGTTGTTGCCTTGGAAAGTTTGTCAAAAATGTCGTTGCGTTCTCTGTATATATGAGAGCAAGGGATAGATGAGAATTGCTCTCCAAATCACCAAGTGTCTTCCAAAATAGCAAGAAGTGTGTGTACATGACATGATGCGGTTTTGTTGAACCAATTTATAATGATTTTAGAGTCGCCAAAAACTTGAATATGATGTATGTTATGTTCTGAAGCAAACTGTAGTAGATGACGGAGAGTGATAAGCTCGACATAATTGTTTGTGCCTGGACCCAATCCCATTTTGATTCTGAAGGAGTGCTGATGAGTAAGCTGAATAAGAGCACCCCCTCTGCATCCTTGCGATTGTGCTGAACCATCGAAAAACGCCCAGGGTATATTGTAGTTAATGACCTCAGGTATGATATTACGGGGTGGGTTGGGAGGGTCATATTCCGGAATAAAGGAGTAGCTGGATATAATTTGGGATTTTATCAGGTGCCAAAGAGGGAGTCGGTTGTTGAAAATAGAGGCGTTCCTTGTCAGCCAGATCCCCCAACAGACGAGGAGAGGCAGGCATCTGGCTTTGTAAGTAGAAACAACGATCCACCAATTATGCCATGCCTCTTTTAAATTATGTCCATGCCAATCATGATTAAAACCCAATTCATTTATGATATATGACTAGAGCGTAATGGATCAACAATGGAGGAGAAGGTGTTCGATGGATTCGGAATCATTTCTGCATAGAGTGCACCAGGATGGGCCATGGATGGAGCGCTTGTGAAGGTTATCCATGGTGGGCGCTATGTTATTTAACGAACAACACATAAAAATTCTGGTACAAGGAGGGGTCGGGAGCTTCAATATTAGGTGATACATGAACAACTTAATGAGAAAATAGAATCCATTTGTATTAACTTGTATGATAAGAAGTAACCTTACAACCTTGTCGCCTTGATGTCATACAGGTTCTTCTGGGGTCTTGAACAATCATTTCCCTTAGGTTTGACAAGCCTGCTCCTCTCTAAACTAGCATGAAACTATGGATATGAGTATGTGATCATTCTCATACCAATGATGCCAAGTATTGAGAGTATGATTTCTCCAGTAATTAACCTCAAAACTACCAAGTTCTAAGTACCCTTGAGACTGAAATATGAGTTCAATTTATAGGAGAATGGGGAAGATTTCAGTTCCATAAAGAGGGGGATAAAGTCCTCTCATAAAGGGATTTTAGCTCCAAATACCAAGGGATAATCTCTATTAATGAAGGGATAGAGGTTCGTGAATGAAGGGGCGAAGCTCGACCTGATAACGCTTCTAGAAGCCTCCAGCTGGGGGAATATTCGACCAGCTGGGCTTCTAGAACTTACTTTTTCTTTTATTTCACCTTTTACGGGGGTTCACAGTTTTAGTAAGCTGAACTTGTGGGATGTGTTGTAGGTTATAGAGCAAGAAACCGTGGTACCGCAGGTAAGAACTAGGAAAAGTGTGGAGTTAGGATTTTTAGGGTTTTAATGATCTTTTCTCCAATTCCAAAACTTGGTTTAGGAACTTTATGGTTTTGGACCTCTAAGGGAGAACAATATAGGTAATGATGAACCCATATAGACAGTTAAATGTCATGGTGACAAATTTTAGTGTAACAGATTGCCCCGTAAAGCACGAAGTTTGAAGTAGTTCTGAAGAGTGAAGTGCTTTATCATTTCGAGGATTGGGTTGCGAACATACTGGTCGAAACCTGTAAAAAAATTTAATGCAAACATATATATGTATATCATCGCTGAGGTAGGCATTCCCATACTCAGATCAAAACTAAATACATCAATAGTAGACACAGCATGGACGCAACCATCTATTATAAGTATTCTACTGTATCATGAATAATAAAACGATTGGCTTTGATGGTAGCTAGGTCTGAGATTACTGATTCCTTCTCGAATAATGGAAATTTCAATCCATGCGATTGATTGTGTCAAAGTCAAACATGGTAGAAACCACTTGATTACCAGTCAATGATGTGAACCGTTAACAAGTGTGAGAGAAACCACCAATAATGGAAATGGCTCTCAAAGTACTCAGTACAATCCATGAAGTGTGAATGAATTATTTGAAGTCGAACACTTCACAGAATCATTCGATCGAAGGTCAATGATGCAACCTGTCGTCAAAGGCGAGAAACCTGCCATTAGGGCATGCAGATCCCAAGGTACTGATAGGGTTCAAGATCAAATTTCTATATGATGTGTTGTTATTGATAGAAAGTGACCTGTCGCAGGAAAACCCATGACGTGAAACCATTAGATCAAGTTTTGAAGAAATTTTAGCAAGGACTGACTCAAGGATGGTCAACAAGAATGGAGACAAATGTTTGCAATGAATGGTTTATTTGAACTATCTCTTGAACACATAATGACACTGCAAATGGTTTGGTGATAATTGACTTAAAGCTAATACCTAGAAATCGGCTGAAGACTTTCAATGTGGTTTGATTAACTATTAGACAAAGTATTTTCCCAAGCAGGTATGAGTGTGACAAAAGTGTCGTGTTCAAGAGTGGTATACTAATTTTTGCAACAAAGTGTGACAACTGGATTCATTTTCTCTCTTTTTCCCCTACCATTTCTGGCAAGTACCTCTTTATTTTTGACAAGCTTGAGGAGGATAACATTTTCTTGTTGTATAAGCTCATCCTTCGACTGAGTCCAAATCAGTATTAAAATCAAACCCTAAGAAGGAGTGCTTCATTCCTGTTTGTAATCGAAAGGTCCTTTATTGTTAAGTTTTAACTAGTCTACTATAGGTGAAACTCAGTGTTTTTCAGTTTTAGGGAGTCAGAAGAGGAACTTAAGAAAACTCCGTGGGTGTAATTTTTCGTAAATTTCGTCTCTCAAGCCTGAAAAAGGATAAAATAATGTAGGAGAGAACTCTATTGACCATGATTAGTCAACGTATACCTTTTTCGTAAATAGTCCATTTCAGTCCGAAAAAGGGGTAAACTTATACTGAAAGGACAACTGTTCATTTCCTTTAACAAGTTCGAATATTCAAGTACTCAGAAATATTATCATGTTTAAAGAGTCTGAAAAGGGCTTAAAAGAGAACTCCAGGGTTTCACTTTTTTTGTAATTTTCAAGAGCCTAAAAAGGTGATAAAAGTGTACTCATCATCAAAATAATTCTTTTCACCTGAAAAACTTGTTTTCTGCACATAAACTTGAAAGATTAAACATACATGTTTCCAATAAGTAAAAAATTTTGAAAAATAACTTTTTAAAGTGGAAAAAAATAAAATAATATTTTATTCATTGAAAAAATCTTATAGAAAGTAGTTCAACAAAGTCATTTTCACCTTTTGTATTCAGAGTTGAAAGTTGAGAAATCTTGGCAAAAAATTCTCTGGAGGTGATAACGGGAGAATTGACATCTCAAATTGAAAATCGTCGAATCCAGGTAATCTACAACACTATACTCTTCATTTTCATCCATTTGAATTCTCTTTTTAAGTTTTGAAATAATTTTTTGAGGGGAAAATAGGTTCAAAATTCCGCTCTCAAGGGTTCGTAGGTCATGTGTTGGTTACCTACGGACCCCTATAATTTTCCCAAAGGAAAATTATTGGTCTACCGCAGTTTTTATGAAGAGCACGTGAGGAGGTCCACACTGTCTCTATATAAAAACTACGGAGGTGCTGTGAGAAAAGGAAAATTATTAAATTATCTCAAAAATGGTTAAAAATTATCACTCTAAAAGCTTCTAACCTTCAAATGCATCCCTTTGCAGATTATTCCACAATGTTGGAGTGGAGAGAACGCAAACACGAAGAGATAGATGATGTGGCTATGAATAATCCATCCACAATGTGTGTGATTAGAGATTGTGGATTGTATATATTCTGGGCAATTCAGGGTATGAGGGCACAAGTGGAACTAATGACCTGGCTAGTGAACAAATGGGACATACAAGAACAATGTTTTATCATTGGTGACCAAAAGCTAGAACTTGAGCTTGAAGACATTTAATTTCTCACTGGTTTGTCCAAAAGAGGTGAAAATATTCCTTTGTTTGGAGCTAGGCAAGGTGGCCTGCCTATTACTAGCTATAAGCAAGAGTTCTGCAATGAAGAAGCTGATCCTAAAGATAACTGTATATATATAAAGACTATCTTACCTCTTGATCTCAAATTCATTGCGTTCACCATGACCAGGTTATGTCGGAGTTCAGCTCTAAATGTGGCTACCAAGTCTGAGATGCAGACAATAGTCGAATGTTATAGAGGTACCATTTTCAATTAGTGTGAAGGGGTATTAGGCGATATGAAAGGCAAATTGACCAGAGAAAAAAACTCAGATTTGAAAAACTTTGGGTATGGTGCCATCTTGCTTTCTTTTTCTTTGGAGAGGATTCCATCTCTCACCCCTCAGCTGATCTATGTTGATTTTGGTGAACCTAGAGAGCCTCGTATGGTACACTGGGTTGCACTGATGTCCCGCCATGGTGGTGAAGGTTGTGTGGTAGTTCAATTCACTCCAAAATATTTTCATTAGCTTTAGAAACAAATCTTTTCTATTGACGGTTTCCCGTATGTGAGCATAGAATTCCAAGGTGATCCCGAGATGTCCTTACCTCCATGGGCATAATGGGATGAATCAGGTAAATGAATCATTTTGATGTGTTTTAACTCTAATTTTTATTTTGTTTTTTTATCGTCCAATACTGATAACAAAATTTTAAATGCAGATGTTGGTCCACGAATGCCAACCACTCTTCGTCGCTTCGAAAGGAAGCCAACAGAGCCTGTTGCATAGCCACAAAATCAGGTAGCAAAAATCCTTACAGACTGAGAGAACAACCTAGAGAGGTTGACTATAGATATCCCAGAGACATCGATGGATGATATTCCTCTTCGTCTCCAGAGACACGTTACTAGTGTTCTTGGCCAGTTTAGGAGACTCCTGTGCAAGGTGGCGCACGCGATATTTTACTACCATGATCATCACCATGGATAGTGGATGATCATCGCGGACTATTGTATTTTGTTTTTTGTATCACTATATTTTAGATCATAAAGTGTTTTAAACCTATGATCGCAGACGATGTAATATTTTTGAAAACAAAAACTCATATCTATGATATTACTAATTTCTCTGGCTATCTTGTTCAACACATTTGAATGTTGTTTTGGTTTAATATTTTAACGTTGCAAATTTATATTTATAACACTATTAGCCAATGTATCATCCAATGTATTTAAATTTCTTGGAATGTTTTGATATTAGATGTAATCAAATTTCCTTTCCAAGAGATGAACCTTCAAAAATAATCTCAATAACACTGGATTTTTAATTTCGTATACTCTATTTAAATTTAATACAATGAGTTATGAATCTAACCTTATGATTAAACATTGAATGAAAAATTAAATGGCATCAGATAATAACTCAATCACTACGCTATATTATGCAAAATTATTCGTTTTTTGACCAAGGCTTACCCCATGCATAGAAACTAACTCATCAATGGATGAATAAATAACCCAGGTTGCGGAAGAAATATTCCATGTACTATGACAGGCACCATCAGCAAAACCAATGTATGTTTGAAGGGATCTCGACATCTGCAATATAAAGAGTAATCAAGATAAGCAGTAATAGTAGTAAAAGCAAACTTAAACTAGACACACTCATCTAATCTAAGGCATCTAAATAGAAAAATAACTAATGTACAAGTGAGATCTTCACACAATAATCAAGCATAATATCTCTTCAGATAAAGTCCATTTTTGGGTTTATCTAAAGATACCCCATCATAATCAGTCAATTCATAAGCCCCTTTTGCAAGAACTCGCTTGACAATGTAAGGGCCATGCCACATTGGTTTGAATTTCCCAACTCCTAGCTTATCATTAGCTTGATCCATACATTGTAAGACTAGGTCACTCTCTGAAAAAACATACAAAGAAGCATTTCGGTCATATTGAGCTTTAACGCATTTTTATGAGCTTCGATCACAATGCAACATGCTCAAGTCTCATCTAATCGTGCTTAAGTACGAAAAGTTTTTCCTCCTTCATAGTAGCCTGTAGGAATTTCCATGGCTAATTAAGGATGTATATTTCACATTCAATAGGTAATATAACTTCTAAATCGTAAACTATTGAAAAGGATAAACCCCGTTGCAATTTTTAATTTATGTCTATATGCCCATAGTGCTAAAAAAGCATGTATGCCAACTTGATTTATGAATCTTATAACCGTTTAATAATGGTATAAAATTTATTAACGAAGCCCAATCACTATTAGCTTGCGGGGTAATATGGAGGAGTTATCATGGCGCAACATGTTGACCGTAAAGTTCGTCAACAGGGCTCGAAAAATGACCCCATGGCTTAGCGAATAGCTTTTGGGCATACCAAAACGCAGCTCCAGGCGATCGATTACAAAATGTAGCCAAATTTTTCCATCTACCGTAAAATGCAGGTATCATTGCCCATTTGTAAAATAATTGATAGCAACAATAATACCCACGTTCGTTCAGTGAATACCGAGAGGTTCGTTGGGTTACAACCTTGTTGTTAGGCATGTTACCACATGACCCACAACTACGGCACGTTCTTAAAAACTAAACAGACAGTATCGTACAGTGTTACTCGTAGGTCCTGGCTTTCGGCTGCGATGGCATCCGTCGTCCAAATCCCTCATAGTCCGTCTCTTCTTAACTTAAAGATGAAAGAAGAAACCAAGACAAAAGAACAAAGTTACACAAAATATATATCTACTCTAAAATGTTATAAAATCCATATATAACATTAAACAAATCATAATGAATGCTTAAATAACAATATTCTTCATATATGAAAAGTAATACTCAACACGATATTTTACGCATTTGTACTTCTGCATTATAAATAGCATGTACAAAAGTAACGAGGCAGAGATCACTCAATCTCTACCGCCTTCGAGCAAGACTGCTGTTCGTATCTACCTGTACCCCCTTGCCTCGCTAAGACTCTCTCCAAATCGGGTGCATACGAGATGACATATAAATGGATGTGTGCATCTCAAGGAAACAAGGGTTTCCTATAATGAACGGGTGCGTGTGAGGTACGGGAACCGTAACGGATAGGGAATACCAACAGTAGTATAATATCAACAATTTCTCTCCTTAGGCTACACATGAGGGCTTTTATAGTCCCTCCAAGTAGTTTCGGCCAGCTGAGGTCAGCTACGGCCGGCTGGGTGTTGAACCACTGAGTAAATCATCAACTTCAACAAGCAATTAGGGATTTTTTATATATTTTTTAATCATTTTAATGGCATACGCGGGAAAAGGCAGAGAGACTCGCGTACACGCGAAAGTACGTACACGCGTATGATTTTTACACCGTTTTTAAGTGAATTCTGTTCAAGTCGTAGGAATGGGTGCCCACAGTTACAAAGCAATCATGAATCATATCAAGGTGAGAAATGACGTTGCGGTCGTATGCCCCCAACATATGAGGTCAAGGTACATGATGGTCGAAATGTATTATGCACATAAAAAGAACTTCGTACAGACAAGAGAGAGGATCACCGTATTTCACCGCTAAAAACCAATGAAAGAAAAAAATAAGAGTCAACCGAAGTCGAGGTGTACACCATGCCTACCAAAAATACAGTATATATAAAGGACCGAATAGATCCAACATGTATGGGCATAGCTGAACTGTGCTACATATAGTGAATCATCCGGAAAAGGGTCTTAAATATAAGTCCTAATCAATGCCTACCAAGTATCATATATAGAAATCTGATCAAAGATGGTAACCGGATGTCCGATCATATACAATCGAATTTCAAGTACCGGATCACAAAAGTGGAATTAAATGGTACAATCACGCAACCTTTAAAAGCAACATAGAATGTCGTTGTAATGAATCGCAACATATAAGGTGAGCCGCATCAACGTTAAACCTAAAGGACCGTCAACAATGAACCGAGAATGTCAGCAACCCGAGGTCTTTTCACCGATCACTATGGCACAATTCTACACAATGGGAATAAATGAGCTGAAGTCGACCATGTGAGAAATCGTTGGATTACCGGTCAATGATGTATACCGTTAACCAATGCGAGACAACCCACCGATAATGATAATGAGTGTCAAGGTGCCCTAGTACAATCTGACAAGTGCGAATGAATGAGTTGAAGTCAAACACTTGAAAGAATCTATCAATCAGGAGGCAATGATGAATCCCCACTGTTGATAGCGAAGAGTCTGCCACTAATGACTGCAAACCCTAAGGTACTGACAAAAAGACTCTAGACCTTATTCCCAGAGCAATGAATCGGAGTCGATGGGAAAATATCTGCTGGAAGGAAGGCATTAAGGCATCCTACATCAGTCCAGCGCGAGTGTAACCCGCAAGCCAATATTTGGAAGGAATCGGATGAAGTAGAGTGACGGAACCAAAACCGAAGTACGTTTCCGATGTGCACAAGATGAAGCTAGCGCACGGAAGAAACCCTCTGAACCAACCAATAATGAAAGCTGACACAGAGGCGAGAAATCCACCGATAGGGTCAAATGGAAATCCAGGTACTGCACGAATCCCAAGTGTGATAATGTGTGCTGACGTCGAACACAGGGGAAACCACTCGGTCAAAGACCCATGATGATGATCAAATGCTGAGCACGAGGTCACCTATCAATGATGGGAATAGGCCCAAGGTGCGGCTCTAGGTTTGCTCTCAGAGCAATGTGTCATAGTCGATAAGAGACAAACCCGCCGGCAAGAAGTCAATGGAGACCTTCTCAAACCAGCACGAGCAGAAGATCAAAACATCTGATGTGATAGAACATGATGCTGACAAGACAGGGAAGGCCGACTGAATAATGAGTCAAGAGACACCGCAGAATGGCCGACTCAGGCTAGACTTCCCTTGAACAAAAGCACGACTCTGTGATGACCATGGCGGTAAAAAGTGACACTGTATAAGTCTGTCTTGCAGGAGGCAAAACAAACTCTCCATATGATTGGAAGAGATAACCAACCGGGGGAGAACTGACAAGTGAAACATAGTAAAGGCTGAACCTAGGTCAAACTAGAACCATCCCAAATGAAGGAAATATATAGAAGTATATGTGCTTTGTTCAAGAAGGCAATAGGCAGCTCAGTCTGCCTGCTCAAACAACGAAGATTAAATACGTTCTGCTCTTTTCATTATCGTGTGGTTTTTTTCATCCTTTCATATAATGGCTTTGAAAAGAATAAAGAAAGATAACTATATTCTCAATGATTGAGCGAAATGTCGGAAAAATCAGATGCATAGTTCCAGGGTTCGGTTCAATCTCTATTAATATAATGGGTATGTAAGCGTGGCGTACGGAAGGAGCGTTCCATCCATGGGTACAAAGGTGTCAAGTCGAGATAGCTAAGTGCATGCAATGGTTAACATGCAGAAAAGTCAAGGTCAAAAGTTGGCTTAAACATCGAGTCCGAATGAAGCCAGAAGCTAAAGCCGGAGACAATCGCCCAGCTATGCTCTGGATATTACAACAAACGTGTATAGGCCTCTCTGAGGTAAAAACGAGGAAAAATGATAAGTGATGAAGGAGAAGAATGAAGCTTCAACACAGAAGACATGGCGGGACTAAAGAGGACTCCCGAGCCTACATAAACAGCAGCATGGGCAACAAGTGATAGCGAGGAACTAACTAGGAAGCCCATGTAAGGGAAGGCTCTACCATCAAGTCATGATTAAAAATCGGCGAGTGAAATGGGTGTAATGCTCATGGCCTGATGGGATCGACCCTAAGGCAAGTGATCGGTATGGAGGCTAGAATGCAAGATGCAACGGAAAGTGATTCCCTAACCTATATGCCGGTGAAGATCATATACACGCCGTGACGAGTCGGAACACATGGATAAAAAGCGGGAAAAATCTCAAAATCGTCAAAATGTACACGAAATCATGATCATACCAAACTAGGCACTTCAAGCAATCGAGTTATACGGCATAAGATAGATCGAAAAAATAGGCATAAGGAAATTTTTCGAAAATTTTCAATTTTTTAGCCATAAATAGACAAATTACCTCTCATTTGGTTCATTATTGCATAGCTGATTTGGAAAAAGTGCTCTGGAGCAAAAAACGTCTTTCGTCAAATCAGGAACAACTGACCGTCGGAACTCAGCGAAACTTCAGGTAGGCTCCTTAATCATCCTGTTTATTGATTTTGTCCATTTGGAAATTAAAATTAAGTGATTTTTAGCTTTAAAACCCTTGCTAAAATATGTGGACTTGTGCATACGTGGGTTCGTTAAAGGAAACTCACGTATACACACGACTGTGCAAAAGAAAAACCGCGTATGCACAGGTCCGAAACTTAAAAAGCGTGGCTAATGCATAATTTGATGAAATTTCTCAGGATGACCATCTCATGGAGGGAACGTGAGCATAGCGCCATAGACCAAGAGGTCATGCAAGATCGCGCAGCACAAAATATCCTCTGAAACTGCGGATTGTTCAAATTCTTTAAAATGCCAAATATGAAAAGCAATGTGTGATTGCTAGAAATGCTTGTAAATTACTGGGAACCAGATCATGATTGCTTCATTATTTATCAGATGCCACTACGCATTGAAGTGAAAGACATATATTTCATTACTGGACTCTCCCGGAGGGGAGAACCAGTAGACTTGCACGGGAAGCCCCTGGGAGGGTTAACCGTGGAAGACTATGTCCACGTATATTGCGTAGAGAATTCCCAAAAGGTTGGAACCCAAAAAGGTTGGAACACGGATTGCCATTAGAATATCAGGGATTTTCACATGAAAATCCTCCTGTTCACCATCGGCAGAGTGGCAGGATCGGCCTCTCTACATCAGGCGTCCAGGACGCAAATGAGCATAGCAGTAGAATGTTTGACTCATGTGTATGATTGGTGCACAGCCCTGTTACTGAACATGAAACAACAGCTGACTTCAATTCGCCAAGTAAAAACTAAACACTTTGGCTATGGTACCATTTTGACAACATTTTTCTTTGAGAAGATACCAGCATTGAGACCCAGAGTTATCTCTACCATCAGTAGCCCGCGGGACCCAAGAATTGCCCGTTGGGCAGATATGATGAAGAGATTGGGGGGTAGTGAGGTACCCCGGACCACATGGGACGATGAGTTATTCCTTTGGTGGGGAGAACAAATCATCGTAGTGGACGACTATCCCTATGCCGGGATGGACTTTCGTGGAGATCCAGATTTAGTTCTTCCACCAGGCACAGCATGGGGCATAGTCGGTAAGTTTGCAAAAATTTTGACTTATACAATTTTTTTGGATTTTTCAAATACATATGAAAAATGAAAAACAAACATGTTTTTGATTGGATTCATAATGACTGACAATTAAAATGATCATGTTTCAGATGTTGGACCAGTTCGTCCTGAGGGTCTCCCGCGCCATAAGCGTCGCAGGGGCGAGGCAGAGACAGTGGATTCAGACAGGACACTCCAGGCCATGTAGAGAAGCTTGGAGGGACTAACCTGCCAAATCCCTGCCAGACATGCCTTGGAGGACTTGCCAGAAGCCATCCAGAGACGGGTGGTAGGAGTACCCCGAGACTGGGTTAGATTATTCCGCCGTGTGGCCACTACAGTTACGTTGTATAGGAACACAACTTCTGGGCAGGGACCTTAGGAGTAGACAGATTTTATGTATTAGATGATTGTATATTCTTTTTTGAGACTGAACATGATGGGGGCATAAGCCCAAGTTTTGTACGACTTTATGGATCCAAATTTTGTAAAGTTTTTTTAAACACTCTGATGACATATATACAGCGATATTTGATGTGATGTGATAAATGTATCAAATGTATGATGTTTTTGATGATTAATTTTTTTATTGAATTGAATGATTAATATGCCAATCCAATGCTTGATTAGCTAATGAGTCAACAAACCAATTTTCAGCTCGAGGAATATGAATGAAAGCTAGAAATTAAAATGACCTTTGTAACAAACGTACCCTCAAGAACAATCGTAATAAAAATGGATCTCGTACCCGATAAGTGTTGTTCCGTAACGACACACGGTGAGAGTCCAAGAAAACTACCAACGAATCAACACCCAAGATATTGCCTCCGAGAGTACAGATGATGAACCCTTCACCAGGAGGTGTCGTCTGCTATATTGGAAGCAGGACCAATGCAGACCCCTCTTGATACTAACAGCTGACCGGAAGGATAATGAAGCACCCAAGCCACGGAAGCTAAGTTCCGGGTGTGTCTACTAGCACCATCGGCGAAACCAAAATGACTCATGACATCCAAAACAACCTGCCAAAGCAGATCAAAAACATCACCAACTCATCAAAGATCGAAAATCAATCAGAGCCCATTTTGGGGCTCCGACAACTCGTTCCCTTCAAAATAAACCAAGGTATAAGCTCCTTTCTTAAGGACTTTTTTTAACGATATAGGGGCCATACCACATAGACTTAAACTTTCCTGCCCCCAAGGCATCTTTTTCTTGGGCATAGACCAAAACATGGTCACCTTCTGAAAAGACCCTAGGCTTAACCGCCTTATCGTACTGAACTTTAACTCGGTTTTTATGCGCTTCGTTCATCATGGCAGCATCTCAACGCTGCTCATCGAGATGTTCCAGATGAAGAAGCCATTCTACAAGACTAGAAGTGTTAGGCAGAAGTTCAATAGCTAACTTAAGAGAAGGAATCTCGCATTCAATGGGAAATACGGATTCCACCCCGTGCACTAGCTGAAACGGAGTAAAGCCAATTGCAGTTTTCACTGACGTCCTGTATGCCCAGAGTGTAGGGTATATCATAATATGCCAGTTGGATCTATGTTTATCAATTGTCCTTTGAAGAATTGTCTTCAAGGATTTATTCACGGCTTCCACTTGCCCATTGGCATGAGGATAATACGAAGATGAATGCTCCTGCCGGAAACCCAATTTAAGAGCCAACTCAGTCATCATACTATTCTGAAAATGACTGCCATGGTCAGTGACAATCTCTCGAGGAATACCGAAACGAGCAATAACCTGGTTGAAGAAGAAAAGAGCTGCAGTCTCACCATCGTTCCCAAAAGTAGGCATAGCCTCGACCCACTTTGTGAAGTAGTCTACTGCTACGATAATGTACTTATGACCTTTTGCCAAAGGCGGGTTACAAGTAGTAAAATCAATACCCCACTTTGTAAAGGGACCGACAGTAACGACTGGAAAAAGCGGAGCTGGATGAGCGCGCATTTTTCGAGTATAAACCTGACAAGGATGACACTTTTTTACCGATTCAATACAATCTTTGAAAATCGAGGGCCAAAAGTATCCTGCACACAAAATCTTTTGAGCTGTAGCAAGCCCAGATAAATGACCCCCACAAGCTCCACTGTGGGAATCATTCAGCACAACCTCTGCTTCTTCGAAAGTTAAGCAACGTATTAAGATTGAATCAACCCCTCGATGGTATAGAGCATCACCAATAATCAAATAGTTCTTGGCCAGGTGACGCAGCTTACGACGCTCATCTTTCGAAAAAGTTGAGGGAAACTTCGTAGTCTGGAGATATACAATGATATCCCCATACCAGGGATCCTGTGAAGAGATAAGAAACAAGTGTTCGTCCGGAAAGGACTCATCATAGATCATATCTTTCCCACAGGGAAACTCGGAGATCAATTCCGCAAAAACTAATGATTTCTTGGATTTGGCAGACAGAAACTCGAGATCAAATTCCTGTAGAATCACAATCCATCGATTATATTTGCCCCCAATCACTCGCCTGCTGAGGACAAACTGAAATGGATTGGCAGCTGCCAAAACAAAAGTTTTGCGAAGAATAATGTAATGTCGGAGTCGCTGCACAGCATGAACTGCTGCTAAGGCTAACTTTTCTATCGGGGTGTACCTAAGTTCAAGCCCTACTAGTCCTCGACTAAGGTAGTAAATAACATGCTCTACAAGAGCATCATCCTCCTGAACCAGAACCATACCAATGGTAGATTCTGCTGCTGCCAGATACAAAAGAAAATCTCTGCTATAATCAGGTGGACTCAGTAAAGGAGCAGAGGTCAATGCCTTTTTCAAAGCATCGAACGAGCGTTGAGCGTAGTCGTCCCAAAGAAAAGGAACTCCTTTCTTCAACAATCTCATATATCCCTTTGTAATCTCAGCATAATTGACGATAAACCTTCGAAGAAAATTAGACTTCCCTTGGAGACTTTGAAGTTGACGGATTGAAGACGGGGGAGGCAACCGAAGTATTGCCTCAACCTTGAAGGGATCTACCCTTATCCCTTCCCTAGACACAATGAATCCCAATAGCCGACCGGATGTAACCGCGAAAACGCACTTGTTCGGATTCAATCGAATTTTATAAAAACGACATCTCTCAAATATTTGCCGGAGGTGACCTGGATGATCCATTCTCTTTCGAGAATGAGCAACTAAATCATCTAAGTATGCCTCGATAATATTTTTGATGTCGTGGAAGGCGTAAGACATGGCCCGCTGAAAGGTAGCTCCAGCATTTTTAAGACCAAAAGGCATTTTCTTATATGCAAACGTACCCTAGGGACAAATAAATGTGGTCTTATGTTGATCTTCTGGACGGATAGTAATTTGATTATAACTAGAGAAACCGTCCATGAAGGAGAAAATCTCGTTACCGGCACACTCGCCAATAATCTGATCGATGAAAGGTGTGGGGTAATTATCTTTAGGACACGCTTTATTTAGGTCTTTGAAATCGATGCACACTCGAATCGTTCCTTGCTTTTTATCTACCAGAACGGGATTTTAAACCCATTCAGTTAGAGGAACTGGGAAAATGAATCCCGCCTTAAGCATCTTTTCAACTTTAGCTTTGATAGCTGCTGCCTTCCTAGGATTGACCGGACGAAGTTTTTGCCTCACCGGCTTAGCGTTTTGATATGTCTTGATCTCATGCTGGAAAATAGATGGATCGATGCCAGGCATTTCCTCATAAGACCAAGCAAATACATCCCTATACTCTTTGAAGAGCTCGGTGTAAATTTGAACCTCTTCACGGGAACATTCAGCTCTAATGAAGACATTCTCGATAATATTGGGATCCCTGGAGATGTTCACCGGGATAGTAGGAGAGATCACAGCCATGTTCCCTTCAGCATAAACCTGTGTTGGTGCTAAGGGGCTCAAGACTGGGTGAACAGGACCAGGAGACTGAGGACTTGGAAAACTTGTTTCGACTTCGCTCAAGTTAGGTAGGAAGTAAGACCGATGATGCAAATCATCCCACGGTCTATCTATACCTGTCATCGCTTCCAGGATGGCCTCTTCAGATGGAAGAGTGGTATCTAGACAATCATGGGCAGAAGAAGAAGTAAGCGTCCAAGCCGGAGCCACATCACCATCCAACTCTTCCGGTGAAAGAGGAGCTAGAACAGATTCTGTAGTGTCAACAATAGACTGATATGCAATCTCAGCTGCAGAAATCAGAAATTACATTCCACCCACTTGACCTTCCACTAATGTGGCCGTAGGGGAAGGTAAGGTCCAAGGGTCCGAAAAATAATGAGTTCGAAAGAACTCTCTTCGAAGGGGAGCCTTGGAGGATGAAATAGCATTAATATGAACCTTAGGAGGAGGAAGATCGAAAGTACCCATCAAGGAAGAATACATTCCAACTCCTAGATTCTCAACAGGCGCCTTAGTATTGTCCAACTTAGGAACAGATGAGTCAGAAGGCGCATTCAGGTCTACCTGAGGACAGTCCAGTTGATCCACTGTGACAATCCTCCCTTCGTGGGGGAAACATACAATTCGAAATAATGAGGATGCAATGGCATCCATCTCATAAATCCAATTCCTCCCCAACAGAAGGTTGTAGTCCAAGCTTGCATCCACTACCTCAACCTCTATATTGACAGTTTTTCCCCCAACACAGATGGGCAAAGCTGGGACAATACCATGGGGTCTGTGAGAATGACCATCGAACGCAGTAAAACAGTGCTAGATGGAACAACTTTGGGAGATCCAAGTGTCTTCTAGCATGCGAGAGACATCACGCATGTGGAAGAACCCTCATCAATAACCGTTCGAAAGATATTGCACTTCCGATACGACGATTTAATATGAAAAGCCATGTGATGAGGAAGTCTCTTCTTAAAATTAGTCATATCAAAAGTAATCAGAAGAGAATTTTTCGGATCAATAGCCCCAATAGCAGTGAGAAAAGCACTGCGCTGAGCCGGACAAGATTGGAGTACCTCTAAAGCTGACATAGCACAAGGACTCTGCGCCAGATCTTCCACAATCGAGTAGTTCTGGGCAGCCCTAGCATTTGGATTAATCGTTGATCGCTTAGAAGATGCTTTGGGCATCCGAGGCATAGACTCAACAGTAGGCTTCATAATGTGAAGCGGCTCAGTAGCATCAGGAACTTCCTTAGCTTTCGAAGACTCTTCTTCGCCATAATCACGGGATCTCGTAGCGATATCCGCGTGAGCACTCATCATAAAAATGTTCGATGGAATTTCCCCTTCCTGGGTGCCCCCAGAGGAAGCCCCAGGATTTTGGTTCGCGCCAACAAATAATTGCTGCCCTTGGGGAAAAGGGTTTGTTAACACAGCCTGGGAACTAGAAGAACCCTGCTGGCTTAACAAGTGCTGAGCATCCTGAATTTTAGGGCAAAGGTGTGTGAGATGGTCTCCAGCACAAAGCTTGCATGGAAACTTCACTTTCTTTTTCTCCTTTTGACCCTCACCAACACACTCGTTGGTTTTATTTGCATTGCCCTTCCCGTTCTTGCCCTTCTTCTTGTTATTTCGTCCTTTCTTCTTCCCATCGGATTGTTGATTTCCTTTGGGATCAGAAGTTTGGACAGCATTTATGGACAAAGACTGGGAAGGTGATGAATCAGCAGGCACAGCCTGACCAGAAGGAGCAGATTGTAAAGACAACTGCTGCAATTGAGAAAGCAGGCTGGCCGCACCACTACTGACCGATCCGACAAGTCCATCACCATGCGGACCAGGTTTAGTTTTCGACAAATCCAATTTGGAGCGAGGAGCATTGGGCAAATACTTATAAAGTACCCCAGACTGAGAATAGATCAGTTCTAACTGCTGGGCCCTAAAAATGGCCTGCTCCTCGGAAAATACCCCAGATAGGGATACATCCTTTGAAATGTCTGACTGCAGTGATTTCAAAAACCACTCGAGAAGGAATTCACCTGGAATATGAGCTTTGATAAGCCTCTTCCTTCTCCTCCATTCCTGAATGTGATCAGAAATGTGAGTTGCCTCATCCTGCTTAAAATTAGCCAGGAGTTCGGTCCCAGCCTCATATCTGGCAGGCAACTGAAAATGGTTGAGAAATGTGACAGCCAGTTCCCCAAATGTAGCGAAACTGCCCCCAGTGAGCTCTATATTACATTTGGCAGCATTTCTAGTTAAGGTGCGTTGAAATAATCTCAACCTGATCGAGTCATCGATCAGAGAGTTCGAAGAACACCATAAGTGGAAAGTGGTGATGTGGTCTGCCGGATCTTCGCCATTCTTACCTTCAAACTTTGGAATGTCTGAAGGCAGTTTGGTTGGAACTGGAGGCCACCCCGGACTATAACGAATCGGATAATTAGTCAACTTCGACAAATCTGGCAAGTTTAACGTTGCCAGAAAAGGTAATCGAGGCGGAGCCTGAGGATTCCATCCTTGATGGGATGGGTTCCCAACATTCTGAAAAGAGTAGCTTGGATTTGATAAGGCACCAGGCTGCCAGAAAGGACCCGTAGAAAAAGGAGAAGAACCTCCTCCCCACGCCGAGTTACCAAAGCCCAGACCAGCTCCCCCCGCTGAAGTTTGAAATGAAGAGGAGAGCCCCTGATAGGGGTTCCAAGCATTAGACAGAGGAGAAAAGGTCTGATAAGCACTCGAAGAAGGGAAAGAAGCATTCCCTTAATGACCTGCGTAAAACTGGTTCCCTGCCCCAGCCGTAGTAAACAGAGGGTTCCATCCTGTAAAAGTAGTCGAACTTTGCCCCCCAGACCAAGGGTTGAAACTATGGGTCTAGGACGTAAATGGAAATGACCCTAAAGAAGGATTGGAACTGGGAATGTGTCCAGTCCCAAAGGGGAAACCCTGAAACGAAGCTGATCCACTAGCCATGTTAGACATGGGCATAGATCCAGCTGAAGCAGTAGAAAAGGAAAAAGAGGGATTTCCACTAATGGACATCCCTGAACAAAAGGGACCAGAATGAGAAGCATGTGCTTGGGTGAACCCAGAGCCAAACAGAGCAGCACTATAAGCAATCGAAGATGAAGCAATAGTGCCCCCTGCTTCGACAGAAGCAGGAGTCTGAATGCCTGTAGCACTCATGACAGAAGTCGCATTCCCAGTCGTGGCCATCGAAAGATAAGAATGATACGGGAGATCTGACGGTCTCTCAGACTCCGGTCCGATGTACTGAACAACAAACGGATAATCAAGAGGAAGAGGAGATGGACCTGTAGCAGGAGGCTCAGGTATATCTTCTATCTGAAAATCTTCTTCCTGAGGAAACAACACTCGCGAGGTGAGCGGAACGCTCCTCTCGGAACCGACACCGGAATCAGCAACGAAACCTTCAGACCTTGGTGGAGGATCTCTCTCCACAGCGTCAGAATCCACAGGGTGGTAACCACCTGCTAAATCGCTCCTACGCCTTCTCGAAGAAGGCTCTGCACTCTCGGGAGATAACCCCCGGATTCTCCTCGAACGTCGAGGTGCTTGATCAGCCACTTTTACAGATTTATTATATTAGACTCAAGAAAAGTGAAAAGCTAGGCAAGCTAGGAGCAAAGAGCACACACTAAAAACAAAACCCTGAGAAACAGCAAGCAAACAGCCTCCAAGTATTTCCGCTCCGGGTGATGAGGACCGGACACCAAAATATAGGAAAGCGAAGTATAGGGCCTTCCGAAAGCAGTCTGGGATGATTAGGGCCCAGAACAACTAGTGAAGGTATCAGAAACAGTTACGCCGGCCTCCTAACAACAGCCTTTGCCGGCTCAAGCACCCAAGCTTCGCAAGGGCACCCCCCAGAAGTACTGCTGGAAGTGATGCGACGTCTGCCTCAGGTACCACGGGTATTCCCCCCCGCAGTCATCTGTGTGGAACCTAGGAACAGCAACTATGGACACCAATCCGTATCAGAAGCTGGGCGGAACGGTCTTGAGGTTAGATTCAGCTAATCGGAGGGGGGGTATCCCTCTTCTTAACCTTCACTTCCCCTCGCGCTTGACTCTCGGATGAGAGCTTTCCCAGCCCACCTCACGGAGTTGGATTTCGCTCAATTAATCAACTTCTATGTTTGTTTGAGCGGCCTTGGAGAGTTAACTCTCCTCTCACCTATTCCAAGGCCCTACAACCTAGCTAGTTGGTGATTGACACTTAGTAAAACTTGCTAGTTGATTTTAGATTAAATCGCTTATTTTAAGGGTTGTTATATTAAGTCACAAGGATATGGAGATGAAACGTATGGTGTTTTTGACGCAAAAGAAATTAATAAAAACTTAACTACATGCACATGCAGTTATTGTCTTTCGATGAAAAGTAATCTCTATACAGGTTCTACGAGACTAAAAATTGTATTTTTTCTTTTCAAATAACAAGCTCACACTCACAAAAACTATGAAACTGACTAAATGATTTAAATGCACCTAATGAAAATCACTACAAGCATGCAAATTCTAAGATGCAACAATCTCCTAAAGCAGAGTGAAAATTTCCCAAAAAGTTCTTTCAGTTTTAACTCTTTTTGTTGTCCAAAAAGCTAGTTCTCGAAATCAAGAACTCTTAATATAAGACACCAAAACGCTCAAAAACAAGAAGAAGAATTGAATGACAATTCCTCCTTAAAATCAAGCCAAAAACCAAAAGATAAGAAACTTCACTAAAGCTCCAAAAGATATGAAGAAACGAAAACAAAAATGCAACAAAAAAAAAAAAAAACAAAACAAAATGTTTTTTGAGTTTTCGAAATGCAAAAACAAAAAGCAAAACAAATGTTTTTTGAGCTTTTTAGTTTTATAAGGAAAGAGCTCACAAAGACCAAGCACAACTATCAAAAATCCAAACCAAACAAGACTGAATTCAAGCACAAACTTCAACAATGCTCCCAAACCTTATGAGGCTAACAGTAGCAAGATCAATAAGAGCAAAAGAAGACCAGAAAACTCAGCCAATCAGCCTAGAAGAATAGTGTAAACTCGTCGCAAACAAAAACTTCGAAGAAGCAAACAAAACTCTTCAAAAGTTGCAACAAACCTAGCCTACTGAACTCAAAGAAAACCAATCAAGAAAAGAGGAAAAAACGTAATGCAAAGCACAACACAAGGGTAGGAAAGAGTAAATAAGCAAGGGCTCTCTGTTCTGATAAAGCAGAACAGCCAAGAATGCTCAGAAAGCGATCTTGGTACTCAAACCAGAAGTGTCAGCACCAACAACAACACTTTGCCCAAAAGACTAGTTTTCAATCAAACGAAAGAGAGAAAAGACATGAAACCACTTCCTTCACACTCCAGAGAGTACAGAGACACTGTAGGAACAGGTCTCCACAACCAGAAAGGACCAAAAAGTCAATAAACCCAAAAATTCAAAATCTGCCTAGGTATACGCGACTTCACAGCTATGCAACCAGCGTGCATACACGTCTGTGCTAAGGGAAACTCACGTATACGCGGGTCCCTTGAGACAAACTTGTGTGTATACGCGACTGTGTGCAGAAAAAAGCACGTATGCAAAGGTAAATAATGAAAAAAAGAAAAAGATCAAGCCTGGAAAAGAAACTAGGACTTCAGACTGACTGTAAAAAAGTAAACTGGACTGCAAATGAAAGTTAAAACTGTCGGCAACCTACCAAACAGCTGAAACCACCCAACAGGAGAATCACAAGAATGTGATCCCCAGTGGAGTCACCAGTTCTGTTTCGAGGAATATCACCCTAGAGGTTCGTTGGGTTACAACCTCCACAGAGCAGGGGCATGCTATCTAAGAAGGACTCACACAACCATGCACGTTCAGAAAAACTAAATAGAGTAGAATGAGAAAGTTACCCATAGGTCTTACGGTTGAAGTAGATCCAGCAGGTTCCAAACCCCCAGCAACCGTCCTTCCTTCTTAACTTGAAAGACAAGAAGAAACCAACATGAAGAACAAGTTGTACAGCATATATCTACTCTAAATGTTAGTGAAATCCATATATAACATTAAACAAATCATAATGAATGCTTAAATAACAATATTCTTCACATATGAAAAGCATACACTAACACGTTTATTTCGAGAACAGCACGGTACTTCTGTATTATAAATAGCATGTACAAAAGTAACGAGCGGAGAGATCACCTGATCCTTCCACGGCCTTCGGGCAGACCGTCGTCTGGATCCGTCCAGCCCCTTGCCTCGCTAAGACTCCTTCCAAACTGGTGCATACGAGATGACATATAAAGGGATGTGCATCTCAAGGAAACAAGGGTTTCCTACAATGAACTGGGAAAGTGCAGGAGGCACGGGGAATCAGACTTGGATAGGGAATACCAACAGAGTATAATATCAATAATTCTCTCCCTCCCTTAGGCCATACACATGAGGGCTTTTTATAGTCCCTCCAAGTAGTTTCAGCAGTTGGAAACAGTTGGCCATGGGCTGGGGTGGTTGAACTACCTGAGTAACCATCAACCCAGCACGAAATTAGGGATTTTTTATATATTTTTTAATCATTTTAATGGCATACGCGGAAAATTGCAGCTGGACTCGCGTATACATGCGGAAAAGTACTGGCATAGTCGCGTATGGGGATTTTTACACTATTTTTAAGTGAATTTGTCCAAGTCTGTAGGAATGGGTGCCCATAAAGCCATAAAGCAATCATGAATCATAGCCCCATTTTGCAAAAGGATTGACAGCAATTATGGGGTGAAGAGGAGCTGGTGGTGCATGCATCTTTCGATCAAATATATGACAGTTGTGGAATTTTCAAACTACAATAATGCTATCTTTAAATAATGACGGAAAAAAATAACTAGCGTGCAATATCTTTTGGGTTGTGGCATACCAAGACATATGACCACCACACGCTCCACAGTGGCAGTCATTCAAAAAAATTTCAGCCTCTTCATGAGTTAAAAATTGTCGAAATATAGAATCCCCACCATGACGATAAAGTGTGCCTCCAACAAAATTGTATTGCTGAGATTGGTAACAGATATTTCGTCGTTTTGAACGTGCAAGTTTAGGCCGAAAAGTTTGGGTTTGGAGATAAATGATGATATCTCCATACCATGGATCTAACGTACTGATAAGAAACAAAGACTCATTTGCAATCAGATGCTCTAACACAGTTTCCATCTCAGTATTTGGGCAGTCACACATAAGTTCTGCGAACACCAGTGATTTCTTTGATTTGGATTTTTTGAATTCTAAATCAAAATCCCGAAGGATAAAAATCCATTTAGAGTATTTTCCCCCAAGTAATTGTTTAGTTAGAGTGTACATCATCGGGTTGCAATTAGATATCACAGTTGTTTTTCGTAACAATATGTAATGAAGAAATCTTTGGACAACTTGAACTTCTTCCAAGGCCAATTTCTCCACATGTGAATATTTAATCTCAGTTGGATTGAGATTTTGACTTAGATAGTAAATCACATGCTCATTCTGGAATTCATCCTCTTGAACTAATACCATCCCAAAGGTGGAATCAGAGGCTGCTAGGTATAAAAATTAATCTTGGCTATAATTTGGTGGATGCAATAACGATGCATGGGTCAACATGTGTTTTAAAGCATCAAAATATAGATCAGCGATCTCATCCCAAATAAAAGGAACATTTTTTTTCAAAAACCTGGTAAAACATTTTGTTAACTCAACATAGTTCTGGATAAATCTACGCAGAAAGTTTTCTTTCCCTTGCAAAATTTGGAGTTGGCGGAGTCTGGAAGGAGGAGGTAAATTGATAATATCCTCAACCTTCGAGGGGTTGAAATGAATACCAGCCTTGGAAACAACAAATCCCAGTAATATACCAGATTGTACACAAAAAACACATTTGGGGGGATTCAACCGAATCTTATAATGCCTACATCTCATAAAAATTACTCGTAAATGAGTAGGATGATCTTCTCTGTGTAATGACTGAGCAGGTAAATCATCAAGATAAGGCTATACAATGTGTTTAATGTCATGAAAAGCGTAAGACATTTCCCTTTGAAAAGTTGCACTAGCATTATTTAATCCGAAAGGTAGTTTACAATAAGAAAAAATCCCCCAAGGAAAAATGAATGTTGTTTTTGGTTGATCAGCATGGAGTATGTTTATTTGATTGTATCCAAAAAATCCATCCATAAATGAAAACATTTCATTCCCAGCACAATCATCTATGATTTGATCGATATAGGGGGTAGGATAATTGTCCTTAGGATAGGTTTTGTTAATGTCCCTATAATCGACACATACTCTTATAGTTCCTTTTTTTTGGTAACATGAACGATATTAGATACCCAATCTGTTAAAGGAATTGGATAAATAAAACCTACTCGTAGTAATTTGTCAACTTTGGCTTTAATAACAGTAGCTTTTCGTGAATGTATTAGATGTAATCTTTTCCTGATAGGTTTAGCATCCAGGTAAGTTTTTATTTCATGAACGACAATCTTGGGATCAATTCCTGGCATTTCTTCATAAGACTAGGCAAATATGTCATAAAATTCTTGAAATAGGGCTTTATATGTAGTAATTTAATCTAACGTACAAGAAGCGCCTATATGAATGTTTTCAAGAACTCCTTGTTTCACTGATATGTCAATGGGAACCGTCGAAGAAATATTTCCCAAATTAATTTCAGAATTTGAATTTGGAATTGATATTGGACTCTGGGGTTCCTTGACATAGTCAATTGTAAAAATAGATGAAAATTTATTTTCAAATCTATCAAGCTCAGATAAAAATGATGACCTATGATGGAGATCATTCCATGGTAATTCATCTATAGACAAGAATTCACGAATGCTTTCATTAGTATAAAACACTTGTTGAAAAGGATCAAGAATTGATGTTATAGCTGAGCTTGATGGTGAAAACAATTTTGAATTGATCACATTCATTGGATCAGAATCGGTTGATGGTATATTGGAAAATGACTGTACTGCTTGATATGCTATCTCAAAAGGACTCAAAGGCATCACGCCATTGAAAGAATCCAGTTCTGACTCTAAAGGCACTATCCAAGGGTCATCAAATGGAATAATACTTGATGTAATAATATTGATATTAGAAATAGTACGCGGTACGTTAGGTGGAGGTATAGAAAAATTCCCATTAAAGCGAAATCTTTGATTAATCCTACTCCAACATCTTCATAAGGGATAGTCGATTTTCCAACATGTTTAATACTATCTATAGAAGCTGGGTCTGACGAATAATATGAGAGCTGATCAATTTTCACAATATTTCCTTGATGAGGAAACATGATTAATCGAAAGACGGATGACATGACAACAATCATAGCATAATACCAAATTCGACCCAGAAGAAGGTTGTAATCCAGAGGGGCATCAACGACTTCCACATCTAAATTAACAGTTTTACCTTCGACCTCTATAAGTAGATCTTGCAAAATTCCATATGGATGGAATCCTCTTCCATCAAAATCTTTGAGGACTGTCGGGGATTGGTTAAGTGTCAGAGAACCAAGTGATTTCCAACAATTTAACAACATAATACACGTAGACGCTCCTTCATCAATTACAGTACGAAAGCAACGTCTGTTTTTGACTAGTACTGGAATCTGAAAAGCCATTTGATGAGGGAGCCGTGGTGTAAAATTTTCTAAATCGAAGACCATAAGGTTCAAATCCTAAAGATCTATAGCTCCAATAGCTGATAAGAGTAATTTCCTTTGTGCCAAACATGATTGCAACACTTCTAAGGCCGACATTGCTGAAGGAGATATTGCTAAATCTTCAACAATGTTGTAGTTGTGAGCAGCTCTCGTATGTGGATTGAAAGCTGATTTCCGAAGAACACCTTTAGCAGGTGGTTTAATTACTAAATCAAGATTGGGTTTCTCGATATGAAGTGGATCAGAAACCGAAGGAGATGTAGCTGGTGCTAAATTATAATTTTCTACTTCTTTACCAGTAATAGGATTTTTACTTCCATAGTCTTACGATCGAGTCGCAACCATTACTTGAGACATCATCAAAATATCTACTGATGTATTAGAAGAAGATCCAATAATTTTGCTATCTTGAATAGGAAAAGGATCCTTCAAGACATCGGGTGTGGGTGAACCTTTGACGAACTTAGATACCTTAGACCTATGCGGGAATTCCTTAGTGAAGTGATCCTCGTCACATATAAGACAAGGATAACAAGGTTTTCCTTTATCATCAGACAATTCATTTTTTTCAGTTTTTTCTTTGGGAGATGAAGTCTGTTTAATTTTATTCCTCCCTTTCTTCTTATTGCCAGATTTAGACTTAGTTGTAGAAAAATATACAATGTGAATGTTGGCAGAAGTTTCAAGGGAAGAATCTCCTTTTGGTGAATCAGGTAAAGTTATTATAGGAGAAGTAATCTTAGAAGATTTATTCTTAGTCTTATTAGTACTAAATGAACCGATTACATCATCAATGGCATGAGGCCCTAAGGGAGTTGCTGTTATCTGACCAGGATGCGGTAAATCTGGAATTTTCTCGTACAAAGTACCTAACTGTGTATATACTAGCTCAAGGTACTAAGCTTGAGAAATGACTTGTTCTTTTGTAAAAAATCCTCCTTTAGCCACATCTTCAATGATTTTGGGTAGTAATGGTTTTATAAACCATTCTGCCAAGATCTGATCTGAAATAAAAACTTTCACCAAATGTCTTCTATGTCTCCATTCATGTATGTGGATCTGATATGTACGTAGACGTAGATTGTTTTAGTGAAGTTAATAATTCCGTGCCATTGTCGTATCTGACTCGAAACTAAAAATGGGTTAAGAAGGTGGTTTATAAAGCATTGAAATTGTTAAATGAGACACGTGGTAGTTCAATATACCATTTGGCTGCTAATCCTATCAATGTTCTCTGAAAAAGTCTTAATCGAATTGAATCGTCAATCAAAGAGTTGGATTCACACCAGAGGTGGTAAGTCATGACATGGTTAGAAGGTTCCTCTCCTGGAATAGCCTGTGCATTTGGAATCAGAATGCCCCCTGGATAACCAGGATTAACTGGACCATACTGGGGTTGAGTAGGTATCTGATACGTGTACCCAGGGTACTGTTGATGTTGATATATTGGATTTTGTGCTACAGGTCCATATTGATACTGCCCTTAGTATGGTGGATAAACAAACTGAGGTGGGTTTGTTATAACTGTACTTGTACCAGGTTGACCTGTAGGCATCTGAACAGTAGTCTGGACTATAGGTCTAGACTGTGGAGTAGAAACTTGAGGAATTAGTATTGATACTTGAGGAGCTGTAGAAATAGGAGCTGCAGATACTCCAGGAATAGGTGTGGTAGCTTGAACAGAAGTTGGTGCAGTAGTTTGCGTGGGAGTTCTAGGTGTACTCGGACCAGGTTGCTGAAGTGTACCTAATGCAGGTACCTGAAAAACAGGTTGAACATGTTGGATAGGTTGTTGGATTTGAGTATAACCAATCGGTTGTCTAGGTTGATAATAAGGTACTTGCATATTAGGTTGCAAATTCTGTTGAACTTGGGATGGATCCCACACCGTATTATCTCTGGGATATGAAGGTCCCATTGAAGTTTGTGGATAGGAAGGACCTTAAAAAGGTTGATAATTTGGAACATATGTTGGATAGTTAGCTAGATAATTCCCACCTCCTTGAAACAATTGTTGTTCCAAGTAGAATTGCTGCCCTAAAGGAGGTTGTGGACCCTGAGTTGGGTACTGACCTTGAGGTTTATATTGACCTTGAGGTATGTACTGACCTTGAGGTATGTATTGACCCCGAGGTATGTACTAACCTTGAGGTTTCCCCCAGGTGGTAAATTACTAACTTGAGGTTTCCCCCTAGGTGGTAAATTACTACCTTAAGGGTCAGGGTTTGGAATTTTTCCAGACATCATATAAATTTGTTCCACGTTTATAGTTTCGGTATTTGATTCATTTGGACCAGATGATGGTATACGTTTTTTGGGAGAAGGAGCTACTCCTGAGAAAGTACCAGAAAGTGACTGGTATCCCGCAGGGACAGACGGACCACCATATAACTATGTTTCTAGAGCTGCAAAAAACATTGTTGACTCACCAGACATGATTAACGGAGGTCTGTAACCTCTTGGTATAGTGTAAAAAGGAATTCGGGGTGGCGAATAGTTTAGACCAATATTGTGTAGAAATTCTGCCAAATGAGAATACCAAGGATCTGGTTTGAAAGGACTATAATAAATCGATTCACTTGGACTAAGATCTAAAGAGTCCTGAGTAGGAGGAAGAACTACTTCTTCTTCAGTATCAATAACTTCTTCAATACTAATGAGGCCGGGAGGAAGATTTTCTATGATTCGATACTTCACTCTGGGTGAATGAGGATGATTAGGAGTTGGATCAAGGAATAAAGAATTAATCTCAAATATAAATGTTACGTTCTCTAGTTTAGAAACTCCAGGTTTCGAATTTGATAATTCACTAGTTGTAGAAACAAGTTTAGTGAGTTCGGAAATTGAAACTCTATGTGGAGTACTTTCTGCAGTATGAGGTTGATCTACTTCGTATTCAGGATGAACAATTATAGATGTTTCTTCGTGTTTAGTGGATCCAGTTCTTGATTTCCGTCCTTTTTCAGATTTAAGTCTTTATAACTGGCTTGGTGTGTACTCAGGGTTTTTCCCCTGCATTCTACATGATTGTCTAGGTAATTCAACCACGATTAAAACTTTTAACACATGAAATCAAAGAAAATTTCAATAAAACATCCTAAAGTCTCTAAGGAAAAAACCAAATTGATCACATGCCTAGAAAATCTAAGAGATCAAACCACACACAAACAATATATTCCCACACTAAAAACACTAGTTGGCGATGAAATCCAACATCGTAGAATTTTAATACAGAAATGGCAGTTTGAACAGTTGCCTTGACAACCTACTTAATGAAACAGACCGGTGCAAATTTCTCCACTTAAACCATCTCGAGTGAAGAAAACCCTTCGGAGAGTCCAAGTGAGTATAGCTGACGTCTGTTCCAGGTACAATGGGACCTCCCCTTCACTATCACCTTAGGAAAGAATCTTAAAGTTTATAGCCACTAAGGTCACAAATTGGAACAAATATACCTGGGGGAATAGTCTACGATCCGATATACATGCAAGGGAAGAGTAACTAGCTCAATCCCCTTGAAGGCTCCTTGACATAATCCAAGGTTTACCGACAAGTGACCCCAGGCTCCTCGATAATGATCTATCCGAGGTTTACTGTTTTTAATGTGTGCACATCTGCTATCTTTCCCAATGAGATAGGTATGATTATCTCACTGGTTCGGACATGATCTCATGCTTGACTCTTTTAAGAAGAGCTTCCCAGAGCATATATGCTATAATTGGTTTTTCCTAGCACAAGATTTACTACTTTTTTGTTTGAACTACCTTGGAATGTTAACTACAACCTATTCCAAGACACTAGCCTGAGCTATGTTGGTGGAAAAGTGCCCTAGAAAATATAAAATTTCTAGATTGATTTTAATTAAGCATTACTTTTAGTTTTGATGTTTCTTAGGTCAAAAGGTATGGAAGTGAAACTTCGATGATATTTAATGACCCGACTCAAAAATATGCTAAAATGCATGTATATGAAAAGAAACTCATTTATTTTCAATGAAATCTATTTAAAGGAAATATCTTGAGAGATTAAATGACTTTCAAAACATAAATTATTTCTTCTCTAAACAAGAATCTTTGAAAAGAAGACAATTTCTTGAGAACTCAAATTCACCGAGAAAATATTACTTGTTCAAAATGAAATTCCTTATAACATTCAAATTAGAAAACTAGAATCAAACTTCTTCCAAAGGATAACTAAAACTCTTAAAATCAAAAAATTCAAAACCAAAAGAAAACTCTAATTTTGAACTCTATTTAAACGGTTTTGAGGATGTTTATGCTTAGTTTGTGATCTAACCAAGAACTTTCTCCTTATCTCAGCAAGAAATCAAAAACATCCAATAATGGTTTTAAAGTGAAATTCAGACCTTATCAAGCTAAAAGGTTTTCTAAATTTTCAAATGAAAATAAAATCTAATTTTCATAAAAGCAAGATTTGGATAAAGTTCAATGGCTCAACAATAAAATGATGACAGACCAATTAGCTGAGGTATATAAAGTTTATGATTCAGAGCAACAAGAAGACAGGGCAAACACTCACTCATAAAATTCGAATCAGCTGAAAAGATCACTTCAAACACAGAAATTGCTAAAAGAAACTCACACAGAAGACTTTGATAGTCAAGAAAAGTTGGGGTAATTATAGGGAATCAAGTAATTGGACTCGTGAAAACATAATTTTTATTTTTTCAATTTTTTTCCAGAATCAGCAGTTTTTAATGGAGAAAGGTGCGATACCCCACTATTTTTCACTAAAATCTACGGAGTCTACTGCTCTATTTTTAAACAAAAGGTGCGAGAGCCAGGAAAAACACTAAAAAAATAAAAATACAGATTTACAGTCAGGTATTCTAATGAGTCATCTACCTAGCCTGGTTTTGGACTAATCAAAATCAAATAACTTATTCAAAATTCAAACTAAAAAAAAAAAAAAACTAAGTTCATATATCCCCAGCGGAGTCGCCATTTTGTTAGACGGATAAATCCTTCTTGCGAACAAGAACGATCTCCCTAGTATCCTAAGGATATATAGAAACAAACAACCAAATGTAAACCATTTTCTCTAGACCATTGTGATTCAAAATTATTAATTAACTAAGTATGAGGAGACGCTCCTACCTGAAGTCCACTGCTTGCTGTAATCTTCAATCTAGTCGCTCCAAAAGAGGTCAATTTAGCATGTAAGACTTGCAATCAAAGATAGGAAAAAGGATTAAAAGCACCTACAAGATATAATAATTTATAAACACTAATCTATCTCAGTGATCAAGGAATCCAAGAATTAAATTACTCAAAGAGATACATGAACAAATTAATGAGAAAATAGAATCCATTTGCTTTAACTTGTATGATAAGAAGTAACCTTACAACCTTGTCGCCTTGATGTCATACAGGTTCTTCCGGGGTCCTGAACAACCGTTTCCCTTCGGTTTGACAAGCCTTCTCCTCTCTAAACTAGCATGAAATGATGTATATGAGTATGTGATCATTCTCATACCAATGATGCCAAGTATAGAGAGTATGATTTCTTCAGCAATTAACCTCAAAACTACCAAGTTCTAAGTACCCTTGAGACTGAAATATGAGTTCAATTTATAGGAGAATGGGGAAGATTTCAGTTCCATAAAGAGGGGGATAGAGTCCTCTCATAAAGGGATTTTAGCTCCAAATACCAAGGGATAATCTCCATTAATGAAGGGATAGAGGTTCATGAATGAAGGGGCGAAGCTCGACCTGATAACACTTCTAGAAGCCTCCAGCTAGGAGAATATTCGACCAGCTAGGCTTCTAGAACTTAATTTTTCTTTTATTTTACCTTTTACGGGGGTCTACAGTTTTAGTAAGTAGAACATGCAGGATGTGCCACAGGTTATAGAGCAAGAAACCGCAGTACCGTAGGTAAGAACTAGGAAAAGTGCATAGTTAGGATTTTTAGGGTTTTAATGAGTTTTTCTCCAATTCCAAGACTTGGTTTACGAACTTTATAGTTTTGGACCTCTAAGGGAGCATAATATAGGTAATGATGAACCCATATAGACAGCTAAATGTCATGGTGACAAATTTTAGTGTAACATAAAGTTCAAAAGTCTGTTCAACAGTAATGGTTTTCTTACATGGCATAAGTATACACATTTTATTGAATCTATCCACAACTACATAAAGATAATCATGTTGCTTTCTTGACATAGGTAGACCTCCAACAAAGTCCATGGAGACACTCTCCCATGGCCTTGATGGCACCAGTAGTGGTGTGTACAAACCAAGCTTCCTATTACTAGGCTTACTTGTTGCACACATAGAACAACCTCTTATAAAACACGACACACTATCTATCATGCGAGGCCAATAGAAATACCTCTATAGATGTGCCATTGTTTTGCTTACCCCAAAGTGTCTAGCAATAAGAGATGAATGAGCTTCTCTCATGACACTTGGCATCTGTCCTTGTGGTATATACAACTTTCCCAAATGAAACAACAAATTGATATGTTTGTGATAATCTTTGTCTTCAACTTGATCCCCTTCACTCAAACTATCATACACATCTTGAAAATCAACGTCATGTGCATATTGTTCTATGTAACTCTCATGTACAATAGAATAATTTTTGAGTAAAGTAGATGAAATAATGATTGGTATTGAAAGCATATCAGAAAATTTATTGAAAATACCTTTCTTTTACCTTATAACCAAGTGAAATTGTTGTAGAAATCCCATCCACCTGAAAAGTCTTGATTGCTACAATTTTGTTTGTGATTGCAAGTACTATAATGGTTGGTGATCAGTATGCACAATAGTCTCTTTACCCATCAAGTAGTGTTTCCACTTCTTGACACTTTGTACCAACACATATATTTCTTTTTCATATGTAGGATAATTAGTCACAACACCATTAAATGTTTCAGAATGAAAAGCGAAAGGCTTACCATGCTGTAAAAGCACTGCGCCCATGGCATAATCACTAGCATCAGTTTGTATCTCGAATGGTTGTCTCAAATTTGGTAATGCAAGGACTGGAGCTGAACTGATCTTGTCTTTTAAAGCTTCGAAAGCTTGCTGTTGTTTGCCTCCCCATTGGAAGCCTTTCTTCACACTTGTCACTGCATGCATAGGAGCTGCGATGGAAGAAAAGTTAGCAATAAAATTTCTCCAATACTGAGCTGCACCTAAAAAAATTCTTACCTCGGTTACTGTTTTGGGTGTGGGACAATTCACAATGGCTTCCACTTTAGAAGGATCAATCCACAATTCTCCTCCTCCTACAATATGTCCCAAATAGACTGAAGAAGTCTTTCCAAATTCACACTTTGACATCTTAAGAAACAATTTCTCTTTCTTCAAAATATCAAACACTCTATTCACATGCAAGACATGTTCTTCTCTTGTTTTGCTGAAAATAAATATGTCATCTAAGTACAAAATCAAAAATTCATCAAGGAATGGATGTAAAACACTATCCATAACACACATGAAAGTTGCCGGTGCATTACACAAACCAAATGGCATAACTAACCACTCAAAAAGTCCTTGTTTGGTTTTGAATGCAGTTTTCCATATATCACTTTCTGCAATTCTTACTTGATGATATCCACTTCATAAATCTAACTTTGTGAAAAACTTTGCTTCTTTTAGCTGATCAAGAAAATCATCTATTCCTGGGAGTGGGTAACGATTCTTTGCCATAATCTTGTTGAAAGCTCGAAAATATACACACATGCGCCAAGTGCCATATTTCTTTGGTATTAAGACTATGGGTGAACCGCATGGCAAGCTGCTTGGCCTTATGATTCCTTTATCCAACATTTCTTTGATTTGCCTATTTATTGCAGCATTATCCATTATCTACATGCGATACATACCGATTTTTGGAAGAGGACAATCTTACTGCAACTGAATCTCATGTTGAATCTCCCTTTTTGGAGGCAATCCTGTTGGCTCCTGAAACATCTCATGATGTGCATTAACTACATCATATAAATCTGATTTCAACGTAGGATCACATCCCTCAAATGATTCATGATTAACATCAGCTTTAGGCTTAATCATAAGAAGAAAAAAATTCCTACTTGAATTTACCAGCCTCTTTACATGTCCAACATTTACCATAGAAATGTTTGTCTTCTTGCGATGTGCTCTAACAATGAACTCCTTGCCATATTTGAATAAATGATACATATTTTAATGGTGATGGAAGATCACTTTCCTGTCATACAAGTAAGGACTCCCCAACATAATACCTGTTATGTCAAGCGGAACCACATCTAATTCAACTGTGTCAACAAAACTTGCAGTGATTGCAAACCGCAATATAGATTTCTTTGAAACCTGTAGATTTGCATCCTTACAAATCCAACCTAATGGATATGGTTTTGGATGTGGTATGGTATCAAGGTTAAGTTTCTTGAACAATTCTTCAAAGATTAATTTTTCTTGTGATCCACTATCAAACAATGTGTCAATCTTGGTATGCTTGGATATGACCCTCACAGGAAACAATTCTATTATTTCTTCTTCATTAGGAGTATGTATGTGACAGTTTGATGTACTAGTACTGGGTTTAGTTTCAATTTATTTTCCCTTCATGTTCTTCAACCCCATGGCTTTAATATTAGATTCATCACCTGAATCATCTCTGAAATCATGTTGAGTTGTAGCAGCAATTTTCTGTTTCCCTTTGTTATTAGGTTTCTTTGGCCTCACTTCAGGATGTGATTTCCAAAAATGAGTTTCATCATGGCCTTCTTTTGAACAATGTTTACAAACAAATTTTTAACCCTCTTTCTTAACATATGCATTCTTTTTGCTTTTACCTTTTGAGGTATTCTCTTTGGCTTTACCCTTAAAAGGTTTCTTTCTACCCTCATCAAAAATGTTATTCCCTCTAGCTTCTATATGTGTGGCAGGAACACATACTTCATCTATACTGGTGGGGTTAAACATGAGAATAGTATTTTTTAGGTAGCTATGTAAGCCTCCTATGTACTTGAGCAAAGTATCTTGGCTCTGCAAATATACCCCTAATAAGAGAGCACTTCTCCTAAATTCTTGGGTGTATTCTTGCACATTTTATCCCTTTAATTGCCTAAAGTTTTTCCAGTTCATTATGTCTTTCTGCATGTGAGCTAATGGATAAAAATTTTGTTTTATAGAAGTAGTGAAATATGACCATGATAGAATAATCTTACCATGTTTCTTGATATCCTCCTTTGTCTTGGCTTCCCACCAAACAAGTGTTGCACCTTCCTTTCTCAATGAAGCTAATTGGATTTTGGTATCATCATCTTGAAGGTTCTAGATTCTCAAATAGACCTCCAATTTCCTAATCTAATGATCAATCTTTTCTGCATTGAATTCACCATTAAGCATTGGCAATTCAAACTTAAAATCAAGTTTTAAAAAAGGAATTTTACCAGTTTTCTTTGACTTGTGTGGTTGATGTACTGAAGTAGAAGTAGAGGATGATGATGATGAGGGTGAGGATGATGGCTCTCCATTGCCTCCATTTCCTCCATTTCCCTTCTTTGAATTATCTTCATCATTGTGACCTCCTGAAGATCCCTATCCTTCCTTGTGAATTTTTTATCCTTCTCCCTCCAGTCTCTCATTCCTTTCTTGATAAAGGATTATAACCATCTCAGTCATGTCGAGGAATGCTTTCCTGAACACTCTTTCTTCCTCTTTGGGATCAAATTCTTCACGGATTTCTCCTTCTCTATGAGACATGCCTAATGTAGCTTCTGCTTCCTTAGGAGGTGAACTAGGTGGCGGAGATTGTGGCAATCTTGCTCTCCTTTGCTGTGGCCCTTCTTGAGACCCTTCTACTCCCACAAATTTTCCTTCTCCTGTCTTGAGCTTGAGCCTAGTAAGCATATAAAAACTTGCAAACAATTAAACAATTCTTTGCACTAAACAACACCAGAGAATAAAATCTAGCTTTGATACCAATGTGATCTGAAATGACTATATTAGTTTTGTTGTGCTAAGTGTCTTTTCAGTTTATAAACATGTGCATACTTGCATCATTAGTTTTCTTAAGGATTGAGGATTTTAACCATGAATTGTAGATGATTTTAGTGAATTAGAAGCATGAAATAAGCACAAATAACACTAAAAAACAATGTAAAACAGAGAAATAAGTCACCATACATAATTTACACAGCAGGCTGATGAATCGATTCACCTCTTCTAGGCTACATCTGCTGGTCCAGCTCCCAATTCCATGTCCATCTTTCATGATGCTCAAAATTTTGCAAATACATGTAGTTACAGGCCTCTAATGGATGTTTTCTCTGCACCAATGGCTCCAGAATGATCTAATTAGTCAAAAATGACTCTTCATTTCCTCATAATGTGAGAAAATTGAGTCTCCTACTCTTTTTCCCAGTTATACCTAGAAAAAATCCACTAAAAGTGGAGAACTCCACTTAACTGGAGTTAATTTAGCACCTTTCGCTCAAAAAGGCGTGTTTTCCCAAATACCCTACCGAAATAACTGCAAAATTAAATATTAGCGGTTGGGATGGCCACATGCACACCCCAAACCATGGTCTTCATAAAGGTTGGCGGAACCGTCGAAGCGGAACACGCGTTAAATCGTGGTTTGGTTAGTCAGAACTCCGGTGTGAACTGTGGGTTAGGCTAACCGTTGTATAAAACCGCGCGGATTTTTGTGGCCATGTGACAAGTGTTGACTGCTGGTGGAGACTGTCGAAAGTTTGTAATGTTACATTAATTGCGTAGTTGTCGTTATAACATGTGAACACCAACGGGGACTGCTGGCAGGTTGGGACCGTTGGTGGTCCCCAACCCCCAATACGCATTGTAACAAAACTTATAACAAACATGCAAAAAGTTATGTTAAGAAACACTTGTAGCTCAGGTGGTGTGGCAGGTGCGTGCTCTGCCGAAGGTTGCGAGGTCGAGTACATTCAGACGTCACCCAAAATTTTACATTGTGGCTCAAGGGCCACGTAGTGGCCTCAGGTCTAGCCACGTGGCACCTCCCAATTGGCCCTAAAAAAAAACTTACAAAAACATTCAACCAATAGAATTGTGCCACTTTTCATCCTACAGTTGGCCCTGAGGAAGAAATATTCCTCAGAATATTCCTTTTTCTAACTAGATCTCCACCTTGCTGATTGGGCATCCCAGTCAACCCTAGTCAAACTGTCGCAAAATTTACCTGTTTGCTTTTTCGATCAAAACGCGATATCTCCCTCATACGACATCAATTTTTTGAACCGTTCATGGTGCCAAAATCAGGAAGACAATATGTAAGAAACCATTTTGGTTTCAACCCAATCCTGTAACTTTGAATTTTGAGCAAAATTTATGAACTCCTCATCACTTGTACTCTAAAGAAATATTTGGAGGTTTTTGCATATAATTGTTTCTCCTCCAATAATTTTAGCACCCTGTCAACATGTTGAAAATGATCCTTCCAAGACCTGCTGTAGATTAGTATATGATCAAAAAATACTAACACAAATTTTCTAAGGAAGGGTTTGAAAATGGAATTCATCAACCCTTGAAATGTAGAAGGTGCATTGGTAAGGTCAAAAGGCATGACCAAAAATTCATAATGACCCTCATGAGTTTGAAATGTTGTTTTCAAAATATCTTCATTCTTCATTATAATTTGATGACATCCTGAACGAAGATCCAACTTGGTAAAATAAATTTCTCCATGTAATTCATCCAATAATTCATCAATGAGAGGAATGGGAAATTCATATTTAATAGTGAGCTTATTAAGCTCCCTATAATCTGGACACATGCGTCATGATCCATCCTTGTTGTGCACCAATACTACTGGATCAGAGAAAGAACTTTGACTAGGTTGAATTATGCCAAAATGTTTGGTCTCAACCTAGTCTCCTAAATTGAGTTCATTTAATTGTCAACCAGGGTTGGTAAACTGCTGAAGTGAAGTGCACCGTATGTGCCTAGGTGTTTGTCTCTTAATGCGTTGTGTTTAGTGTTTTGTGATGTTTTTGGTCTTTTGTGATGATTTATGATGTTTTTGGTCTTTTGGTAGTTTTATGTTTACAAGGAAAATGACTAGAAAGCTAATGGAAAGAAGCTAATGATTAAAAACAGAGTGAAGCCTAATTGGTTGATGACAAATGACAAATGCAATTGCAGATATTGAAACAGAATCAAATCCAAACTATGACTAAGCAAAAACAAAGCTTGATAATGACTTTTAAGAAAATGATTCAAAGCATAAACTCAATTTGTCAAATTCTTTCATCAAAGGTGTTTGAGAGAGAGCTTGAGACATGGTCAACTAAGTATGCAAATCCTCCTAACTAAACAGTTTAAACAACTAACTTATAATGATGCAACATTTCATCCTTGATTAGAGATTTGTTGAAGCATATTTGGAATAAAACATTTATACCATCATAAGATCTTCTACTCTAAAGCTAGTTCCTAACTCTATTCTGCAATTTAGTTTAATGACACTACACTTCACTCAAAGGTTATGGATTTTTGAAATAGTCTTTTGAGGAAATGTTTGTTTGTGAGATGATAAGGAAGTTGCAGAAGTACTTCAGGCCTTAAAATGATATTGTCTTCTGTTCATATGGTTATGAATCAATTATAGATTTTAGAACAAGAAGAGGTTTGTAAATAATGAAGGTTGTTTTGTTAAGTTTAACAACTAAAGTAATCTAATACGCAGTGAATGACAATTGAATGTGGAGTGCAAATGCAATGAGTTAAGCTAAAAATGAACTTAAGATGTCACTAATCTAAAACAGTGCTGAACTACCAAGTCATTATCAAACTTAAAACAAAATAACTGAGCATGAATTAAGTGCAATTAAACTCCGGAGTATCCTAACTAGGCTATCATGCATTATTCTATGGAATTATACAGTCTGTTTGTCCATCATGATTGATATTTTGGAAGAGTTTCTTAGAACAATCCTAACTGTACAATTCAGTGCAAATGCAAACATAAAGACTGAAAGCAATGAAAAACTAAGATATCATAGTCATCTCCTACCCATCATTATGATATTTTGGAAAAGCGTTTAAGAGAAAGAACAACTATGGTACTTAGTGAAAACACACAACTAAAACGTTCAAGATCAAAATCATGCTTAAGACAGTATAAGGATTTTTTGGAAGAGTTTCTTCTTTTGGAAGAGTGCTTAGCATAAGTATAACTGTGATGGTGAATAAAAGAGATTACAATTAAATCCTACAATACTATAGCCATTTCCCATTCATCATTATAATCTTTTGGAAGAGTTTTTAGAATGAGTATAACCACAGTAGCTAATGAAAACAACTACTAATTCAAATTCAAAAACGTAAAGGCAGCTAGAATACTTATCTAAATTACGCAAATAAATTCGTGCAAGAGGCAGGGGCCCTCTACCACCTGACGGAATCTAACTCCAAATCAAATCAACGCTTTCAAAACAACATTGTCTGCTTCATTAAAGGTGAAATAACTTGAACAGAGCACTCTGCGTCTTCAGAAATGTAGCACAGAATCTAAGCAAAATCTAGCCTAGCTCTCGGTTTCCCAAGTGTTTATATAACAAATGTACATAACAAGACTTGCAACAATTCCAGGATCATTGTCTTTCCTTATCAAAATCACATTAGGACTCTTGAAGTGGCAACGTAAAAAGGAAAAGGACATCTGGACTAAGACAGTCCTATTAGAAGTCTGCCTTCCTAAATGTGTTCCCACGTACCAAAACCATATCCAGAATTCGGTTTTTCCTTCATGGTGAACAACGAACAATGTAGACATGACGTGGAATATACCCATATGTGGTTTTTCTTGAGAGGCCACCTGGAACATGCCTGAACGTGAAGACAGCTGCAGAATTTCCGGTTAGCTACGGAATGTTTGCATTCTGCAGCTAGTTCCGGTCAAAATGCATTACAATGACAAAAATCACAAAACTTAGCAAGTCAGTCATGTTAATCATTCTAAAATTAATTTTAAATAAATTCATTGATCAATTGGGTCTAGGATAACAATGGACAAAGGAAAATGAGGTAAAGTAAGATTAAAGAAAGCACAATCTTGAGGCTCAACACAGCCTCTAACATTTCTGAAATCATACGTTCAATTTCGCTCTTTTGGACATAAGGATATCTGTAAGGCTTGATGTTTGGAGGCACTTCCTGGAATCAAATGAATATCATGATCATGATGACAAATAGGTGGGAGTCCTTTGGGAGTTTCAAACATCTTGGAATGATTGTCCAATACCTTTTGGAGATATGGAGAAATAGATGAGTTTGATGTTGGAACTTCTAGTGTGCATAATTGTGCAATTATGCCTCGTTTTTCTTTCTTCAGAAGCTTTTTCATGAAATTAGAGCTTATTAACTTTCCTGGATTCCCTGCGATACCTCGTAATTCAACTTCCTTTCCTTCCGAAAAAAAATTCAGGAAAATTTCCTGAAAATTAAAAGCTACCATCCACAAAGATTGTAACCATTGTACTCCTAGTACAACATCAACAACTCCCATTGGAATGGAAAGCATTGGACTATTCAGTACATATTCCCCCATGGTTAGATTGATATTATGGAATTTTCCAGAGCAATTTATAGTTCCTCCATTTGAAACCATCACTTGACACTCTGGTGCTAGGTATAGGAAGCAATTCAATTCCTTGGCTACCTTACAATGAATAAAATTATGGGTACTACCCGAATCAATCAACACTACTACCTTTTCCTTCTTGATATGTCCTTCTATCTTGAGAGTTTGAGGAATCGTAATTCCTGCCAATGCATTACAGGATATGGTTAGACTCATTTATTCTTTCTCTAGGGTTGGTTCTTGGTGTATATCCTCTCTTTTTTTAAGCTTCTTGTTCATTTTCTTCTTCATGCTCACAATCTATGTAAAATAATTTCTTCTCAACACACTTATGACCTTTAGTGTATTTTCTATCACAACTGTAGCAAAGCCCTTTTGCTATTTTTTCTTCCAATTTTTGTGGTGTCAACCTTGTATGTTGTGGATGTCTAGGAGTAGAAAAACTTCCATGTTTATAGATGTGAGTAGTAGGCTTCCTTGTCGCCATAAATTTACATTCATTTTTTCTTACCAACCTGAATGCTTTCTCTAATGAATCAGGTTCCCAAAGGTGAACCTCATGTTGGATGTTATCCTTTAAAGTCCCTAGGAAGACATCAATCTTGTGTTCCTCTGGAATATCAGTTACCCTTATATTCAATTTTTGGAAGTCCTCAATGTGCTCCACCATTGAACCCTTTTTTTTTAGATTTATCAATTGGCTAAAGAAGGCCTTGCTCTTTGTATCCTCATAATGTGCTATCATTTCCTTCGTAAAAATTGACCAAGTGACAATTTTTTATGGGAGAAAGGCCATCGATACCATACAAATGTATTTTTTTCTAAATATAGAGTTGCAATGTGTACCTTTTGTTTGCTTTTCACATTATGGAGATCAAAATATTGCGCCATCTGAAGTATCCATGTTACGGGATCCTTGACATCAAACTTCCTCATATCGATCTTTGGAATATGGCGGGTCTTCAATCCAGATTCGAGTATATGAAATCACAATTAAAATTTATTTTATTCTCATCATGACTTTCCTCTACTACCTTTTTTCCATTAGTAATCATTTCTTGTATCAACTTTTTCAAACCCTCCTTCAAACCTTCCATGTCTGCTTTTATATCATTCTTCATTTCTTCCATGTTGTCTTTCATTTTTTTTTCGATGTCATCCATCTTAGCTTCTATGCCATTCTTCAAACGATCCATCTTACCTTCCATGCCTTTCTTCAAATCATCCATATTAACTTCGACGCCTTTCTTCAAACCATCCATCTTAGCTTCAATGCCTTTCTTCAAAACTTCCATTTCATTTTTTGTTGCTCTTTGCGAGAACGAAATTTGGTGCACTTGCTCTTGTAATTTTGATATATCATGTTGCACTTCTTCCTCTTCATGAGTCATAGTAGAGTATTCTGAGGGCTTAATGGGTGTTGAATTATTTTTAGGGGGCATTTTAGAACCCAATACTGATATCTATGCTTCAATATTCCCTTAGAATCACTTCAAAAAAAATTTCAAACAAGACTTATGCAATTCGAAAAAAAATACACATATTTTTGAAGAGCTCAATATTGAAACTGATGTATCTCAGTAATTTCGGATCCCTGAGATTTTATATTCAGTGTTGTAGTATCCCTCTGAAACTTATTTCCAATGCCACAGGTTTAACCTAATTTAGATTCTTCAAGACAAAGTTATGACCAATCTCCCACAATGACATAATTAGACTAGTTCAGTAGAGAGAACTTGTACAAAGTGCCACGTGTCACTGTTTCCTCCTTCGGTTATGAAATTGACTAATAGGAAACTACAGTGCATGTAATTTCGGCCACTTTATACATAATTCCAATCCGATTCTCGGAGAGAGAGTTAGGATGATTTTCCCAAGGTCGCCTCTTCTAGATGAAATTCGGGAGCCTGCAAAAAGCCTAACTTCCAAAGATAATATCTCCGAAAAAATTGCGAACCAAGATCTAAAATTTTTACATGAATTTCCTCAGGATTTATTTGTAAATGTTTTTTTTTTAGCGTCTTAACCCTCATAGAGAAAAATTTATAGTGAAAATGCCACGATGTCCTGTTTGAATCAACAAAACCCTATAATCCAAAGCTTTGATACCAAATGTTATGAAACTAGCTCCAAAAATAGAAGAAAAGAGAGATCAATGCCTTAGAAATAAGCCACTTCGAGGGGGAAACATAATTTACATTACATAAATGAACAATTATTGGATGATTCAAATGAAAAAACCTCCTTTATATATATATATATATATATATATATATATAGTAGTCCATGGGTTCACAATAGAATCCTAACCGAGCTAACAATAATAATGTAAAGGCACAAAAATAACAATAGTGGATTTTATGGGGCATAATAATAAAAATATGGGGGCCACAGGGGTACAAAAATAGCAATAAGGGGGCTACACTACCAACAGTAAGGGGTTCCACTAGTAGCAACTTTGTACTAGAGTTGTGTCAACATTTCCAAAATTTAGGTTACCAACAATTTTTGTTAAAAGGATTCACCTCTTCTGCACAATATAACATTGTTTTACCATTCCCACCTCCTAGATACGAAAAGAACAAAAATGATGATACAAAGTTATCAACCAAGGTTTGATTTCTTCAAATTCCCAAGGCTGAAAATTGTTTATTTTCTTTATAATTTATGAAAATGTGCTCTTTGTTCTTGATCATCACACCTATGACCCACATATATGCATACATTATGCTTCTTTTTTCTTATATAGGTAGCATTACTTGCACAATCATGGTTATATTCCAAGTAGTGTGAAGGCCCATACAATGATCTATTTTTCTCTCATTTCTTGGTAGACTCTAGAATTTGAGATTTTATTTATTTTTTTGAGCCACTCCCATATTACTGCACAACATTCCTAAACTTTATTATGTCATTGCTCTTGTATGCTTAGAACTAGCGTACTACACTTTTCACTATTTTGATGTCTTAGTAGTAGTTATTGGCCCTTGTATTTCAATAATTTTCTTGTTGGTGTCATAGTAATCGTGTGTTTAATGGCATTTCATTTCTATTATAGGATATTTTAAAAGTAATATATTTGATATTTCAAGGTGAATATTATAGAATATTTATGTGTTTTATTTCAAACTTATATGCAAGGTATCATGTTTTCATCATATTACTAATTTGATAATCACAGTCGAGATCAATTTCTATGTTGCAACCTATTCACTAGAGCAACTAACGAAAAACTCAATATTTTCCAATACGAGATATATCGAAGCTAGAAAATAGAAAACCAAACATTTCAAAATTTTTGAAAACTGAAATTTGATTAATCTAAATTTGTAGATTTTTTGAAGGCTAAAAAATTGTTAGGGTGGATTTGGTAAATTGGATTGGGTCAAGTTACCCATGGCTTTTTGCTCCAGATTTATGGGCACCTATTGTTTTTCCCATGGTATTCATATCCATATGTATCCTATTTAAAGTTCAATCAAACTCATGTTAAATGGTGTTAGTGGCCATTGGAAACACAGACATTATACCTTTAGACACCACTTTATCTCACAGTGCTATGTGATCCTAACATATGGTATTAGAGCCAGAGTGGTAAATACGAGATCCAAATGAATATAAGGGCCAAAGGTAATGGTCATATGCTCGAGATAAGTAATGTGATGGTATGTCGAGTTGTTTATGGAAAAATTAGATCTGGTGCGATGGTGATTTAACATAATGCACAATGTTGCAGTGGTACGATGAGAATTTATTGCAAAGTTGTGATGAGGAGGTCTAGTTGTGTGATTATGATGAGATCAATGAAGGCGCAAAGGTGGAGGAAATTTCAAAAATGTCGAGTTTCTCCAAGAAAAAGTAGAAGTGAGAATACTCATTTCTCTTTTCAAATAGGCATATGATGAAGCAAGAAGAAAGATTGAAAAGGCAAGGGTTGTTTCCCATGTTGAAATTAAAGTTGATAGATTAGTTATGGTTGGAGTTTCCATCAAAGAGGAAAATGGTGGCGTGGGAGGATACACAAATTTTACAATAACAAAAACAATCCTCACCAGACAAGTTTGAAATGGTTGGCCACTACAACAAAATTATCAGATGAAGAAAGGTTTAAGGACACAATTGTATTGGACCAACAAGTGCGTTTACATATTAAGTTTATTGATTGTGTGACGATGATTTTTTTTTGTATGGTTATGATGCAAGGGCATCCCACTTACGAGTCGAAATGTATTTTGACTAGACCTAGAGTGTTCATTTATTAAGGGAGTTGGTTCCCTAATTGATTGTAATTATTTGATTATTTGTAGTTTCCTATGTTTGTAAATTTTTTTAGAGAAATCGTGAATATTTTAGTTAGATCTACTCTTAAAACATAGTTCTCGAGAATATTTGAAGTGACTTGGAGAGAATTTAGGTAGTTATATTTCTAGAAATATTTGTCTATCTAGAGAATCCTTGAATAGGGGATTTTTGAGTAATTAGTGAATCTAGATAGGAACAATCAAGTAAATAGGAGCTATGAACCTAAATCCATTTAAGAGTCCTATTTGTATAAAAACATGTAATCAAAGTAGAATGATATGATCAATAATAGAGGTGTGTAGTGTGGGTAAGAGGAGAGTTTCGAGAGGATTTGAGGGCTGAAGAAGGACTTAAGGACGAGAAGGGTATTTATGATAAATCATGCTAGGAGGGTCTTTATAAATTATTTATGCATTAATATATGAAGTTATTGGTTTCAAGTATTTTTTAATGTGTACTATTAAATCATGTTTATTACGTTGAGTTGAATGTGATACGAGTGTGTTTCATTCCTAGGTCAAACTCATGAATGATTAGTGCAGTGGAAGGATAACCTTAAGGGGCACAGAGAAGACTGGATTAGTCTGGTATCAGAGTCACAACAGAAGCCAGAGAAATCAACAGTCGTGAAGAATAACGATAAATTATCATTACATGGAGCATTGCAGCTTTACTAGAGTGAGTTGAAAAATAAGCTCAAAAGAGATAGGTGTTGATCATTGATCAATGAAGGATCAACAATCCATTAACCAAAGTACACAAGATTATTTTTAGAGTGCTAAACATTAAGTATAATAATAAGGGAAGCTTGAATACAAAGGATTGAGATTAGAAAATAAGGGTAAGTAGAGAGTTTAAAGGGTGAAAATAAGCCAAGTTTTTACTAGAGGAGTTGGAAGCCACAAAAAAAAGCCAAAGGAGGAGTTGAACACATAGGAGTGCTGTAATACTTAGTTTTTTTTAGAGTCTCGACATAATTCCATCACTTGACAAATATAGGAGACAAAACATAAGAAGGAGTCTTCATTTAATAACACTGGGTCAAAATTTTGGAAGCTCGGGTGGAATTTTAATTTACAAGTGGGCATACCCAAAGGTGGGCATCAGGCTCTAGGATCTAATAGTTGGAAGAGAGTTCAACAACATTGGATGGGAAATTTTCTGTCGCCTGGAATCTATCACGAGACAAATGAAAATTAACAACAATTATTTTTGCTACTCGAAACAAAGATAGCCCAGGAATTTTTCTATTAGAATTTATTTATAAGATGGGAACAGGGCATTGTTGGTCTGTTTACGGGGTAAACTAACACAATTATTTTATTATCAATCTGGGCTAGTAGAACTTAGAAGCATCTCCAAAATATATGGATTTCAACTATAGTCAAGTTTAGAAGATGAATTATTGAAATTAAAGGAAATTTATATTACAAATATAAAACTTAACTAAATAATTTCTAATTCAATTATGTAATAAGTAAAAGAAGAAGCTCCTAACTTAGGAGAACTTGCTTGTCCTTATCTACAATACTACTTCATGAATAGAAATAAAAAATCACTAATGAACAATAGATCAAGATGCATAAAAGAATAATAGAAGAGGCTTCTAACTAATGAGGTCCTTTCTCTCCTTCATTACAAATTCATTCATCATTAATGCCATTGTTAGAAAACTGGAAATTCAGAAAATCACTTAAAAGCAAGAAAAATGAATTATAGTTTCTAGTCCCTAATCAGATAGAAGGAGAGTTTAACTTAAACATTGGGTTGAACCTTCATATTTAGATTAGAAATTATATTAGGATTCGTCAGAAATCATAACATATCATCATACATCTAATTAACTGCTTAAACATGAAACAAAACTAGTTCAAGAAATTGCAACTAAATTAACCAGAAAGTGCACTTAGCTCGGTGTGGGGGCCCTCCACCCTTGCCTCGCACATTGTGAGTACTTTAAGCTACTGAAACTAAATCAGGAATTAACCATATAGAACAACAGAAAAGGAGATATAACTAGTTCTTCAATTAGCTCTCAAAGTTTCAAAAATATCAAAGTGAAATTATACAAATTCTACATATCAATTCCTTCAATGTCTGACGCTTAAATAGAGAAATATGAAACAAAATTAACTAAAATGTCTCTAACAGCCATGTCTATCCTTATCCTATCTATTCTGGTCAAGCTCATCCATCTAATCTCTCAAAATCTGGAAAATCCCATAAAATGGTAAATTTGGCCTATTTCCGAGGGATTTCCATAATAACATGTTTTGTTTGACCGCCTTTGACCGGGCCTGTTTAAGCTCGGTTTGAATGAACCAATAGGGGCACTTCCATTCGTAGTTCCCAATATTTCTAGAAATGTGCTCAGTTTGAGCCCAGGTGTCCTGCAAGTATGACATCAATGAAGCCATTACGAGAATTTCTGGTCTTGTAAAAAAATGCACTTAAAATTCAATTTTTGTAAAAAATTCTAAAAATTGAAAAAATTAATTTATATACCTGGATATGCATAAATTGGTCAAAATAGAGTGATTATGGATGGATAGAATAGTAATAAAGTGTATTTACTAAACCAAAATTGGATAAAATACGAGGACCAAACAAACATAAGTGGGGTCGACAAGTGGAGTATAAGTGGCACAGTTTAAGACATGGAATAGGGGGCCACACTCAGAAGGTTGAAGCCAAAAAATTTTATTAGTTTTGAAAAGGAAAAGGGAACAAGAAAGAATGAACATGCTCTCATGGTAAAGCCAAGGTGAAGCCCAATAACTATTAAAGGCATTTGGAGCAAGTGGGCTAGATTGTTTGTTAAATAAATTTGCAAGCAAGTATCGAAAAGGTCAAGTTTCGACTTATGTGTTAGGTGGATCAGCCTAGAGGTTAAAAGTTAGCTGTAGTTCTTATTGTGAACGAGTTTAGCCATGGTGGTTCTATTATGGGTTTCTATATGCATTTATGTGCATATCTTGGCTTCAATGGCTAGCTTTAAAAATTGTACTTAAATTTAGTGGTTTAGTATCCCCCTTGCAGATCCTTCCAATAAGTTATACAAACTTTAAAAAGTGTTTTATTTCCCTAAAATTGGGGTTGAAGGAAGCGTGGTTTGGAACATATCTGGGCACTATGGGTTCGATCGAACCAGATATTTGACATGCCTATAATTTGGGCCTGCATCATTTGGCATCATAGCAGGAGTGCTTTGAAAATCTTAGAATAGAGATTTTGAAAGGAGGAAGCAAGGGAAATAGAAGAATAAATTCTATTTAGAAATTGAGATGAGATATGATATTAGAATCAATTAAAGGAGTTGGAGGTAAAATTTGTTTCTGCTTTGCACTTTATTATGCATTTGAATATTGATACCCATAGGAAAAGTGCTGAATATTTTGGAAGGATAGTGATCATAATGTTATAAGGAAAGAGAAAACTCAACAACAAAAAAGACTAAGAAGAGGTCTAGAGCATATTAGAGAAACAAAGGGTTTGGTTGAAAAGAGGCGACGTGCTCTTTAGGAGGATTGTTTTGAAAAAAATATAGTAGAAGATGATTTTGAGCCAAAGGAAATATTGTAAAATCTTATACACTTTTTTTTAAAATTAAATTTAGTTATGAAGAATTATATCTACAGATAACGAAGAGAAGAAGAGTGGTAGAAACTATGATAATTGAAATTGTGACAAAGGAAGTAGAGCATGCAAAGCTCTTAAAATATATTGTGACAAGACCCAACAACAAAATGAAATTGTTGAATTAAGGACAATAAAGGAGAGTGTAGAAGTGAGAAAATGAAGTTGAAACATCCTAACATATTTGAAAGTTGAGGAGAAAATGTGCTCAAGGAAAGAAGGAGAAGAGGTTCTATGGTAGAGGACCGGAAGAAGACAACTTCCAACAAGAAGAAATTGGGTAGAATTTGACAGAGGAAGTTCCGCAATTATTGTGGGTAGAATTGCAAGACAAATATAGAAAGAGAAGAAGAGGGCACCAAGAGGAGAACTTGTTATTGTGACAAGTGGAAAAATTGTTACAGTTTGGGAAGGCTTGTTGCATCTCATGAGTGGAAAAGGAGTGTTCACTAAAGAAAGAAGGAATGAATACTGATGGTCATTTGAAAGGTTTATAGAGGGGAAGTCATAATAAAATAAAGAAAAATTCCAAAGTATCTTACATAAGGTGAATGAGTGAAGAGGAATTTGAGAGAGAAATGATTGAGTTGAAAATTGGATTCAATCATTTGAAGTAGTTTCTATAGGAAAGTCAAGAGGACCAGGGGTATGGTTGGACAATGAAATGGAAAGTGAAATGGCATCCGTTACAGAGGAAGCAGAGACATAAGATGTATAACAAATCGAAGGAATAAATCAGAGTAGCTGAGTATTAACTGATTGTTATTGAAAAAAGTTTATTCCTTGATGGGAAATAAGCAAGGAATGTTAAGGAGTAATTCATAGATATTTTTATGGACTATGAAATTATTTCATATCAACATTAACAAGAAGTAACTAAGGCATTGAAAGAAAAGCCTTATGTAAATTTTGAATCTGACATTTTATATATCTATGCAGGATTGGTAAGTAATGATCAATACTTAATTGATGTGTTTATGCGGGTTGATGAATAAATACAACTTTTAGAAGAGATGGTTGAGATATAGCATTTTTGTGAGTGTTTGATTGTTCACTATGAAAATGGTGAATTTGACAGGGAAGTTGTTATGATTAACGAAATTTCAGTTATAAAGGAAGATGAAACAACACCATCTCAAGGATATTATGCAAATATGGGAGATGAGGAATTAATAAATGAAGACATGCTTGAATATATTTCAATATTAATTGAAAATATCATGCCAAAAATATAAATCATAGACAACGATATGGAGTTTTTAGAGGAGTGGCAGAAAGAAAATCCAAGTGAGGGATTTTTCGCAGAGGACATAGGCACAATTCAAGAATATTTTGTTCAATTATATGAAGAATTAAATTTCTTGGAATTGGGAATAGAGAGCCAAAGACTATATATGCAACTTATGAAGATACAGTTGGAGGAATTGGCATTAAAAAACAATGAGGAGAGAACTAAAAAGTGTGACCAGTGGATTGGTAAGATATTTATAATTATTATGTTAGTAGATGAGGAAAAATACAATAACAAAGACCAATCGAGGATAGAGGTTGATGAAATAATTGAAGAAATGTGGATGTTGATGAGACAAACATCCAGGAGGAGATATATCATATAGAGGAGGAAAACAACCAACAAAAAATTACAGTTCACTAAAGCAACATCTATTAGCAGAGCAAGTGGATAAAAACAACAAAAAATATGGAAACCTAGAGAATTGAATACATTAATACAAGAAAAACATGACAAAGAAAAGGAGCAATTACAAACTAATTTTTTTGATCAAGAGGACTTCATCAACATACATATGGTCAAGAAACCATGATATTTTTTCCTTGGGAATCTAATGCAAGATCATCCCACTTCTAAGTCAAAATGGATTTTGACTAGACCTAGGGGTTTTTATTACCAAGGGAGTTGGTTCCCTAATTGATTGTAATTATTTGATTATTAGTATTTTCCGACGTTTGTAAAAAAAATTATAGAAATTTTGAATATTGTAGTTAGAACTACTCTTAAAATAGAGATATCGAGAGTATTTGAAGTGATTTGGAGAGATTGTAGGTAGCTAGATTTCTATAAAGATTTGTGGATCTAGAGAATCCTAGAATAGAGGATTGTTGAGTAATTATTGGATCTAGATAGGAACTATTGATTATTTAGAGGATTGGAACTTGAGTCCATTTCAAAGTCCTATTTGTATAAAAACATGTAATCATAGTTGAATGATACAATGAAGAATATAGGTGTGTAGTGTGGGTAAGAGGAGAGTTTCGAGAGGATTTTGAGGTCCGAATAAGGCCTTGAGGCCAAGAAGGGATTTTATTGTAAATCAGGCCAGGAGGTTCTTTGTAATTTGCTTATGCATTAATAGAGGAAGCTATTGGTTTAAAGTATTTTGTAATGTGTGTTATTAATTCCTGTTTATGATGTTGAGTCAAATGTGATACAAGTGCATTTCAGACCTAGGTCAAACTCATGAATGATTGGTGTAGTGGAAGAATAACCTTAAGCGGGACAAAGAATATTGGATCAGCCTTGTATCAGAGTCGCAACAAAAGTTGAAGAACTCAACAATCATGAGGAATAGTTAAAAATTGTCGTTGCATGGGCATTGCATCTATGACAAAGTGGGTTGGAAGAATAAGTTCATGGGAGATAGGTGTTGATCATTGATCAATGAAGGACCAACGAACCATTAACCAAAGGAAACGCGAGTCTTTTTAGAGCATTGGACAAAGAGTACAAGCATAAGGGAAGATTGAATACAAAGGATGGAGATCATAAAAGAAGGGAAAGTAGAGAGTATAAAGGGTGAGACCAAGTTGAGTTTTAACCAAAAGAGCCAGAAGCCACAAAAAAGCTATAGGAGAAGTCGAGCACAAAGGAGTGATGTAATACTTAGTTTTTTTTAGAGTCCCAATACAAATATGTCACTCGACAACTCGTGGACACAAAAATTGAGAAGGATATGTCATTTAAAAACGTTGCGTCAAAATCTTGAAAGCTTGAGTGGAATTTTAATTTACAAGTGGGAATACACAAAGGTGACAGTGGGATCTAGGATCCAATAGTTGGTAGAGAGTTGGAAAAAAGTGGATGGGAAATTTTTTGTTGTCCAAATCCATTAAAGTTGGGAGTCATTTGAATTGTGAGTAGGCAATCAGAAGAGGCAAGATTCAGGTGGAATGTGTCATGATACAGATGACAATTAACAACAATTTTTTTATGTTACTTGAAACAAAGACAGACCATGCATTTTGATATTAGAATTGTTTATAAGTCAGGATTAGGGAATAAGTGGGGTCGACAGGTGGATTATATGTGGCACAGTGGAAGACATGGAACAATGGGCCATACCTGGAAGGTTAAAACCCAAAACTTCTATTAATTTCACAAAGGAAAATGGAATGGGAAAGAACAAATAAGCTCATGTGGCAATGCCAAGGCCAAGTCCAATAAGTATCAAATGTGTTTGGAGTAAGTGGACCAACTCGAAAGAACTCTAGCCCAGGTGTTAATTAAATTTTCAAGCAAGCATAAAAAAGGTCAGGCTTCGACTTATGTGTTAGGTCGTCCAACCCAGAGGTTAAAAGATGGGTGCTATTCTTATTGTGAATGGGTTTGACCACAATGGTTTTGTTATGGATTGGGCTATGAATTTATATGAATAACTTGGCTCTGGTGGCTATGCTTAAAAGCGATACTTAAATCCAGTGGTTTGGTATTCCTCTTACAAATCCTTCCACTAATTTATACAATCTTTTAAAAGGGATTTATCTCCCTAATTTTGGGTTTGAAGGAAGCGCAGTTTGGAACAGATCTGGGAATTGTGGGTTTAATCAAGATAGGTATTTGGAAGGCCTATAGTTTGGGTTTACATCGGGTTGAATTACATGTGAAATATTGATGTGATGCGAAGCTCTTTAATTTCATGTATTAATTGCTAGAAATTCAATTTCTACATGGTACAGATGGAGGATTTGTTGGTTGAAGATGAAGATGATGTTAGGAATAATGTTTACATGATGAATTCTATCTGATTTAGCCAATAAAACTTATTATTTTGGTTTCAAGGTAGAATTATCTACACTTACCAAAAATAATGTCGGTAAAGAAGAAAGAGAAACCTGGTTGTAGCAGGTAGTCTGCGATGGAATTTCTTGGTGATTATTAAAAGAAAGGATGTGAGTGTTTGGCCCACTCTCCATATGAAAAATTTGTAAACACAAAATGATCATTGGAATATATTTCCCATGCTTACATAGGTTAACCATGGGCATAGCTAAATAGACCTCATTTCATGATGCTATGATGCATGACGAATATATTTTTTTTAAAATTTTCTTGTTTAAGTAGATGATTTGTTTATGGAGTCACATACCAGCAAAAAAATGGCTAAAAGAGGAATGGAAGAAAATTAAGACACATTGGATTGATTACCCGATGTCACTAGCATATTTGGCCCAATTTCTGATGGCCAAAATGTCACTCTTGCCACACATAGGCGTCCCAAGAGCGACACTTTGATGTGGGGAAAAACATGGTTTCTCTTAACGTCGCAATTCCGACACTTCCATTAAGTGTCGGAAGAGCGACACATTTTCCGACGTTTCCATAAAGTCGTCGCTCTTCCGACATTACCTACTGAGCATCGCTATACCGACGTTAGCAAGAGCCTCGCTATTCCGATGATACCCTATCATCACTATTCTGATGTTCCATAACCGTCACTATTCCGATGTTTCTAAGATTTTGAAAGGTACATCGCAAATCTGATGTTTGTGACGTTTAGTTGCTCTACCGACGGCTTGAAGAATTCATCGGAAGTCCAATGTCTTGCAAGCTTCGTCGCAAGTCCGATGGTATGCAGACTTCGTCGGTTGTCATATCTCTTCCGACGTGGACACTCTTTGTCTCTATTCCGACGTTTCTGACGATTTGAAAAGTACGTCGTAAGTTCGACATTTTTTACTGTTAGTCGCTCTACTGACGGTTTTCAGAATTCGTCGGAAGTCTAACGTCTTGCAGACTTTGTCGCAATTCTGATGGTTGTAAGTGGATAGCAAGCGTCAGAATTTCGATGGGAAAAAAAGTATATGGAAAAAAAATGGGTGCAATCTTCTAGCTCAAGGAATACCAATGATATTCGAGCATCTTCCCTTCTTTTAATTCCAATAGTTGATTCAATTTTTTATTTCATGGTGTTTCGAATGGAAATCCAGATCTCTCACACTCAAGAGGGATAATTTAGGACCATTTGCGAATTTGATTCTAAAATTTAGTTTAAAAAATGGTACAATTAGTTTTAACCATTGTGCTTTTGGACTTAGAACAACATTGTATATTCTATTTTTCCATTGTTCCAAACTGTATCTCTGCACACCATCTAGGAAAGAAATAATCGTACATTGGTAAACCCAAAATATTTTTCCTACAATAAACCAACAGAAAACATGGATAAAGCTTATGGTGGTTTTTGCGAGACATGATATTGAATAATACATTGAATACAAGGATAAGGAGAGAAATATTAGCATAAAAAATAAAGTCAATGATTTACGGTTGAAAGACAACAGAAATTGATAATGACAGTGATGTAATATAAATGGAAACAACTAACAATAAATTCATTAATGGAAGCAATAAGATGACAATTAAGGTCCCTGTAGATTGTTCCTGTTAATCTCTAATTTTTGTGCAGTAATTTCATATACCAGTCCTCAATGAACTCTCCCATACCCTTATTCTTAAAAAATATAGGACCTTTCCCTATGCCTCGATTGCGTCATTTCACTTGAAAAACATAGTAGAATACATAATCAACATATGGTAAGGTGCATAAGTCATGCCCGATTAAATAACTGAGCTGTTATCACAAAATCTGACCCTGATAGGCTGCTCACCAAGTAGACTTCATGTAACTCTTTCAGACCAATCTTTTGGCTGAGGCTTAGCCTCCTCAACCTGAGAGGGCTCTCTCAAAGGTTTATGATTTTGATTAATGAATATATGGCTAACTCTAAAATAAAAGGATAAAATGTATGATTGGTTGTATCACAGACTAGAAAACATTCATTGGGCCATGGAGTCAAGATATTCTTCAACAAACATCATAAACTATTTAGCATGGAAGTCAAGGCACTTGGAGTCTAGGTTAATGAATAAAACAGTAACACAGTGAAAAACATAGTCTATTTGCATGTGAAGGAAGTTAGAGCATTGTCAAATGAATTCTAGTAACACATACAAATACTATTGCAAATAGATAATGAGGAAGGCCATAGAAAGATGATACACATAAACTCCTTGTGAATCTTGAGTTGTCAAAACAGATCTCTGAATTAAGTTGAAAAAGACACAGTCAACTACAATAACACAGTCAATTGCTAATGAAAATGCACAACCTATATGAATTTGATTTAATGATTTATATAGAGAATTTACAATCTAGGATTCCTTGATCCTCCACTATAGAATTCGAATTCTCTTATTTTGACACCTTTTCTAATCTTAAACTTGCCATTAATTACAAAGTGACAGATTTACTGCCTTTGAAAAATTCCTAGTTCTAATAAGAGTGAAACTCCTAAATATGCTTGCAAAAACCTTATATAAAATTAAATACTTCCATTGACATTAGAAATCCCATGTATTCGAACTTTGATGATGCTTCCACCCTTGAGGTAATCCTATTGATGATGCCAAAAATTGTCCTAAAAATCAGGAGACAAGTTTCCTGCTTTTTAGCCCTTAACTTCCATTTTCATCTTCAAACACTTGTTAACATTGATAGATTAGTTTCATATGTGTCACATGTGTTAATAATTGCCTTGAAACCTTTAATATTCCACCTGTGCAAAGAAAAAGCTCCGAAATAGTGTAAAAGGGTATGAATATGTCTGCGCTACGAAAGTAGCCTCTTTTCGTAGCGCAGTTTGTAGGTAATTGAAAAAACTTTCCTTTAACCCCTTTTTTCTCCTGTTTTACAATTGGAGCCTTTACCTATGGTCTTCATGCTTCCACCAACAACATTTAAACTCAATACCCATCAACCCTATCTCTAAAATTGATTGTAAAGGAGAAAAAAGTCATCTTCAGCAGTTTTTTAGCGCGCTACGAAACTGCTGTGTAAGCTTATTTCAAAATAGTCCTTCAGAAATTTTTAATTTGAGGATATTTACACTTCACAAGGATTGATATTTTTATCAAAAAACATAGCAACTTAACCTCAAAAATATAATTGTCATCAAAATTGGTCTTCACCTTAATGAAAAACTGATTTAAAATTTATCATTTTTCTGCATTTCTCCATTACCCTGTTCACTATTGCCTTAGCTTTTCTTGAGACCTTGTTAGCTGAATTTCTAAGTCTTCAACTTGTCTCCTTAGTCTCTTGTTGCTGGTCCTCAAATGATTATTCAAAACCCTTACAAATCTTGCTTCTTTTATGGCTGGTATAGTCCAAGTGAAATATTGTGCTTCACTGCTAATTATTCCTGGTTTAGGAACCTTATCACTTTCCCAGAGGGATTTCATCCTCTTGAAACTTGTTTTTTCAATAGCATGCTTTCTAGCTCTCTTCTTTAATTTGACGATTTCATAATTGGCTGATTTCAATTTTTCCTCCATCTCTTCATAGTTGATTTTCTCTGTTTATGTGGAGAATACTCTGTTTTTGGCCCTTTCTAGTATAGGTGAAGAAAGATCTATAAATTCTTCATGAACAGTAGATGTTTCCTCTGTTTCTTCTAACTCAGCATTAATCTCTTGAAATTTCCTTGACTATCTGGTTAGAGGCTTCCTAACCTTGAAGACATATGCTGCATCCTCATCATTGAACTCCAATTTTTTAGATGACTTCATCTTTTTCTGTTTATCTTCATCAATTCTTATGAAGTCAGCTTGTACCATAGGGGAAACTTCTATGTCTATGGCTTGCAATATAACATCTAAATTTCCCTTTAGACCTGGATTGTCACTTGTTCCTGAAAACACTGCTTTTCCCTTTTCTTTTGCAACTTGACTCCTAGTCAATCTCTGTTGAACTTGTTTATCAAGAAATTGCTTCTGTGCAATTTCTTCAATTTCATCTAACCTTTGTTTTGCAGATTGAGGAGTCTCTTTAATGACAACTAATGTCTTTCCTACCTGTTCTTTCCCCTGTTTTCTAGGTTTTAACTTCACAAACCTTTTTGTCCTTGTCACTATAGGCTTACTGGATTTTGCTGGTGGAGTTTCTTTTGCCTTACAGTTAGTGCCTGTAGTTTGAGCTTCTACTCCAAACCCACATAAAAATAAAAATGATGACCATTCTTTGTTAATTTTTTGGAGTTCATTTAAGACCATCAGTTTGATTAAACCACGGTGAAATAGAGAAGTTTCGCATCGCTCAGATTTCATTTGAACTTTTTTTGCCATCTTAGCTATGCTTCTATACGGGAAAAATGGCAAGTCTAAAGATATCATGCCTGTAAAATGTAACAAAATTTTAAAATGGTATGAATAAACTTTATGAAACCTGCCCTCACATGTAAAGTACCTCTGGATATAGAAGAGTATATTTTCATAGCTCTCTTTGATGCGGCTCATGGGAATTGCATTGTTTAAATCCATCTTTGTGAATTCTGGCTTCAGAAACACCTTGCATGCCACCATGTCAAATCTGAAACCCTTAAACCATGTTTCTTGCCCTCTAGGAATATTAGTTACCAAAGCTATGGTCTTAGGAGTAACTGATAAATTTAATATTCCAATCTTTGTGTTTGAACCACTGAAATGCAAGGCAAATTCGTTTGTTACCTGACTGTGTCCTCCCCGCAACTTTTCACAAAAATTCAAACACCTTGCCTTCCTGAAAGCTTCTAACACTGTTTTGTATTTAGCTAGGGCTCTTGTGCTTTCAGGTTCTGACCTAAAGCAATGCCCTGACCTGTGATTTTTCTTCTCTTCTGTCATTCTTGCACTCAAAAATTTCTGTCTGCTTCCTGTAGAATCTAATAATCAGCCTCGCTTGAATTCAAAACAGTTAGCCTCGCTTGATAATGGATGAGGAAAGCTTTGGTGTAAGATGACCATAATCTTAACACTTGAAAAAGATATTTTGAAGTGTTTTGCATGAAAACTTGAATGAGTAATCAGCCTTTTCAAATTCGAACTTTCCTTACATAATGAGACCTCTACGATTGCAATGATGAGTTTGAATGGCTACACGTTTTGGAAATGACCCCTAACTGACACCTAATGATGAAAAATTAACGTATTCTGGTTGATTTGATGATTTGACATGACTTCCCTACGAATCCGCGCTTTCGTAGCGCGCTTAGTGAATTTTCAGGGATATGCGCTACAAAAGTAGCAGCGCTTTCGTAGCGCAAAACTGTTTTTTTTAACTGGCTGCGCTACGAAAGTGCGGTTTCATGGGTTATTAAAAAACCACTTTAACACAGCTTAAAACATGACTTGTAAATGGCTGATGGGACCTTTAAACCATGAAATGAAACTTTTAAAATTTATTTGGAACTTTAAAATGACACTTTGAAGACTTCAAACCCTATCACTTACCCATTTAAGAATGAAATGACTCAAGACCTATTTAACACCATGCCTAGAACAAGTAAAATTTTAGAGTTTAAAATTTTTTTTTATGGTGATAACAGTGGCTCCGCTTGGGATATTGTGCCCCTATGGTACACTAAGAACCCGTAGCTCTAGTGCTATCCATTTTTGATATATATAAAAAAAAACTTTTATTTGAGTTGGAAAGCATCTTCTTCGAACTATAATGACCTTCACCTCGGGCTTAAGATCTCTGCTTTCAGATTTTCAGTATTAGCAATAAAAATGACAAAGATGAAATATGTACAATGTCATGAATGATTGATATAACTTTAGCAAGTATAGTGCTTTAGGAACCTGCCATTAAAAGGCCCTCCAGCATATGATCCTCCATTAATTTCCTACAATATATAAGTGTTTTTCCCATGAAAAGCAGCTATCTTAAAAGGACCCTTGCATAAATTCTCAAACTTACCATGTTTTCCCTTTTCCTCAATTTTGGCCTCCCATTTCAGCACTTTGTCTTGTATTTGGAAACTGTCTTCTTTTATCTTCTTGTCAAATGTACTTTTAATTCTGTTTTGAGCATGCTAATGGCTGTCATAAAACTCATTTCTCTTTTCTGGCAAAGCTATCAGCTGATTAATCCTCGTCTGAATGACATTTGGTTCCTCTTCAAGTCCTTGAACTAATTTCATAACAGGTGCCCCAAGTGATGTCGGGAAAACAACTTCAGCACCATAAACTAATTCATATAGCGAAGTCCCGATTGATCTCTTTGTACATATTCTATCGGCCCATAAGGCATACTTCAGTTTCAAATGCCAAGCTTTCTTGTTCTCCTGCAATACCTTTTTAATGATTCTTACAATACTTTTATTTGATGATTCAGCAAGACCATTTCCGTGCGGATAGTATGCTGTAGGGTGTCCAAGAGTGATGTGCTATTGATGACAAAAATTGATCATTTTCTTAGACTTGAATGCTTGAGCATTATCTATTATAATCTTCATGGGGAAACCAAATCTAGACAAGATATTATTCTCCAGAAAAGAAATAATTACAGAATCATTAGCTTGCCTTGTTGGGATCACCTCTATCCATTTGGTAAAGTAATCCGTTGCTGTGAGAATCCAGCGATGTTGTCCTGATGATGATGGATGTATCTCTCCGATAAAGTCTAATCCCCACTACTGAAAATGTGCTTCCACATAAATAGGAACCAAGGGTAAAGGTACAATCTTTCTTCTTTCTTCAAAAATTTGGCATTCATGGCATGCAACAATTCTTTTGTAAATGTCTTTAAACATTGTTGGCCAAAAATATCCTGCTCGTAGAATCTTATTTGCTGTAGCCTTCCAATAATGATGACCTCCGCAATCCCCTTTATGGAATTCTTCAATTACTTTATTGGCTTCTTCTTCAAGCAAACAATTTAGCAAAATTCCACTGGTATCCTTCCAAAACAGATTTCTGTCAAATATAAAATATCTCAAAGATTTCAGCTTAACAAACCTTGCTTTGGACTTTATTAGATCAGCAGGATCTTTATGATGCTGTAGAACAAAAACCACCTCTTTATACCAATCTGAAGTAAGGTATTTCTCATCAATAGGGACCAATTTTTCCTCATCATCAGAAATTTCTGATATTTCTGCATTCAGATTTATATCAAGACAGTCCAAGTTTGATTGTGTCATTAACTTTGCCAAACCTTGTCCTTTTACTAATTTTGTTGGTTTAATGTCTATGTCATATTCCAGCAATTTAGCGATCCATTTTCCCCTCTTACCATCGGGATATGCTTGAGTTAAGATGTCTTTTACTATAGTACTTGGAACAAATGCCACAATGTGAGAATGCAGAATGTAAATTATGAAATCTTTGATAGCCTTCACCAAAGCATAGGCCTGATTTTCTAGAATATTATACTTCAACTCAGCATTTGCTAATGTTCTATTAAAGAAAGAGATAGTATGTTCAGTACCTTTCTTTCTTTTTTGTAGCAAAACTCTAGCAATTGTATTTTATGAAGCAAATGTGAAAACCAGAAATTCTTTGGAAAAATCTGGACTGATGAGTACCGATGCTTGTGTGAGTGCCTTCTTGATTTATTCAAAAGAATGCTTTGCCTCTGCTGTCCATTTAATATCAACTCCTTTCTTTAACATTGTTGTTATATTTTTGACAATCTTAACAAAGTTAGGAATAAAACGCTTAACAAAATTCATTTTTCCAAGAAATGATTAGATCTCTTTCCTACTTCTAGGCAGATCTACCTTTTGAATTGCATTAACTCTGTTAGGATCGATCCTAATTCCATCTTCAGAAATAATATGACCAAGTAATTTTCCTGTAGTTAAAGAAAAGATGCTTTTGGTAGGATTAAGAGAGATACCAAACCTTCTACATTTCAGTAGAATTTTCTCTAGGTGTTTCAAATGATCTTCTTTTTTCTTTGAAAAGACTGTTATATCATCAAGATAAACAACCACCATCTTGTATTTTTCTTCAGAAAAAGCAATGTCCATTTCTCTTTGAAAAGTAGCTCCTGCATTCATGAGACCAAAAGGCATCTTGGCGTACATGAATGTGCCCCATGGTGTTGTGAAGGCTGTTTTTTCCTGATCATCCGGATGTACAAGAATCTGATTGTAAATCTCATCATTTGGGCTTGTAATCCAAATCCCTGCTCCAGCCCCTTCTTTTCCTGCTGATCCATCAAAGTACAATGACCACCATCTTTCCATCTCCTTCTCATTTACTTGCTTATTTTCTATTTGTTGATTTTCGGGCCGTTGAATTTCAGAGTGCTGATTTTATGCTCTCATTTCTTGTTCGACACTATCAACTGACTGATTGAAAAGAATAGAAGATCCAATTTCAGTATCAAAGGCATAAATAGGAAAGTTTTGAGGTTTGTCTTTACTACTTACCATGTAATCCATTCTAGTCTCTCGATACAATCTCCTTTGCTCACCAAAAATAGGAATAATAGCATAGGTAAGGTCCATCTGCATTGTGCCTTTGATTTTTGATACCCATGATCTTGAAAATAACATACCAAACCTTGGCAGAATGTCAACCACTACAATGTCCATAACAACTGTCTTTTCTAGGATTTGAGTTAAACCAAAAACCACATCCTTAATTAGACCAATGCATTGAACTCTTTTTAAATCAAAAGAAAACAAATCCTTATATGGTCTTGTTATTTGCAACCCCATCCTTTCCATGATTAATTTGGGCATAAGATTGTGAGAAGCCCCTGAATCCAACATAGCATTATGTAAAGTCATATCATGGATACTAAAGCTTACATAAAAAGGAGGAAACTCTTCATTTTGTTCATCTTCTAGCCTTGGGCCCAAATATATACTAGGATTATCTTCTTGAACATTCAAAATATCAGCAGCTCCAGGTTGTGAATTCAACATCTTAACAATCTTGCTTCTATATTCATTTACCTTGAGAATCTCACCAAATGGGACTGATATTTTAATCTTCAAAATTTCATTCTCAAGGTTGAAAACAGAAACAAAATTTTCAGCTTCTTTGATAGGAGGAGGAATTTGAGTGTCTTTCTTACCTTCAACAATCTTTGGAGTATCTTTTTTGACTTCAGCAACCTTTGGAGTATCTTTCTTAGGCTGCGTTTTTTTTGCAATAATAGGAACATTTCTGTTTCTGAGATTATATTTCTTTTGCATTTCAAAAATAGCATGTTGATACCATTTAAAATAATTTGATGGTTCTTCTCCTTGATTAGCCAAATCTGACTCATCATTCTCTTCTTTAGTCAAGAAAATTCCTGACATCTCTTCGTCAAGACAATGGATAGATTCTTCAGGAATTTTAGACTCATCTTCTTCATCTACCAAATTTTGTTGAAAAGGAGGTCTTACTGGAGGATCAGGCTGTTGATTTCTATTTTCTCTTGGCCTTTGTTTATTTTGAGGTCTCCTGAATTGAGGGTTTCTAAATTGAGGTTCATGTTGCACAAGAGGGGAAGAAGTATTTCCAAGAGCTAACCTATCCATCAAATTCTCCATAGTTTTCATCATTGAGTCAAATTTATCATCGAAAGTTGAGGAGGAAGGTTTCTCTTCTTCTTTCAATTTAGTTTTTCCCATTTTTGACTTTTTAGCAGCTATCATGTTTACCTCTACCTTTACTGCATCACTTTGCATTTCAGCAATTGTAGGCAATTCTCTTTCTCTCAACAATATAGAAAAGTCATAATCAAATGCCTCAGCATATCTCATTTTTGCTAAGGCTTCTGGAGATTTCAAATGAGCTAGAATTGAGTAAAAAACTTTATTAAATCTTTTTGAAAATTTTTGGACAGATTCATTAACTGCCCTTCTAAGATTGTTATATTTAGTAAGTGCTTGTACTGGATTAGTTCTGTTTCCCCATTTTCTCAAAAATTTGTCTTCAAACTCATCCCAAGTTCGAATACTTCCCGATGTGAGAGCTTTAAATGATTTTCTAACTTCATCGGTAAAAATTTGTGCAAACAGTCTTAACTTCACATCTTATCATCAACCTCTTATATGTCTATAAAATCATTAAATTGATCTACATGTTTCTCTGTTGTGATTTATTCATCACTTCCCCAAGTCTGAATCCTAGCAGCATATTTACTAGGGAGATCATGTAAAATAGCAGGAAGGACAAGTGGTGCATACTTATGAGGGCCAGCCATGTTTAAAGGATGAACAATAGTTTTAGGAATGGCAGAAACATAAGATGAAGAACTGATATAAGAAAGACTATTTGGTTTTTGTAAGCCACTAACAATTGAGCTCCAATTTGGAAGGGGTAAACCAGCTTTGGATTTCAACAAGACTTTAAAAGGGTCAAGTTCTTTCAGTTTATCTAAAGACTCTTTTTCTAACAATAGCTCAGAGGTAACAACTTCCAAAAATTCTTCTTTGTCTTATTGTGTTACTAGGGCTGAAGTGTCAGTTCCTCTTGTATGCAAGTCTAAGATAATATCAATGAGTTCCTTTTCACTTTCTGACCTAAACAACACTTCATAAATTTTATCATCAACTCTTTTGTCTTCAGGACTTCTTCATATTTCAGAGGACAAAGATTTCGAATGAGATGGAGTACCTGATATTTCTGAGATTCTTTTACTACCCCTTGAAATAGTGTTTGGATTATCCATGATGGTAGGTGGATTGGGATCAGGATTTCTCCATGTGTATCTCCTTCTCGAAGCCACCTTTTAAACTTTTGAAAATGTATGGAGTCACCAAGGTAGATGCAGCCTCAAAAAGCTTTCTGAGCTCCTGCTACCTTTAGAAGTTCAGTTTCTTGATTTCGGGAATGAGTAATCTTCGACTCTCGGCAGACGCACCAAAATGTTATCACAAAATCTGACCCTGATAGGCTTCTCACCAAGTAGACTTCATGTAACTCTTTCAGACCAATCTTTTGGCTGAGGCTTAGCCTCCTCAACCTCAGAGGGCTCTCTCAAAGGTTTATGATTTTGATTAATGAATAGATGGCTAACTTCAAAATAAAAGGATAAAATGTATAATTGGGTGTATCACAGATTAGCAAACATTCATTGGGCCATGGAGTCAAGATATTCCTCAACAAAACATCATAAACTATTTAGCATGGAAGTCAAGGCACTTGGAGTCTAGGTTAATGAATAAAAAAGTAACACAGTGAGAAACACAGTCTATTTGCATGTGAAGGAAGTTAGAGCATTGTCAAATGAATTCTAAGTAACACATACAAATACTACTGCAAATAGATAATGAGGAAGGCCGTATAAACATAATACACATAAACTCCTTGTGAATCTTGAGTTGTCGAAATAGATCTCTGAATTAAGTTGGAAAAGACACAGTCAACTAAAATAACACAATCAATTGCTAATGAAAGTGCCCAACCTATATGAATTCGATTTCATGCTCTATATAGAGAAATTAAAATCTAGGATTCCTTGATCCTCCACTAGAGAATTCGAATTCTCTTATTTTGACACCTTTTCTAATCTTAAACTTGACATTAATTACAAAGTGAAAACTTTACTGCCTTTGGAAAAGTCCTAGTTCTAATAGGACTGAAACTCCTAAATATGCTTGCAACAACCTTATCTAAACTTAAATACTTCCTTTGACAGCTACAATCCCATGTATTCAAACTTTGATGATGCTTCCACCTTTGAGGTAATCCTATTGATGATGCCAAAAACTGTCCTAAAAATTAGGAGACAGGTTTCCTGCTTTTTAGCCCTTAACTTCCATTTTCATATTTGAACACTTGTTAACATTGATAGCTTAGTTTCATATGTGTCACATGTGTTAATAATTGCCTTGGAACCTTTAATCTTCCACTTGTGCAAATAAAAAGCTCCGAAATAGTGTAAAAGGGTATGAATATGTCTGCGCTACGAAAGTAGCCTCTTTTCATAGCGTAGTTTGTAGGTAATTGAAAAAACTTTCCTTTAACCCCTTTTTTCTCCTGCTTTACAATTGGAGCGTTTACTTGTAGTCTTCATGCTTCCACCAGCAACATTTAAACTCAAGACCCATCAACCCTGTTGATCATATGGTTAACATTATTCATTTTTAAAAATAATCTTGAGTAGCAAAGCATCAAAGGTCATGACTCGTTGTGGAAAATTTAAATAATGGCTGGAAAGAAACAATGCTAAACTAAGCATGTGTCCAAAAATGGGAGGAAGACGTAAAGGCTCTGAACATGAAGCAAACAAGTGAAGGTATGGTAAAAAGGGTCTAAAACGAAAAGTATTATAATAAAACCCACCTTTATATTATGCACGTTGAAATGAGTCTCCGCATGTGTAATTCTGCTGGGGTCAAGGAGTGGAGGGGGTGAGAGACCCATACCCCCGCAGAATTTTGGTGACATGTCACGGGGGTGGACACAAGGTAAGGGTCATATGGCAAAGGGAAGTGCGGGTCTTAAAGTCTCCATGCTGTGTATTTCATGATTCCAAGAAGAATTCGTTTCGAGAACAAAGTTGCTTACGCGGCAGCAAGGTAAGGTAAAGTCTTTCAGTGAACTAGTACCGAGGCCCATACCAGTATTAAACCTGGCACATGGCATACACCCACCTTCAGTTAAATGCCCAATCCCTACGCGCCACGTGCTCCATTGTCAGCGTCCTTATGACACTCACCCCACTTACATCACCATTCCGCCTTTTGCCAAACCATCCTCAGTTCTATATAACGGTCCCCCGTATTTTACTGCAGTAAAATTTTCAGGTTTCCAGCTACGGTATAAACTAAAGTGGGAGCCCAGTGCCAGGTCCACCCAGTTACTGTCAGTACCCCCGCGTTGTTTTCCCGAGCAGATTTCCCACTGCACAGGTATTTCGTCCATCATACCCCCTCTGGTTTCCTTTTGTTTTTTAAACATTCTTTTATCAGTCATGGGAAAGGGCACCCCTAAGAAAACAAAACTAGAGACCCCGCAGGTCTGTGAAACCAGAAACCCTCCCGGGTTCAAGCCCTTCTTAGACCTGCAAGCCGAAATCTGTGATCCGAAATACCCTTTTCTGATCAGCAGTATCAAACCTGAGCTTTTTAGACGACATGTCAAGAATAGGGATCGATATCGGGTGGTTTTATCAGGCCTATACCATCAAATTAACCCTCCAGTCTATCCTGTGGTCGAGTTTATTTGCTAGCTCAAAGATACCTATGACAAACGTCGAGGCACGTTTACCTCGGCTCAAGGGAATAGGATTTTTTTCTCTTTCTCCCGACATTATCAGAAAAGCACTCCGCTTTCCCACTAGCGCGAGCTATACCAGTTTCAGTGAAATGACTTTAACCCCTCAGTTCACTAAATTTCCATGGGAACAACAAAGAGACTTCATTTCCTCTATAACCAACAACCAGGCCACGTCTCTTCCTTCCGCAGAACCTTTCCCTTCGAGTCTGTTCAAAGAAGAAGTGCAGTCCATCCTCGATCTCATCACAGATCTGTTAGGTGTAGGCAGTTTCGGGGAAATTTCCATGGCATGTGTCTCTTTCTTACGGTTAATGTCTCAAACGGGGGTAGTATTGGATATCCCTGGTTTCTTGGCCTCTAAAATTCAGACCCAATTCCAAGAGCTTTCAGAAACTGGTCACTTCCGCTTTTGTTCCATGGTCTTCTACCTCTTCTTATATCAACATGCTGATAAGTTAACCCGATGGGAGCAAAACTGGGCTCAAGGTGCTATGAGACAGTGTTACGTCCTCTGACTACTCCGAAGTTTCACAGGCTATTAGAGATGATACTTCACAGGTCGCAACTGAAAGGAGCCTGAAAGCTAGAGCTATCAGGGATAAGTACAAGGCCGAGTTAGAAGGATACGTGGAGAAGTACCATACCAGGATTTCATTCTCCATGAATTTGGACACAGAACACCTAGTATTGGCTATGGCCAAGGCCATTTTGGACCCAGATGCAGGTACCACCAGCTATAGAGTGCTTGAGTATGCGATTGAATGTAACCTATTCCAGGTGGTTGGTGATATGTTAAAAGATGAGGTAATGCGACTCACGATCATGTTGAAGAAATTGGAGACTAAGCACGCCCAAGTGAGGGAGACTCTCAGGAAAGAACAGGAAAATTCCCGCGCCCTCATGAATCAAGTACGTGCTCTCCATGAGTCAATTAAAGAAAAAGAAACAGGAGAATCAAATCCACATCATTATGTCATCGAGAAATTGCAGAAGGAGGTGGCGTCCCTGAAACACAAAATTAGCGTACCGGCCTCCCATCATGTGCAGACAGCTGAATTAGCTCAGGCTGAGAAAGATAAAGCAGACCTAGACAACTCTCTGGCAAAGGAGAAGGAAGAAAAGGAAAAAATGGTAGAAGCAATGGCTATTCTTCAGGGCAGGCTGATGGAACTACAGACGACCTGGGACACACACAATTGTGCACCACCTCCAGCCCAACCGGAGACTAGTTCGTTGTCTAAGCAACTGACTACAACGAGGGCTACAAACTCTACACTAGAGAAGTAGGCTTCCACCGCAAGGCTAAGAATCACTGATTTGGAAACTTCCTTGGCTGAAAATTCCAGAAAGATAGAGACTATGCAGAAGGAAATTGAGCAGGCAAAGAAGGAAAAAGCTAACCAACAGAAGACCATCAACGATCTCAGCAGCTGCCTGAAGGGTAATATGACCCTCAGGGATGCCAGAAGAATAATTTGGTTAGAAATCATCACGGCGATGAAAGGGCAGTGGGATTTCCTGAAAGTCATTGAAGAAATAAAATCGTCTGTGCTTTATCTCCGAAGGAAGATTCATGAGGGAAATATCAATATATCCAGCAGAACCCATCATGCCAGAAGTTATATCTCTTTCTTGAAAGGGTTGAAATCTGATGACGTGGAGAAGCATGGCATAGCAAGTCGGTTCAAGGAGGCCGTTGAATTCCAGAAGATTATTGACAAATATTCTGCCCGCATTATAGCTTCAAGGGCCTTAGAACATGTGGCAGCCAATATGGATTGGTTTGATATGGTTTGGGCCGAGATCACAGTGGCTGGACTCCCATCATGTTGGGATCCTACCACTCCTTCTGTGCTACAACCATTATCAGGGTATGAAGCACGTCTCCAGGAACAGAAGGACCGGACCGATATACTTTTAGATAAAACCACCCGGTTAAAAGCTAAGACCATTGTTTCATCGCTCCACCAAGAATTTTCTCTCCTCCATCTGGTAAAGCACAAGATCCCCATTGATGCAAATTTTGACGATCTCACTGAAGCCTATATCAAGGTGGAAGGATTCGCATCGATGCCTGAACCCGCAGCAGATAGTCAGCAAAGATGCACCCGGTATGCCAGCCTGGTCGCCAGCTCATTAGCCAACGTTCCACCACCTGTGTCAGCGACTGCCTCTACTCCATCTCGTCAGTGAATATTGTCAATTCATGATTCGGCCCTAGTGGCATTTTATTTTCACTTTAGTTTGTTACTTTTAAATTTCGAGTGGAATTCACATTCCACTCCTGCATTTTACTTTCTGTCAAAACTGTTGTTTAATATTTTGTTTAAAACGGCCGTGAGCCTAACTGTAAGTGATGAGATGCCTCTATTCCTCATCATGAATTTTGGTTATTTTTGTTGGAGACCTCCAACTTATTATTAGCACGCGAGGAAGATATTTTTTCCAAAAATATCTTCCTGCTCATGTTCCGGAGGCTTCTATATAAGTAGCAACTAAAGAGAAAGACAGGTTCCATATTTTCTAAAGAAATTGTTGTGAAAGATTTTTTGTATGCATTTTTGTTGAAGCATTAATATAAATGTGAAGAGCCCATTGGGTCTCAATGAGAAGAAGTTTTATCTTTAATGAGGATTATGGTCTTGGTGCTTTATATTCTGTAACTCTGCCTTATGTGATATAGTTTAGCTGTTCATTTCACTATTTCCATTTCTTTTGTATCATGCTCTGGAATACGAGTGGCTCACTGGTTCTGGTATGAATTTATCACAACTGATACTTATGCTAAACCTGTCTAGCGCTTTAAATATGGCCCAGTCATGATATGTTGTTTCATTTTCCACTTCATCCACGTTTTTTCTATATTAAGTGCTATGGGATGTTATTTTTGAAAGCTATGGACATGTATGGATTCTTATTATCGTAAGCCCATCTCATGTTTAGATATGTTTATGGAATTTCATCTCATTAGTGGTTAGTATTCCTTCTATATTCCTTACACGGCAAATGCCGCCTGATTTTCAACCTCTATAAAGCATTTTTAGAATCCAGCCCTCCTTATGGAAAGTTGTCTTTGAGTTGTCTGATACATTTATATTGAGAATTTACTCCTTGCCTCTGTAGTGTTCCTTTCATTATGCTGAGTCTGTGAGTATTCTGGTTCCACTTATATTGAACTTTCCTGTTAAAATTGAAATAGCCAAAGAGCCTTGTTCTGATAACTATATTTGTTATATCATATGCTCCTTGCTATATAAGATGTCCTAGGCACTGGAATTTCACAACTCAAGGCTGTCTCTAGGGTTGAAAACAAACCCTATCTCCAAAATTGATATGTAAAGGTGCAAAAAGTCATCTTCAGCAGTTTCACAGCGCGCTACGGAACTGCTGTGTAAGCTTATTTCAAAATAGACCTTAAGAAATTTTTAATTTGAGGATATTTACACTTCGCAAGGACTAATATTTTTATCAAAAAACATAGCAACTTAACCTCAAAAAGATAATTGTCATCAAAATTGGTCTTCACCTTAATGAAAAGCTGATTTAAAATTTATCGTTTTTCTGCATTTCTCCATTACCCTGTTTCACTGTTGCTTTAGCGTTTCTTGAGACCTTGTTAGCTGAATTTCTAAGTCTTCAACTTGTCTCCTTAGTCTCCTATTGCTGGTCCTCAAATGAGTATTCATAACCCTTACAAATCTTGCTTCTTTTATGGCTGGTACAATCCAAGTGAAATATTGTGCTTCACTGCTAATTATTTCTGGTTTAGGAACCTTATCACTTTCCCAGAGGGCTTTCATCCTCTTGAAACTTGTTTTTTCAATAGCATGCTTTCTAGCTCTCTTCTTTAATTTGAAAATTTCATAATTGGCTTATTTCAATTTTTCCTCCATCTCTTCATAGATGATTTTCTCTGTTTGTGTGGAGAATACTCTGTTTTTGGCCCTTTCTGGTATAGGTGAAGAAAGATCTATAAATTATTCATGAATAGTAGATGTTTCCTCTATTTCTTCTAACTCAAAATTAAGCTCTTGCAATTTCCTTGACTATCTGGTTAGAGGCTTCCTAGCCTTGAAGACATATGCTGCATCCTCATCATTGAACTCCAATTTTTTAGATGACTTCATCTTTTTCTGTTTATCTTCATCAATTCTTATGAAGTCTGCTTGTACCAAAGGGGACTCTTCTATGTCTATGGCTTGCACTATAACATCTAAATTTCCTTTTAGATCTGGACTGTCACTTGTTCCTGAAAACACTGCTTTTCGCTTTGCTTTTGCAAATTGATTCCTAGTCAATCTCTGTTGAACTTGTTTATCAGCTGATTGCTTTTGTGCAATTTCTTCAATTTCATCTAACCTTTGTTTTGTAGATTAATGAGTTTCTTTAATGACAACTGATGTCTTTCCTACCTGTTCTTTCACCTGTTTTCTAGGTTTTAACTTCACAAACCTTTTTGTCCTTGTCACTATAGGCTTACTGGATTCTGCTGGTGGAGTTTCTTTTGCCTCAGGGTTACTGCCTGTAGTTTGAGCTTCTACTCCAAACCCACATAAAAACAAAAATGATGACCGTTCTCTTTTATTCTTTTGGATTTCATTTAATACCATCAGTTTGATTAGACCATGGTGAAATAGAGAATTTTCGCATCCCTCAGATTTCATTTGAACTTTTTCTACCATCTTAGCTATGCTTCTATACAGGAAAAATGGCAAGTCTAAAGATATCATGCCTGTAAAATGTAGCAGAAGTTTAAAATGGCATGAATAAACTTTATGATACCTGCCCTCACATGTAAATTACTTTTGGATATAGAAGAGTAGATTTGCATAGCTCTCTTTGATGCAGCTCGTGGGAATTGCATTGTTTAAATCCATCTCTGTGAATTGTGGCTTTAGAAACACCTTGCATGCCTTCAATATGAAACCCTTAAACCATGTTTCTTGCCCTCTAGGAATCTTAGTTACCAAAGCTATGGTCTCAGGAGTAACTGATAGATTTAATATTCCAATCTTTGTGTTTGAACCACTGAAATGCAAGGCAAATTCCTTTGTTACTTGACTGTGTCCTCCCTGCAACTTTTCACAAAAATTCAAACACCCTGACTTCATAAAAGCCTATAACACTATTTTGTCTTTAGCTAGGGCTCCTGTGCTTTTAGGTTATGACCTTAAGCAATGCCCTGACCTGTGATTTTTCTTCTCTTCTGTCATTCTTGCACTCAGAAATTTTTGTCTGCTTCATGTAGAATCTAATTATCAGCCTCACTTGAATTCAAAACAGTCAGCCTCGCTTGTCAGCCTCGCTTGATAATGGATGAGGAAAGCTTTGGTGTAAAATGACCATAAGCTTAACACTTGAAAAAGATATGTTGAAGTGTTTTGCATGAAAAATGGAATGAGTAATCAACCTTTTCAAATTCGAACTTGCCTTACATAATGAGACCTCTACGATTGCAATGATGATTTTGAATGGCTACACGTTTTGGAAATGACCCCTAGCTGATACCTAATGATGAAAACTTAATGGATTCTGGTTGATTTGATGATTTGACATGACTTGCGTATGAATCCACGCTTTCATAGCGTGCTTAGTGCATTTTCAGGGATATGCGCTACAAAATTAGCAGCACTTTCGTAGTGCAAAACTATTTTTTTTAACTAGCTATGCTACGAAATTGTGATTTCATGGCTTATTGTAAAAAAACTTTAACACATGTTAAAACATGACTTGTAAATGGGTGATGGGACCTTTAAACCATGAAATGAAACTTTTAAACTTTATTTGGAACTTTCAAATGACACTTTGAAGATTTCAAACCCTATCACTTACCATTTTAAGAATGAAATGACTCAAGACCTATTGGACACCATGCCTAGAACAAGTAAACTTTCAGAGTTAAAAAAAAAACTTTTATGGTGATAACATTAGCAACAGATGATACTAGAGAGAAGAGATATTATGAATTAAACTAGTAACAACCTCGTAAGGATGGACCCAAATTGGAAAGCATAATATCTCTAGAGCTCTTAGTAGCATCAATTAGTTCATTGATTCTTCAAGGCAAACAACATGCTTCTCTATTTCCCCTGACCCATCATAGTTCACTTAGGATAAGAACAAAAAAAAGGACTTGGTTAGAGCTGGCCTTGAGTTTTCTTTAACAAAGCTGATCAGTATTGCCCACTTTTCAAAATATAGTGTTATCCCTTCCAAAAGCCTTTTGAAATTAGATATGGAACTATTATGTAGTGTATAAAGAATGACCGTCAAATCAAAAAATTAAATCTCACATCGTGGAAAGAGGAATTACTCCTATCCACAACTAGAAAGAGTGATTGACTAGTTGGAAGAAGTTTTTTTGGGTTTTTCCCTTTGAAATTTTCTTCCTCGTTGGATCAACCTTTGAATGCATGCTTAGATGTAAACCATTTGATCCGATGGTTAGTTAGAGATGCCTTCAAGAGGTCTCCAAAACTCTGAAATCTGTTTGAAGGCAGGCACAATGGCTTGTTCAAATTTGATCTCCCACTTACTTGGCAGAGATGAATCTCTCCCACATATCAGCCTAGCCCATGGAAGAAAACCCTTAAATTGGTGAAAAACCTATGGTTTCCCTAATCAAACAAAATTTCTACAATCAAAGCTGCAAAATAGTTCCCATGATGCAAGGATTTTCTCCAATAGTTAGCTTGTAGTTTCCTTGACAACCCTATGTCATTCCCTTTTCTATAAGCACCCTTCATTCATGTTGTTGTCGAAAAATTCTCAATCTCTCTCAAGTGTTGAATCTAGGTTGAGATTTGTGTCGTAAATCTCTCTAATCTCCTTCTCAAGCTCTTGGGTTGCTTAGGCCCACTGTCCCTTCCATGTTCAAACCCTCTACCATCTAGAAGTTTTCCTCACCAGCTCTCTCTTGAGTCTATGTGTTTGGTTTCTATCCTTTGTTGAATCAATTGCTTTGTATCTAGAATTTACTGGCCCCATACCTAGTGTTCCCTTGGGTTTTATTCAATCACACCTAAAAGGAAGTTACCAAAACAACCTCATGATGACTCAGAGCACACTTGATCTTACATTTTTTATATTACCACTTTTGGTCAATTGCATGGTTGAACTTACAGAGTAGAAAATGTTTTTTTCATAATGCAATTTCCAAGAGTTATGTAAGAAGAGCTACATTTTGGGGCATTGTGGGAGGCTCAAATTTTATGGCTCCTCATACAAGAAATTTGAATCTTCTTAGCCTATGTGGCATCTTTCTTTCCTTTCTCCTTCTTCTTTTGCTTTCTTAACTTAAGCACATAGTCTAATTAAGGGTTAAACCCGATTTACTTTCTAGTTATATTTCTCATTCTAGTTCTTACAAAACCTTTGGAAACCTAAATGAAGTACTTTGATAATCAACCACATCCCCAGGTTAACATTAACATATATTTAATCTTAATTGGTTAAAACTAATTATACAATGGTTAATTCTTGAATCTCTATCACAATCAAGAGAATGAGAAAACACATCTAAGATTGTATCAACAACTACCTAAAACAAACATATTAGCTTCTCATAAGGGACTTCTCTTAGTCACGCACACACATAACAAATATTCTCTCTCAATTCCTTTGTAGACTAATAGCTAAAACAAAAAATTCTGAACCCATGATTCTTTTAATAAATCAGACCAGAAAGACTTCAAAAATAAAGTTTAATGCTTCTATTATAAACAATTTATTGAGGTTCAAGAAGGGGAAAGGTGAGTCTTCTCAAGGGACTGCAATATAGCATTAGAAATGGATTTTTAGAGCTTGGGACAACTGTGCAGACTATAGAAAAATGGCGGAGTCGAACAATCTGAACTGCACATGTATGCCTTTGGTTGAGTGCTAAGAAAGACTAGTTTTTCTATTTTCTTATCTGAAAGTTGGATTTGAAAGAATTACGACATGTTTCAAGTTTTGGATGGAAATTCTGAGATGGCTAGATTTCTGAATTGGAAGCACAAAGAGGGCTATCCACATGGATTTTAAGACCTGGGAAGGAGAAGGACTACTCAAAATCAAACAACGTGAAAAATCTAAGAAATGGGTTTAAGTGTCAAAATTGATCATCTTTAGGATTTCAAGACGTAAGTTAATCCAAATGGGAGGACTCAATCTAGGATATATAACCCATAGAATCCTATAGGACAACACAACTATGATATTCAAGGTCATTTGGAAAATCCAGCATTAAGCAGATGTATGACTCCACATGATAAAAGCCTTATATAATGATATAACCTAAATATAACATCACCATTGAAACAAGGTATACACTAGAAGAGATGATTGCAATACACTACATAGCTTCCTCTACTATTAACTAAAATTAAATACATAATCTATGTTTAACTAGCTATTGCATTACCCTGCAACAATGTACACCAGAATATAGAGGGTTTGCATTTAAGCAAGACAAGCATGCAACTAGGACTAAGGAGCCAAAAACAACCCCATAGAAACCAACTACAATTGTTTCCTTTTGACAACTAATGTCTCCTTGGAGCCGCTTATATCCAAGAGAAAGACTATAAAGTGGTAGTCACCCACTTCCTAAGACAAGCACTTGAACGAATACTCTTGATTCTATGAAATTACTACTCTCGGCCTTGTGGTAGAATATTAAATCAAACGAGAGATATTTTGGTCATATTTACATTTGTTTTGACTCATTAATATTTCTTGCATTTGGCTCAAGGATTTTTTTGTTTTAGGCAAGGAGTTTTGGTAGGGCCTCAAATTCAGGGCTCAATTCCTAGCCCAATTTTCGACCAATTTCACGTACTGTGCCTATTGGGCTAATATGTCACATGGTAGTGGGATTGTATGCATCCATGGAGTTTCAGGAATAGGAAAGACTAAACTGGTTATGGAAAAGAAAATACATATTTAATCATTATGTTCAGAAAAACAAGTAGAAAAGAAAATACATCTTTATTGTTATTAGCTCACAAATTAACATTACATACCAAATTTTCAAAAACACTTCAAATATTTACAAAACCTGGAAGATGTTCATTTTAATCAACAAATTCAAAGTACTCTTCTTCAAAAGTATGTGCTAACTGTTGAAAAATGCAACATCATTCCTATATTTGAGGAGTTGGACATCCCCTGTACTGGGACGAGTGGATGAGTATTTTTATATGACAACATTGGGATTTACTTACGGGGTAAGGTCTATTGTTTCTGCTCTATTTTAAGGGGCACATCATCGTCAAAATCTTCATGTTCACCTAAGTTATGATCGCTTTCAAGAATTTTAATTCTCTGATTGAAGAGAACTTGGTCCATCATATTATCGAACCCACTTCCAACTCGTCAAGTACTATAGACATGGGATTCACATTATATGTCATATTGAAAAGGTCAGATATCTCTTTTTGGAGTCCCTAGTGAGATCTCCCTAGGGAACTTTTCTGCATTTTTACCACTTTTACAGGTCTAAAAATTAGGACATCAACATACTCATCTACTTTCAGCCACTTATCAAAGGCTAATTCAAGGAATTCTTGGTATCTATCACTCTCCTTTGGTGTTATAATAGATAAATTTTTAGAGGCTCGAGTTATTTTTTGTTTTATGGTCTATGTTTTTTTGCGGCTCATTTTATTACTTTAGATCAGTAAAATTAATAATTAACTCCTATCTTCATCTTAGACTTCAGTACTTAGCACTAATCTAAAAAAATCAATGTGTACTTGTATCAACCTAACCACATGCCCTCAAGAGGATCATTTCATACTTCTCAGTTGTTGCATCTATTTGGGGTAGCAAGCAACAATCAAAGATCTATCATTCTTCAAATTCCACCCTAAACATAAGCCCTAAAGAGCAACACCTCATACTTCCAGATTTTCCCACCTAACTGGGGAAAGAAGTGACAAGGAAGGATTTATGGATTTTCAAATTCTAGATGGATGTAAACACTTTGTAATGCAGTGACAAGCAAAAAATTTAATTCTTTTAATTCTATATGGATGCAATCACTTTGTAATGCCCAGTTGAGAACCTTCCTCTACTTGTAATATCCTCTATTAGGGGCAACCTTCACTGAGTATTACAACTGAAATATTTGTATGCATATTCATTTTTGAACATATTTACTTGGAAGTGTATGTTACCTTGGCAGTCTTCGATAATTTTGAAGTTTCACCCCTTCTTTTTTTTTCAAAAGTCTCATACTTATCTGCTAATGATGGGAAGGGACTAGCTGCATGTGAAGATCCCTGACATTGTTGATAAGGATTCGATCAAATTTTTCCATCGTACTTACGTGTTAGTATATGCTTCAATACTTGCTCAACAAACAAAGATACATAAACGATGTCTCCATCACTGGAACATGTAACTAACCTTCATCTTTGGATTATTTGTAACTTTAATCTACTTCTGTTTCTAGAAATCTTTGTTATTACCACCGAAAGAGATCTCTGGACTCACAAAATTGCAATAATCCTGCAACTTTCAACGTCAAAAATTGAGAACAATGCTACATTCACTTATCTACAAATTCAGTGAATTTTCAGACCTCTTACTAACTAAAATAATGGAAAATATCACACCTCAACAACTTTCAAATTTTTTGAGACTCTATTATCCTTGGGTATTTTGAAGGTCACACCATTGCATTCAACTTCTAGGACTGGATTGCTTGCATCTTGATGTTCCTACATGCCAAGGTCAAGACAAAATTTATGCCAAATTTATTTTTAAGAAAATTCCGTTTATATTACACACACAGTAATATGCACAAGAGTAGCAAAGAATAAACAATCATATTGCAGCTAAAGCTGCAATAATATGAATATGTAGAAACAGAAACATTTTTGGCATTTATAATAGGCAAACTCATGCCAACAATTACTCGTGATATTTTATAATCATCTTCAGGAATCTTTATCATCAGTTTTCTGGGGTAAAAATAAACATTTTTCAACTATTATAAAGTATATTTTATTGCCGAAATAAATTTATGGGTTTTAACCCTAGGGGAAATCAATCGTTTTCCATTGCAAGTAGTTTCCAGATTGTTGATAACAAAGAGGTAGATAACATTAAGGGGATCTTGGATAGAAACTGAAGGGATCAACACCCTGAATACGTTATTAGAGGTATCAAGCTAGAGCTCGATTTTGAGTAAGAATAAACAATTAAAGACGAGAGGGAAGTGTAATCGGCCATATTCTTAAATCAGCCTCAGACATCCAACCCATTTTGGCCCTATTCTAGCTTGATTTCACCTTTTGTTTTGACTTGTGTGAGCCCTAAATTATCCTGTAAAATTTTTTGGCACTCCAAACTGTGATCCAAGCCCTTGATTGTTTTCAATAAAGCTCACAGTTAATTCAGCCCTCCATCTCAGAAGCATTTTTTATTTCAGAGAGAAATTCTGGAGGAATTTATTTGGGAATCTTGTTCAAACAAAGCATTGCATACATCTTCTCAGTCATCTTGGCAAATAAATTCAGTGACATAGGGTTGTAAGGCACAACCATTTGAGGCACATCTCATTATTACTGAGATTGTCCATTGGGCTGATCCAAGGGCACAACTTGATACAAAGTACCAATCTTAGGGTCTAATTTGGACATTTCTGATAGAGAAACTAATGTGAATCTGCCTTGTGATTGAAGCATATCCTTGAGAATCTTGTCTACAAACTAAGGTAAATCATGTTGCAGAAGTAAGATCTAGTATACCTTGTGCAAGTTTGACATTTGACAATGGATCTGAAGGGTATGTCTACATCCCTCCCGTAGGACATATTTGTTGTATAGTGGTGGCCTAAATAGTGTCCTTGTAAATTTCTAAAGCTTATGCTTGTACTACAATTCTGAGAAAAACTATGATAATTTCCAGCAACCTTTATCTGAAGAATAAAATATTGAAATTGAAGGTTTGAAGATTGCTAAAGCACAAACTTATGATCCCACTAAATTCAGTGTATTTGTGTCTCCATCACTATCAGTTGTCACGGATAGAGAAGGGTTTACATCTTCAGAAATAAGAAGGTACTACAATTATAGCATAGGTACTACATCTTCAGAAATATTTTTCCTTGGCATAGGTTCATCATTGTCACATAGACACAAATTATAGCATTCTACAATTATGGCTCATGTTATTTGACAAAATTTATTTTCAAATGGAAGTACCAACCGGTTTTTCAACCTAATTCTAAGAATGAATTTACAGTCCAGATTCCAGGGAGCCTTATCTACTGCATACTTACCCACAACATCTTCATATGGCACTTCTACTTCATTGAGAGTACTAAAAAGTTTTTTAACCTGCTCCAAAGTACCATTCTACAAGGAAAACACACTTTTTTCAGTATAATGCACTATTTTCAGTATAGTGCACTATAGGGAGCACTATTTTCAGTATAACTTTGAGGAATAACCCTTTCTCGTTTTCTTTCCATTCTTCTCTCTTCTTCTGTGACCATATGAATGAGGTGTTGTTCAGATTACTGTTAGGCTTGGGTAGTCTAAATATCTTGATGTCATCAGGTGACTGAAATAGCATTTTTCCACCTCTGCTATTGGGAACCCTGCTTGGAGCTTTACACTACATTTGGAATCAATGTGCCTTTGTGCTTGGGGTGTGCCCATTTGAGGAAATGACTCCCCTCCTTCCTTAGCCGTCCTGAACACCTTCGACTTTAGAGCAATGAAATCAACTGAGGAGATAGGTCAATCTGGGATCTTTTTAAGTTTATCAGACAAATTGTTTTTCTCTACGCTGTAGACTCTTTGAGTACCTCAAATCAAGTGTAGCTGTGATGACCTAAGAAGAGCTTTGTGATCTTTTATTGAAAAATCATTTTCTTCTACACTTTATAGACTCCTACAAACATGAAATCAACTGGGACCTTTTCTTGTGGACTGAGGGAGCTTGTGATTCTTGGATTGTACAAATTGTATTTTCTTCTTAATCATCACTAGCCTAAATTGAGATTGATCCTCTTCATTGCTTTATTCCTTGTTCCCCTAAGATTGATTAGGAGCAGAATGAGCATCTTGCTAGAAATTCTTGAAAAATGCCTAAATCTATGGCAAATATTACACTTGAAAGGTAGTTGATAGTAATACAATTCTTGGAGGAAGATCTTCTCATCCAGCTATAGAGGAATGGCCTCCACGAAACCTTTATCCAACTCAACTTCAACACAAATACAAGACACAAAAATTGGCATCCCTTGTGATCTACCACTTCAAGTAACTTCCCAAAGTCACCATCGATATCCTTTAGAATAGCCTTGTCCCAAAAGATCAATGTAAAAAATACAAACCTACAAAAACAGATAATTTTCCATTGACTGAAGTTTATCATGATTTAGAAGATATATAGTAATGTAATCTTCAAAATAAGATCAAGAGAAGAGTTAACTATAACTTCTTGATAAGGATCAAGAAAGAAACACTGTCAGCAAGTGAAAAAACAGAGAGTTGTCCCTACATATTTGGAGCCCAACAATTTTAGATACATATATCTACTGCAATCGGACTATGACGCAACCCAGTGAATTTACATATCAATGCTCATCCTGTGAGGATGGACACTTTCCATCAATTTTTTGAGGTCTATATCAACTGAGATGGGATCATTACCTTCTTCACAAATTGGCTTGTTGGAGGTAGCTTCATAGGCATCAATAAGGCGGCTAAAAGTTTTTCAAGAAATGTATTTGGATGATCAAAAGAAAGGTTGGAAAAATTAGTAGACACACTCTAGACATCCATTAAAAACATACTCTCTATTCGTCAAATACTAATGGTGCCAATTTTAGACTAGAGTATTAGCCCAACAAGGATCCGCTCCTTTCCAAAACATCAAAAAATTCATTTATTTTTTCCTTAGGTGTAACATTCAAGATAGGAATAAGATGGAAAAATTCTACATGGATAATTTAATACTACTTGCTATGAATGTGTGGGACCCCAACACTCAGCTAGGTGATGTGAAATTTATTTCTTTAGCCTCTTGGATGACCCGTGAAGAGACCATGGCAGAATAAATCAAAAGAATCATGGAAAAAGAGATATAATAACCTTTGTGGATCATGGAATAACTACAAGGTCCTCGCATTATCACTATTAACCAAATGATTATAGTAAAAAATTGACTAATGACAATTGTCTACAAAAAAAAATAAGAGTAGAAAAAACTTCATTTTGAAGATACTTTTATATTGTTGGGAGATGAGAGCTTGCAAGCATGCCAAAGAAGGTGGCATACCTTGCCACATAGTTTGCGAATAAAGGAATATCATTCACCAAAGAGGTTGAGGAGTGGTTTGGATAGAAGAAAGATTAATGAAAGAAAGATTAATGAGCCAAAACAAATGTAAATCATTCCAAAATATCTCTCGTTTGATTTAATATTCCACCATAAGTCTGAGAGTAGTAATTTCAGAGAATCAAGAGTAGTCGTTCAAGTGCTTGTCTTAGGAAGTGGGTCACTGCCACTTTATAGTATTTCTCTTGGATAGAAGGGGCTCCAAGGAGACATTAGTTGTCAAAAGGAAATAGTTACTGTAGTTGGTTACTATGGGGTTGTTTTTGGCTCCTTAGTCCTAATTGCATGCTTGTCTTGCTTAAGTGCAAACCCTCTATATTCTGGTGTACATTGTTGAAGGGTAATAATTGATAGTCAACAGAGTTGGTGATATCTTTGATTCTGCAGTACTTAGTAGCAGCTGGTGGTATATAACTTGGTAGTACCCAATGATTCATGATACTCAGTTGTGCTTGACGGGTACTGGATACTTTTTTGTATGCCAAAGAAATAATTTACCAGTTAGGTTGAGCCTATAAGTTAAATCATAGTGATGTGATGTGCCTTTCTCTATTGATATAGATCATAGTGCTAAAGAAGACTTTGCAAATATGATAGATGGTTATGTAAAGGATATTGGACTAAAGAAGGTTGGATAAATGCAATCCTTCTATAGTCTGATGTGGCATTGCTCCAGGGTAATAACTGATACTCAACAGAGTATTAGACATCAGTGATATGTCACTTGGTATTACTTGATGGTTGGGATATTCAGTTGTGCTTGATGGGTGCTAGATACTTTTTCATATGTCAAAGAACTTATTTTATCACCTCAAGTTTTATCTACCTACAATGGCACCCTACTCAGCGATAACATAAGGATCCAGGATTTATGCATGCATGAATAAGACCAATCCTTATACTTATTTTTCAACCCAATGAAAAGGACCACAACATTGTTCTATTAGATGTGTTCTATAGGTTTGAAACCCGTTGGTTTCATTTACAAGACTGGAAGGATATGCTTGAAATTCCTCCAAGGGAGTCAACACAAGAGGATTGTAAAGAGGGAAATGAAACCTACAACTATCATTTCATACTGCTACCTCTAAAGAAGTCTTATTTTTTGCCTCAAAGGGAGGCCTCTATACGTTGCTATACCTGCATTCATTTAATACATGGTGCATGTGGGAAGGGTCATCAAGTGTATACCCAATTATAAACCATTAAATAGGGTGATTACTCTCGTAGTACATACAAGAGAGGTAATATGATAGAACAAAACCAATAACATGACAATCTTAATCTCATATCTGAGTGTACACTTAATTGACATTCCTATTATGATCTACCATCCATGAAGCTTTCCTTGTGAAATAAACATCAAAAGAACCATGGAAATTCCAAGTCACAAAGGAATTAACATGTCCAAGAATCTTACCATATCAAGAATGGAATGTCTTTGTACTAGTGCTTAGCATGGTTACACACTCAAGTGATGGAAATATCTCATATAAAGACCAACTATATATGAAAATCACACAAATTATACCAATTAGTCTTATGCTACCATTATAGTGTAAAAGACTCCATGACTCAACTATCTTTTGCAAAATTTTAAGGGAAAAATGCACAACTAATTTCAGTTGATTAACACAAACACCAAAGTTGGATAAGTCCACTAGTTTGGTGGTCAATGGGCAATAAGTTAGTGATGGTAATAGTGTTGAGCCACTAGATGTGAATTTTAGTGATGGCCATTTCCTTGTTACTGTAGCAAGATATACTTCCCAGTAATTAAAACATGGCTCCATTTCCTTGCTACTGTAGCAAGACACACTACCCAATAATTAAAACACAACCCCATTTCTTTGTTGTTGTAGCAAGGCAAACTACCCAGTGATTAAAACACGACTCCATTTGCTTTTTGTTGTAGCAAGAAAAACTTCCCAACAATAAAACATGACTAAAAATATTTGATAACATCACCTTGTACTCTTTACTAAGGTAAATAACAATATCAGGTATATCCATAAAGGATACCTCTGGAAATAATACGAGTCTATTATTTATAATATTATGTCCATTAAAAAATACACCATGTTTAATGTTAAATTTAGACTAATACTTGACATCATGCCCAAGCATGAATACACCATGGCAATACCTTGATATCATGCCCAACTGGGATAGCCTATTTTCATTTATTATCAGTTTGTATAAATGCTTCTAACAATGTAATGCATAACAATATCACACGATGGCTACATAATTAGGAAGCTACAAGTATTTCATATTGTCTTAGGCTTCTTTTGGATTTGTAGCTATAATTAATATAACTGAAAAAGTTTAGGTTCTATTAGTATTGGGAGATAGGCCAAATAATGGATTCGAAATTTCTCGGAATCAATTCCTCGACATGCGCTCCACATCACCTTACACTTCCTCTCCATGTCAGTGCCACGTTAGTGCAATTTTTTCACCATGTCATCTACCACATAGGTGTGCCACATCATTCTACTTCAGTGCCACAACATCATGAACCAAATAAAAATAACATGTTATCTTCCATGTGGGTGTTCCACATACCAGTTAATATATTATTATTCTTCACTGCAAATTGAGATTTTGATCTTCAAATAGTCTACAAACAGAGATTTTCGGACATCTTCTCTGAGATTTTCATTGACCTATCTCTGAGGTTTTTCGGTGACAAGACAGAAGTAGTAGGCCTTGAACCATAGGAGGGCACCTACAGGTAGACACAACAACCTTTGCCATCAATAGCATAACATGCTCCCATTTCCTTGCTTAGAAAAATGAGAAAACAAGAGCACGTGGCAATGTGTTTTTTTGGAAAAATGTGGAAGAATTACGTGAAAAAGTTGACATAATTATATTTCACGGATTTTCCACATTGAGACTTGTTCATGAGAAGGAAATATGCAGGCATTGTTGGCTCAATAATGCCATGTGCGCTTATATTTTGAAAAACACCTTTGAGATTCATCTTTGACGGCTCAATGTTGTTTCTGTGTGTGAGCCAACACACATACACACACAGAGATTACACACACAGACATAAACATAACTATTATAAATATTGATGTAATTCAAATAGAAAATATGCAACACTATGGTCCTATAACCAATACCAACTTTTTAACGTTATAATCTGTATCCTAACTCGAAAAAAAATAACAATGATTTTGTTTCATGTAGTGAATTATTGGCATTAAAATGAATCGGTAGAGTGACTTTAGATACCTTGCGTAGAATAAATAGTTAGTGATGATAGATTGATGTTTGTAGGAAAAATCCCGGCCAATTTTCCATCATAAAGCCATCCTTATTTTTGGGGTTTGTCCCCTAGCTTTCATTGTTAGCCCCCCTAGTTGGGGGTGCCAAGTGTCCTATCCATCATTCTATTGGTTGATGGCTTATCCCCTTCTAGGATGATGAGCGTGAAGAGATAATATAAGATGCAATAAGATAATTTTATTAGTGTCTAAGTGACCACAAAACTAGGTCAACCTAGCTAAAATTGAGATTGTGATCTTCAAGAAAATTTATCATCGTCTAAATGAGGAGGAGGTTATCTGTGGATCTCATTTGTTCACTTAGTACGATAAAACTTGTGTTGGGTGAACCCTTCAACCTTTCAAGACTGGGCTGAGTGGGGAGATTTGAATCCTAGGTGGAAATCATTTTACGTACATGGAGTAACCCCTAGAAAAAACTCAAGGAATCAATGTAATTTGTTAGATCTAGGTCTAAATTTCTAACCTGCATGATCCAGTTGGATATCGATGGCCTCCCACCTATTCCATTTGGACCCGCAACATCAATTCTTTCAATTTTTCAGCTTCAGTACAGCTTACTATTTTTAGCAGGTTTTTGGGTCCTGCACACCCGGAGCTGTTTTGGGGACTTAATAATCCAGGTGGATATTTTTGGCCACCCACCGAGTACATTTGAACCACCACCATCAATTCTTTCAGTTTGTAAGTTTCAAAACAACTTACTATTTCTAGCAGTTTTTTGGGTCCTGAACTTCTGAAGCCGTTTTGAGGCCCTAAACGATGCTTTTTGGGAAAACGGGGAGCAACATGGGTTGTAGACCAAAGTTTCTCACTCAAAATTTGTATTCCTCGGAAAGATATTTCTAACGAGCTATTGAGCGCGTCAAACGGAGATCGGATGCCAAAGTTACGTCATCGGGAAGTTGAAACACCAACTAACCCAAACGGGGCCCACAGTTTTGGCGCTTCATCTCCTAGGGTTAGGTTTTTGGATTTTTTGGATTTTACATTGTTTCTCAACAATAAATAGGCCTTCCAGCCTCATTGTAACATAGTTTAGGGGGTTGGAAGCTGACACATATCTTCTCAGAGATAAACGCTACTAGTGCCCTAGCTCACTTGTTCTGATCATGTCTGTATTGTAACGCAGTTCAGGGGCTGGTAGCCGACACATCTCTTCTCAAAGATAAGCGTTGCGAGTACCCTAGCTGTGCATTTTCATTATGTCTCATTGTAACACAATTCAGAGGCCTGTAGCTGCCACATCTCTTCTCAGAGATACGCCTACCGACGCCCTAACTATTCATTTCAGTGATTTGTTTTATTAATAAAATGAAGCATTATTTCTGCTGCATCTCTGTGCTTATGGTTATATTTGTATTATGTTTTGTTCCTACATAAAATCTGGATTAGTGGTATCAGAGCGGGTCTGCTCTTTCTCTATTTGTCTTTTCATATCCCCAACGCAGCCAGGGTATAAGGAGTTCAACCTCACAACCCCAACGACCCCCCATGGCGGAAGGAAAGAAAGATGAGGGAGCAGGAGATCCTATCAAAATCTTGCTCGAGGAGGCCCTCGATAAACAGAGGAATGCGATGATGGATAAATTTTCCCATATCTTTCAATGACTACCCACCGACGGCACATCTACATCTAGAAAGTCCACCAACAAGTCCGCGACATCCTCGAAAAGTCCAACACCAAGTTCAGCAGAATTTGCACCCCCCCCCCCATGGAGGAACTTAACGCAATGGATACCATTTCTTCTTAAGGAGGAAGGAATGATCCAAGTGGATATCGGTGGCCTCCTACATATTCCATTTGGACCAGCAACATCAATTCTTTCAGTTTTTCAGCTTCAGCACAACTTACTATTTTTAGCAGGTTTTTGGGTCCTGCACACCCGGAGCCGTTTTGGGGACTTAATAATTGAGGTGGATATTGGTGGCCACCCACTGAGTCCATTTGAACCCCCACCATCAGTTCTTTCAGTTTGTAAGTTTCAGCACAACTTACTATTTTTAGCAGTTTTTCGGGTCCTGAACTTCCGAAGCCGTTTTGAGGCCCTAAACGATGCTTTTTGGGAAAATGAGGAGCAACATGGGTCATAAACTAATGTTGCTCATTGAAAAGTTGTAGTCCTCGGATAGATATTTCGAACGAGCTATTGAGCGCGTCAAAGGGAGATCGAATGCCAAAGTTACGTCGCTGGGAAGTTGAAACACCAACTAACCCAAACGGGGCCCACAGTTTTGGCGCTTCATCTCCTAGGGTTAGGTTTTTGGATGTTTCAGATTTTACATTGTTTCTTAATAATAAATAGGCCTTCGAGCCTCATTGTAACACAGTTCAGGGGGTTGGGAACCGACACATCTCTTCTCAGAGATAAGCGCTACTAGTGCCCTAGCTTGCTTGTTCTGATCATGTCTGTATTGTAACGCAGTTCAGGGGCTGGTAGCCGACACATCTCTTCTCAGAGATAAGCATTGCCAGTATCCTAGCTGTTCATTTTCATTATGTCTCATTGTAACATAGTTTAGAGGCCTGTAGACGCCACATCTCTTCTCAGAGATATGCTTACCAGCGCCCTAACTCTTCATTTCATTCATTTGTTTTATTAATAAAATGAAGCATTATTTCCGCTACATCTCTGAGCTTATGGTTATATGTGTATTTTGTTGTGTTCCTGCATAAAATTTGGATCAGTGGTATCAGAGTGAGTCTGCTCTTTCTCTGTTTGTCTTTTCATATCCCCAACGTGGCCAGGGTATAAGGAGTTCAACCTCGCAACCCCGACGACCCCCCATGGCGGAAGGAAAGAAAGATGAGGGAGCAGGAGATCCGATCAAAATATTACTCGAGGAGGCACTCGAGAAACAAAGGAACGTGATGATGGATAAATTTTCCCATATCTTTCAATGGCTGCCCACCGACGGCACATCTACATCCAACACGTCCGCCAACAAGTCTGCGACATCCTCGACAAGTCCAACACCAAGTTCAGCAGAATTTGCACCCCCCCCCCCCCCCAATGGAGGAACTTAACACAATGGAGACCATTGCTTCCTAAGGAGGGAGGAATGATCCAGGTGGATATCGGTGGCCTCCCACCTATTCCATTTGGACCCGCAACATCAATTCTTTCAGTTTTATAACTTCAACACAACTTACTATTTTTAGCAGGTTTTCGGGTCCTACACACCCAAAGCTGTTTTGGGGACATAATAATCCAGGTGGATATTTGTGGCCACCCACCGAGTCCATTTTAAACCCACCATCAGTTCTTTTAGTTTGTAATTTTTAGCACAACTTACTGTTTTTAGCAGTTTTTCGAATCCTGAACTTCTGAAGCCGTTTTGAGGCCCTAAACGACGCTTTTTGGGAAAATGGGGAGAAACATGGGTTGTTGCTCACTCAAAAGCTGTAGTCATCAGATAGATCTTTCTAACGAGCTATTGAGTGCGTCAAACGGAGATCGGATGCCAAAGTTACGTCCCCGGGAAGTTGAAACACCAACTAACCCAAATAGGGCCCACAGTTTTGGCACTTCACATCCTAGGGTTAGGTTTTTGGATGTTTCGGATTTTACATTGTTTCTCAACAATAAATAGGCCTTCGAGCCTCATTGTAACACAGTTTAGGGGGTTGGGAACCGACACATCTCTTCTCAGAGATCAGCGCTACCATTGCACTAGCTCGCTTGTTCTGATCATGTCTATATTGTAACACAATTCAGGGGTTGGTAGCCAACACATCTCTTCTCAGAGATAAGCGTTGCTAGTACCCTAACTGTTCATTTTCATTATGTCTCATTGTAACAAAGTTCAGAGGCCTATAGCCGCCACATCTCTTCTCAGAGATACGCCTATCAGTGCCCTAACTGTTCATTTCAGTCATTTGTTTTATTAATAAAATGAAGCATTATTTCCACTGCATCTGTGTGCTTATGGTTATATGTGTATTCTGTTGCGTTGCTGCATAAAATCTGGATCACTGCACCTGGACTTACAAATGAAGGCTGGAAACTTGACAAATATTATAACACCACAATACCAAGTAAATTTGCTGCAATTTTAAGCATTTTTAAATAAACTTGTATTTAATCTTTCTTTTTTTTCCATATGAGATATAAGATTTCAACTCCAAATTATTGGCATGTTTTTTGGAACTAAATGACCCAAGGGAGTTTATGACCTAACAGACTAGACTTCCAGAAAAAGGTGGTAGGGAGCAATTGGCTGCAAATACTCTAGGTCCACTCCTAGGCTAATATAGAAAATATACAATTACCAGAACAGGGGCACTCATTCTACTACAAAAGGGGTCATTGGGCTAGGGAACCTACATATATTAAATTTATGTTGTTGGCCAAGAGGAAGGTCTTCCAAAATAAATAAGGTGAAGAATAGATACTTTGACTCGATATAGGCCTTCCAAAATAAATTGAGCCAATGTGGCATGTGCTAATTATTCCAATGGCCCTTGTAACTGGAATGTGAGGGAATCAGAACTAGTTGGAGTTCCTTTGTACCTAACTACAACCCAAGGGAATGCGATAACATGGATACGATAAAATGGTGGTTATATCACCATAACTAGAACAAGTAAGTATAAAAATAGTATAAAAACAAAAAATGTTTCAATGTTTAAAAGCATGTCCAAGCTTACAATCAAATAGAGGAAAAAACACATACAAAAAACCAGATAATATTCATGAACAAGCTTCATCTTGAATTATGAACTGTAAAGGAACTTACAAAATGTGACACTACGAACTTGGTTAAGCGCACAAGCAAAAAGATCCTGGACATGACCCTGGTTGACAAGTTGTATTTCTCATGATGCAAGAGGATTTGTACTTGCGCTGCCAAGTCATTCAAAATCCATAATTATCTATATAATAAATACAAGTAATTGATGTAGTATTTTTTAATCTAAGATGCATTCTTATGATAATGTTAGAACATATGTTGACAATGTCAAAACATACCTGAATAAGCTCCTCTTCGTTTCAAGAACAATTTACTGGAGTCGCCTGAACTTGGAACAAGCCTCCCACGATTTGAAAAAGTAGCAACTAAGTCAAGAGTGACTTTTTTGTTGCTACGTTGGATCGAGGGAGGTTTTCTCCAAGATTAAATCGCTCCAATAAATTATTCTCTACTAAACAGGGCCAACCACGTGAAGGTGGAAGCTCTTATGGCCCCTCCTCCCTCTCACATCACTCTCAATTCCCCAATACCCAATCTATATTTCATTTTTTACTTTCATGAGCAGAAAAAATAATATTCAATAACTAATAAAAAAGAAATGCAACAAAAAGTACGCAAGAAAACATTGAAAGTGCTTGACATAAAAATAGTATGATAAATGAGCTTTTATATAACGCAAAAAAGGTTCTAAGTATGGTAACATTTGTCTTATAATAATACAATATTTTACATTATCAAATTTTCTTTTTCTTATTCATACTTCTAAAGCTCCTAACTACATCATCAACATCATTGTGCTCTACTTCTGTTTCATGCCTTTCCCGCATAGCTGACCTAGTTGCCTACTCACAATGTCTGGTCTCATGCAGTGACGAGGCATCGCCTACAAAAACTAATAATATTAAATTTTAATCATCAGTTTTTAAATATCATTGAACTATTTTTGGTAATATTAATAAAAAAAAATTGCAATGAGATTATTTACCTAGTGCAACAGTTGTCACCGTTGGAAACGTTTCCCTGTGTTCCTATTTGGTGGTAGGATGATCAAGTACAACATTCTCTATCTTTTTAAAAAAATGATACAAGGACACAACCCTCAAGGTATAATTAGAAAAAATTATAAGTGGAAATTAATTACCGTCATGGCCCTCACTGATAGTAGCATTGCCAGCATGGTCCCCACTAGAATGATCAGGTTGCACGTGAGGACCATGGACTTCTGGCAATATTTCATTCCCAACGCACTGCTCTACAACTGGGTCATTTGGGTCGATGAAAGTGTTGCTCCCCTGATTTAAACAAAGTTGTTAGACATTAATTTAATAGATTGTGTTGTGACGAATAATTCTCTTATGGGCTTGGCATAATTGTCTGATCTTTATATCTATGACTTAGGTGGGTCTGAAACCTCTAGACCATAGAACTAAAAGGTATTTCACAATGTTGACTACCAAAATTAGATCCATCACCATTTGTGCCAATTTGGATTCCATCCCTAATATATCTGTTTGGAATTTTGATTTACATTCACCATTTATTTTTCATGTGTTGATGAGTCAGTTTTCATTTTGTCTCTAGTCAAAATTGTCCTAAAATTGTCATATTTTGTCTCAAATGTTTTACCTAGTTAGCATGCGAACAACATGGTTATATAATGTTACACTTGAGTGCCTCCCAATCCATGTTAGTTTCAACTTCCACAACTACCCATAATGAACAATACACAATCAATCCTCTCACTTCAAATGATGCAGAGTTTCACCCTTTACAAGTCGTGGGTAGCAATTGGTAGTCAAGAAGAAGATGCAAAGGAATATGGTGCATATAGAATCAAACTTTCATTCATACCTAGAAATCAAAACCAAATATGTAAGTGGTGATGCCACAAACTTGTAAAATGCATCAAGTTGTTCCTTGTGCAAACCAATGCAAGAGTTGGTGTAGACCACTGCAATGATACTTGTTTTAATTCTAGACTCATCACATCTCACCACCTTTTCACCACATGACATGGACCCAAATTTAAGAGACAAAATTATATAGAATTAAATTTATCATGATTCAGTGTATACACGTTTATTAATATTAGTACTTCTATTTTTTTCTTTTCATTTTCAACAAATATGGTAATTTTATATGTTTGTTTATCAAATATTTTAAGTGAATATTTGATATTTTGTATAATTTTCATAGATTTTCTATTTTCTTTTTTTAATAGTGAAAGTGATAATCACCAATGAAAATATTAATTGATAAATTTAAATGACTCAAAGAAATTTAGACAAAAATATATACCTCTTAAATATAAGGAAGTTTTCCACTTTCAAATCTTGTTATAATTTTCAACAAAATATGTTGTCAAAGTATAAATGTGTTTGTTATAAAATGAGAACATAAAACTTTGAGCATAACAAGAAATCAATTCTCATTTCAATCAAAAGATATGTTGTAATCCGGTTAAAGTCATTTCAACATCCATACAGAATGTTCAACCATTTTTAAGCTAGAGAAAGATGGTAATAATAGTGTAATCTAGCTAAAAATCATTTCAACATCCACACGAAATGTTAAAACTTTCTAAAGGTAAGAAACTCCTTTGTATATTAGGTTTGGTTTAGAAATATAAACTGAGGTTTGCAATAATGTTGCACTTGTTTTAATGTAAGTAATTTTTTCATGTGAATCTTTTTTTTCACAATAATTAAATAGAAAGTGGCTTAATACAAATCATAATAAGAATAAATCATTACTAGGGATTTACCAAATTTAAATTTATAACCTAGGACTTTTTTTATAATAAATGATTTTTTGATAATATATTTTGGACAATAATTGAAAAAATAGATTAATATTTAAAACTTACTGAATAATAACCTACATAATTTTAATCTAGCTAAAAATCATCAACATGCACATGAAATGTTAAACCTTTCTAAAGGTAAGAAACTCCTTTGTTTATTAGGTTTGGTTTAGAAATATAAAATGAGGTTTGCAACAATGTTGCACTTATTTTAATGTAAGTAAAATTTTCATGTGAATTATGTTTTTTTTCACAATAATTAAATAGAAAGTGGCTTAATACAAATCATAATAAGAATTAATCATTACTATAGATTTACCAAATTTAGATTTATAACCTAGGAATTATAAAATAATAAAAACCATGAAATATATCCATAAAAAATTGTTAAAGATAAAGAAACTAATATGAAACTAAAATTGTTATTTGTTTACCTATCTCGGGGTTGTTCCTGTACTGCCACGATCAGTCTGCCACATTACAATAAAATTAGAAATGTGAAAACTTGAAAACAATATCTAACTTGAAAACACAAAATGAAAACTGAAATAATTTCTAAATTTACCTTTCTAATACATAAACTTTGTGCATTAAAGAGGCCCTGGAGTGGTTGAGTATAATTAAAATTCAGGGCTGTAAGCCAAATATTTATACTTACACCTTGCTAGTAGACAATTTCTGCAAAGTAGGTAGATTAGATGAGGTTAAAGAGATTTTCAATGAAGCTTTAATGAGTGGAATAAAGCTAATTGTAGTGACCTATAATGCATTGGTCAATGGATATTGCAAGGGAGGGAAGTTGGATGAATATTTCCTTCTCCTAGAAGAAATGAATGAGAATGACTGCATCCCTGACATAATTATATACAGTACCATAATTTATGGGCTAATAAAAGAGAACAAGGTCTTAAAAGCTTTGAAGTTGCATGATCAAATGGTAGACACGAACTATGAACTATATATGAAGACAACGCTTTCTTATCTGTGGTGCCCTTGCCAGATCCTTATAACGAGTGGTCGCATTTACTTGTGGGACGATTAACTTTCCCAGTTACTATTTGGCTCAAGGTGATCTTGGGTTTTGTGTTTTTAAAACTATGGTTACACCTGGGCCTCCAAAATTTGATTACATCATAATATATATCAAATCTATGTTGGATAAAACCACTTAATCAACAATCAATGTGGCCTTATGGAAAATTTCATGAACCAACAATCACTAAAGTGCATGATGGAGGGCCATTTTAGACAGCTAGGCAACTTCTTTAGATGGACTTACCTCTTGATATGAACAGTGAGGAGAATGGGCTTCTCATAAGAAATAGTGAAACTATATTATTCAATGGTGATAAAACACAATTGTTGAGTTTTCTTACTCAAATTTGTAATGCAATTGTTAAGTGTAAAGGTTCAAGAGCGGCAATGAAGTGCTTGAATTTAGTTGAACTTTTTTTGATTGAATTTTTATCCTTAGATGCTTTTAGTGCAGGTTTGGATGATTTGGTTCTTGCTCGTTGTGATTCTCAAAGAAATATATTTATGAATGAGCTAGGAAATGATAGTGGAAATGAAAGATCTACTAAGAAAGTGGTTCAACAGCTTGCCTTCTTAGGGCTTCAAATGTTTCAAGGGAGGAAAAAATTTCCTAGAGATTAGCTTAAATAGATTTGCATGATAAGGATTTTTTTTTTATTAATGGTCCTCCAAATGTCCATAAACATTCATTACATGGATTATAATCGTACGTACATTTGGGCTCTACAATGATTATTAACCCTATAATATGGTGGCCACTTGGTGCAGATTTTGATGGGGATTCCATTCATGTTTTTTATCCCCAATATTTAAGATCTCAAGCTGAGCTTTCTTAGCTTCTAAGTGTGGATCAACAAATGTTTAGTTCCCATTTTGGAGAGGCAATAATAGCACTAAGTGTTGATACTTGATACATTGTTGTATGCCAATATTTTATCCATGAAATCTATGCTGGATAAAACTACACCGAATCAGATATCAATGTGGACTTATCGAACCTTGCCTGAACCAACAGTCACTAAAGTGCATGATAGAGGGCCATTTATTCATTATATCTCTTCTAGAGGAGGTCTTTTCTATCAGAAGATGAGAATGAAAAAACCAAGAACACCTTTTAAGAATCTAATGGCCTTTATTAGGGGAATTTTGAGGTCTAAACTAGGCCTCCTAAGGAAAATGCACAATAAAAATTCACTTTATGATAACCAATCACATTTTAGTGGATGACATCATCCCTAATGGTTGAGGTGGCATTGTTTGAGTTAAAGGTACTTACTTGTCACATTCTCAGTGGTGGAAAAAAACTCATGGTTAACCATGGTAGTGCTCTAAGTACTTTTAAAGTCAAAGTAAAGTACTCATAATAAATGTTATTTCACACTTTTTGAATAAAAATATATTATTTTCATTTCATATTGCTTGAAAGAAACAATGCATATCCCTTTACATTTATTATATTATATTATTTGTATATAGTATATTAATTACATGTTATTATACAATTTAAATGATATAAATTATTATTAATAACATATAATATAAATAATTTTTTTATAAATTTATATTTATATTTTATTTTAAGTTATTTAAGTACAAAGGACAAATGCATTAATGACTTTTTCTTGAAAATCTCATTTTTATTTATAGTCACATCAACACAATTTTTTTATTAATTTTATTTTGGTACAAATTTTGAATTGAATTTAACTATGGTTACATGGATTGTGGTGCAGAAAGTGAATTGCAAATTCATAAATATTATTTTATTGGTTTAGTTATTATTTTATTATTTCCTTAGGAGGCCAATAAAAGCCAATGAAAACAAGAAATTCCAATGAGTAGATATAATTCTACCTTACAACAAAATTATTGACAAGTAATTCTTCACATGAGAAGTTGTTGTGCTGACGAGACACATTTTGAGGAGAAAGTTGCAAGAATTCAAGAATATTTGAAGGGGATTCCTTTCAAATATTTATCTCTCCAAATGGTTGTTGAGTAAGTGGATAACTATGTTGCACCTTTTGTTTCAGTTGTGTTACATATAATCATAAAGGTATCTTACTCTCCAGGTCAATCATATAACCAATCTGATTCAGAATGCATTTTTGTATGTGAAGGTTGAGCCTATTAAAATTTGTGAATGAACTATTTGTTGTTCCAAGGTCTCTAGTTGATGACACACTGCCTAATTTGAAGCTGCTGTCTAATTGTCTATACTTGAGAGACAACATGTTATTACATATTACTCTAACTAAAAATAAAGTAGCATATTTCTTAGGCTCTAGATATTTTAGAACTCTAATTTATTACAAAGGGATACAACGCATGAAGAAAATCATAATATATCCAATCTATGTTGCATAAAACTACACTGAATCAGCTATCAATGTGGATGTTAGGTCCCTATATTACTAGTATAGTCCCTTATTGTTGTTAGTGTAACCCCCATATTGTTATTATTGTGCCCTTAAATTATTATTGTTAGGTTGGCTAGGATTACATTGTGGCCTCATGGACTCCTATATATAGAAATGAGGTTTTGTAATTTGTATCATCCAAGAATTGTTCATTCATGAAATGTATTGGAGGTTGCCCCCTCGAAGTAGCTTATTTCTAAGGCGTCGATATCTCCAAAAAGTCTTGGACAATCATTTCAAGGTGATTGATACTCCCAAAAGACTTCCACCTATTCGTGATCATGATCATGCTATTAATTTGATTCCAGGAAGTGTTCCTCCAAACATTAGGCCTTATAGATATCCTTATGTCCAAAAGAGTGAAATTGAACATATGATTGTAGAAATGTTAGAGGCAGGTATAATTCAACCTAGTCAAAGTTCTTTCCTTGCTCCTGTAGTACTGGTATACAAGAAGGATGGATCATGGCGAATGTGTCCAGATTATAGGGAGCTCAATAAGCTCACCATTAAAGACAAATTTCCCATTCCTGTGATTGATGAATTATTGGATGAATTACATGGAGCAATTTATTTTACCAAGTTGGATCTTCTTTCAAGATATCATCAAATTAGAATGAAGACTAAAGATATTCCAAAAACAGCATTTCGAACTCATGAGGGTCATTATGAATTTCTGGTCATGCCTTTTGGTCTTACCAATGCACCTTCTACATTTCAAGGGTTGATGAATTCCATTTTCAACCCTTCCTTAGAAAATTTGTGCTAGTATTTTTTGATGATATACTAATCTACAGCAGGTCTTGGAAGGATCATGTTGAACATGTTGACAGGGTGCTCAAACTATTGCATGAGAAACAATTATATGCAAAAACATCCAAATGTTTCTTTGGAGTACAAGAGGTGGAATATCTAGGTCATATTGTATCTCACGAGGGTGTTAAAGTAGACCCTAACAAAATTAAAGCCATTAAGGAATGGAAAGTCCCGACAACCATAAAGAAATTGCGAGGATTTCTCGGGTTAACAGGGTATTATCACAAGTTTGTTAAGAATTATGGGAGAATAGTAGCACCTCTAACAAGATTATTGAAGAAAGATGCATTTTCATGGACTCCTGAAGCAACTAAGGCCTTTGAACATCTTAAAGAGGCAATGTGCCTAGCACCGGTCTTAGCTACGCCAGACTTCACAAAAACCTTTATTGTGGAATGTGATGGCTCAGGAAATGGAATTGGTGCAGTTTTAATGCAGGAAGGAAGACCCATTGCTTTTGAAAGTCGTCCAATCAAAGGAAAGTATTTACAGAAACCTATTTATGAGAAGGAAATGTTAGCAATACCGCATGCACTAAAGAAATGGTGAACTTACCTAATGGGAAGACACTTCAATGTAAAAACTGATCATGATAGTCTTAAACAGTTTTTGGAACAAAGACTATCTTCAGAAGAGCAGCAAAAATGGGTCACAAAGATGTTGGGTTATGACTTTGAAATAATCTACAAAAAAGGAAAGCTTAATGTTGTTGCAGATGCACTCTCAAGAAATAATGAAGAGGTGGAAGCATTGCTTTGTGCCATTTCTATTATCCAAACAGATTGGATAACCGAAGCAAGAGATGAATGGAAGAAGGACGAAGAAGTGTGGACACTCATTCAAAAGTTGCAGCAACATCCTAGTACATCTGATACATTTAGTTGGAAAAATTATTCCTTATGGTACAAAGATCGCTTATATATTTGTAATAATTCCCAAATAAAACAAAATATTCTTTTGGAATTGCACACTTCTCCTTTAGGAGGACACTCAAGATTTTTAAAAACTTACCATAGGGTGAAGAAAGAATTTTTTTGGGATTGCCTTGAATCTGATATTCAAAATTTTGTGGCGGAATGTTTGGTTTTCCAACAGAATAAAGTTGAGACAATTAAGACCCCGGGTCTTCTACAACCTTTATCCATTCCAAGTCAATGTTGGGAGGAGATTTCAATGGATTTTATCACAAGTTTACCTAAGTCTGAAGGAAAGAGTGTCATCATGGTGGCTGTTGATAGAATTACCAAGTATGCACACTTTTGTGCATTATCTCATCATTTTAAAGCAAGTACAGATGCTACTACATTTATTGAAACAATTCAAAAGCTACATGGAAACCCAAGGGTTATTGTGAGTGACAGAGATCCCATTTTTACTCGAAATTTTTGGACAGAGTTATTTTCTTATTTGGGTACTCAATTAGCTAATAGCTCATCTTATCATCCTCAATCTGATGGTCAAATTGAGATAGTAAATACATGTTTGGAAGGATATCTTCTTTGTTTTTTATTTTATAAACAAACACAATGGGTCAAGTGGTTACCTCTCGCTAAATGGTGGTATAACACTTCCTTCCATACTGCAGCAAAAATGACCCTATTTATGGAACTTTAGGGATATCATCCACCATCCATCACATCATATTTAAGAGAAAATTCGAAGGTTCAAGCAGTGGAAGATCACATCGAGCATCAACAGGAAATCCTCCAACTCTTAAAGGATAACCTGAATTTGGCACAAAATTGAATGAAACAATAGGCAGATCAACATCATAGCAAGAGAAGTTTTGATGTAGGAGACTGGGTATTTTTATGGCTACAACCATACAAACAAATTTCCCTCAAGCAAGCTAAGAAGGATAATAAATTATCTCCAAAGTACTATGGTCCTTACAAGGTGTTGCAAAAAATTGGTACTATGGCATACAAATTGGAGCTTCCTGCTTCTTCGCGAGTACATCCAGTTTTCCATGTTTCGTGCTTAAAGAAGGTTATAGGTGAAAATCTTCCAGTTCAAACAATATTGCCAGAACTTGATGAGGAAGGAAAATCATATTGGAACCGGAAGCGGTCACGGAAACAAGAACTCGAAAACTACGGAATCGATCAATTTCAGAGTATCTCATCAAGTGGAAGAACTTACCCACTGAAGATTCTACATGGGAGGATGAGAATTTTATACAAAAGCACCCAGAGCTACTCAAGAGTTGAGGACAACACTTTTTTTGAAGGAGAGGGGCATGTTAGGTCCCTATATTACTAGTATAGTCCCTTATTGTTGTTAGTGTAACCCCCTTATTGTTATTATTGTACCCTTGTAACCTCCATATTGTTATTATTGTGCCCTTAAATTATTATTGTTAGGTCGGCTAGGATTACATTGTGGCTCCACTAGGATTACATTGTGGCCCCATGGACTCCTATATATAGAAAGGAGGTTTTGTAATTTGTATCATCCAAGAATTGTTCATTCATGTAATGTATTGGAGGTTTCCCCCTCAAAGTGGCTTATTTCTAAGGCGTTGATATCTCTTTTCTTCTATTTTTGGAGCTAGTTTCACAACAGTGGACTTATGGAAACTTGCATGAACTAGCAGTCACTAAAGTGCATGATGGAGGGCCATTTTGGACAGCTAGGCAACTTCTTCAGATGGAATTACCTCTTGATTTGAACTATGAGGAGAATGGGATTCTCATAATAAATAGTGAAATTATATTATTCAATGGTGATAAAACACAATTGTTGAGTTTTCTTAATCAAATTTGTAATTCAATTGTTAAGTGCAAAGGTTCAGGAGTGGCAGTGAAGTGCTTGAATTTAGTTGAACTTGTTTTGATTGAAATTTTATCCTTATATGCTTTTAGTGTAGGTTTGGATGATTTGGTTCTTGCTCGTTGTGATTCTCAAAGAAATATATTTATGAATGAGCTAGGAAATGATAGTGGAAATGCAAGATCTACTAAGAAAGTGGTTCAACAACTTTCCTTCTTAGGTCTTCAAATGTTTCAAGAGAGGAAAACTTTTCCTAGAGATTAACTTAAGTAGATTTGCATGATAAGGATTTTGTTTTGATTAATGGTCCTCCAAGTGTCCACAAACATTCATTACATGGATTCTAATCATATGTACATCTGGTCTCTACAATGATTATTAACCCTCTAATATGGTGCCCACTTGGTGCAAATTTTGATGGGGATTCCATTCATGTTTTTTATCCCCAATATTTAGGATCTCAAGCTGAGCTTTCTTAGCTTCTAAGTGTGGATCAACAAATGTTTAGTTCCCATTTTGGAGAGGCAAGAATAGCACTAAATTTTGATACTAGATTCATTGTTGTATGCCAATCTTTTATCCATGAAATCTATGCTGGATAAAACCACACCGAATCAAATATCAATGTGAACTTATCGAACCTTGCCTGAACCAGCAGTCACTAAAGTGCATTATGGAGGGCCATTTATTCATTATATCTCTTCTAGAGAAGGTCTTTTCTATCAGAATATGAGAATAAAAGAACAAAGAACACCTTTTAAGAATCTAATGGCCTTTCCACTTGATCTAACGATATATTATGATAGGATGGTGAGAGATGTTCGTGGAACATTTCTCATTCATTTTGAATATGGGAAAAGAAAGTTTTTAGTAGCATGTAATTCCTCAAACAAGAGGGAGTCTGTGAGTAGCTTGGGTCATTCATCTCCAGGAGAACACGTAGAGACTCTGGCTTCTACATCAATTGCAAACTTGACTTACAAAGCACCTTTTTATTCATTTCAAAAAAAATTCCACTTGGGACATCATTAAGGTAGTTGAGATCATCTTACTTTTTTGTCATAAATGTTTTATTTCAATATGATTTCATTTTGTAAGGTGGGAGGGGCGAATTTGAAGCCAATGACAACAAGAAATGCCAATGAGTAGATATAATTCTACCTTACAACCAAATTATTGACAAGTAATTCTTCACATGAGAAGTTGTTGCGCTGATGAGACACATTTTGAGGAGAAAGTTGCAAGAATTCAAGAATATTTGAAGAGGATTCCTTTGAAATATTTATCTCTCCAAATGGTTGTTGAGTAAGTGGATACCTATGTTGCACCCTTTGTTTCAGTTGTGTTACGTATAATCATAAAAGTATCTTACTCTCGAGGTCAATCATATAACCAATCTGCTTCAGAATGCATTTTTGTATGTGAAGGTTGACCCTATTAAAATTTGCAAATGAACTGTTTGTTGTTTCAAGGTCTCTAGTTGATGACACACTGCCTGATTTGAATCTGTTGTCTAATTGTCTATACTTGAGAGACAACATGTTATTAGATATTACTCTAACTAAAAATAAAGTAGCATATTTCTTAGGCTCTAGATATTTTAGAACTCTAATTGATTACAAAGGGAGACAAATGATAGACTCACATATTTTATGTGCCTTCTTTCCCATCAGTGTCAGAATCACCCATCCAGCACATAATTGATTGGTATTGTATTAACATTGTTATTCACAATACAGTTTTTCATGAGTTTTGCATTTGTTTTTATTTTGATTGCAAACACTTATGTAGGGTTCACTGTTGATTTGAGATCCTCAATATTTATTATGGTGTTTTCTATAAGGTTTTCTAAAAATGGATTTAGAACCAATGTAGATTGTCCATGGAAATTCTCCAAGATACCTGGACCCTGCCAACTTTTCCCTCAAAGAAATATAATTTTTCATTACTGTCAATGTCTACGTATCCTTAATTTTTCTACCCAAGTTGTTTTATGTTTTCTTAGTTCCCTTACAAATGCATTGACATTTGGCTTTGCAAGGCCTCTTTTTCCTTTACATATCAACTTTGCATTCCTTGGCTTTTTGCTTCAAAAAGGGAAATATACACAGATATAAATAGCCTATAGGTGTTCTCTTATAAGAATTGAGTTTTTGATATTTACTTAGGCCTCACTTTTCAATAGTATAGTATTGAATATGGGAAGTGAACGTGAAAAAGAGATTTAAAATTCAATGGTTTGCATGCAAGTAGAGATATTTGCTTCAATAGCCTTTAATATTGTCTACAGGAAGGTATTCATTCCATTTTATTTGCATGTTAAAGTTAGGACAGGTATTCTTTCAATAAGTAGTGCCTTTTTTCCAATGAGGATTCCAAATTTTGAAGTTTAGCAGCCTTGTTATTTCTCCTCCTCTTGATGTGACAACTTGAAAACTTTTGACTAAAAGGAGGAAGTCATGGATTCTATCACCAAAATATGAATTTTTTATTTCTTTGGATCTACTTTCCTACTGAATGTCTATGACCAATGAGGAGTGTCCAAAAAAACATATATATTTAGAGTTTAATCCTTTTGATAACACCACTTACATGCCTATTATAAGTCCCCTAAAATCTGCATCGTTGTTGGTGGATGAACCTAGGCCAATATAGAAAAATATTGGGAAGTATAACTTATGAGCTTTAGATTATCTAGCCAAACCATTAATTTGTGTTGTTCTTATTTTCAGCTGGCAAAATATTTTCTAGCCAAACCATTAATTGGTGTTGTATAACTTGTGATTTTCAGCTGGCAAAAGATTCAGTCAACTAACAATTCTTATTTTGTTAAAGTTCTTTAGCTTAGGATATTTTATTCAAGTGCTTGGGTGTCTTGGGAGTGGCATGGAGCTGTCTAGAACCAACATTAAACCATTTGAAGGCATTTAGAATGGGTTTTGATGGGTATAATAGGAAAAATAGAGGCTACAATCCATGGCTGTGGTGCGTAGTAGGTAATGGTAGTATACTACGTTGCTGCAGTTTCTGACAACAATCTAGTTGTTTTTCCCAACAAGACATCTGAAATCGTGATATAGAGATGAAAAAAGAAGAAGGAAGGAGGCATGCAAAAAATATTGGGAGAGGCCTTGGAAATTTAGCCTCATGAGAAGAGCTAAATGAAGTTGCATTCTCCATAAAAGGAACAACACACAAAAAAAAAAGGCTTTCCAGTGGTTCTCTTCCAAAAAATATGGCAACATAAAAAATATTTTTTATGATATAAAAAAATCAAGGTAGTCTAGTAAGATCTTTAAAGGCTACTCCCCTCATTCTAATTCTAAAAAATATCATGATAGTAACTTGGTGTCTTGCTGACCAATCTAGTTTTGAAACTATGTTTATAGAATCATAGTCAAAGTCATTACTACCAGACTTTGGCCTCTATTGAACCTTCTCATATCCAAAGATCAAGGATGAATGTACATGGAAGCCAAATTTCTAAAATAGTGCAGGAAACCATACACAGACAAAGAAAGGCATAGGGGTATGTCAATGAAAATAGACCTAGCAAAGAACTTCCACTCTAATCACTTTCTAGAGTTGAATGCTAGTATTATGATCCAACCTCCATACACAAGGACTAGATACATGACCTTGGTTTCAAGTTGGCTCTCAAAGACTCTGGATTGACACAAATCACCACATCCTGTAGCAAAACGAGATTTTCCACTTATGCCATTGAAAAAGCATCCCATCTTTCAATGCCCAATCTCAAGAGATAGATTCACCTATTCATGACTTGGCAAGCTCCCTTTCCAATTTTTTCTACTACCCTAATGAAAGAGAAATATATTCACACATTCATGACTTGGGATGTTCCCTTTCCACCTTTTCTACAACACTGACAAATTATGCCTTTCTCTCCTCATAAGGGAAGTATTCATACACAAAAATGAATGTGTACTTGTATCAACCTAACCACATGCCCTCAAGAGGATCACTTCATACTTCTCAGTTGTTGCATCTATTTGGGGCAGCAAGCAACAAACAAAGATGTATAATTTTTCAAATTCTGCCCTAAAAAGAAGCCCTAAAGAGAAACACCTCATACTTCTAGATTGTCCCACCTAACTGGGGAAAGAAGTGACAAGGAAATATTTATGATTTTTCAAATTCTAGATGGATGTAAACACTTTGTAATGCAGTGACAAGCAAAAATTTTAATTCTTTGAATTCTAGATGGATGCAATCACTTTGCAATGCCAAGTTGATAACCTTCTTCTACTTGTAATATCCTCTATCAGGGGCAACCTTTACACCTCTACCTTATATCAACATTGATGAAGTTAGAAATCCCATTGGCCCATCCTATTTATCTGTCAATTTTGAAGCATAAGGCAAAAGACTGGACACTGTTATTATACAATAAGCTGAAACATAAAATGAACTACAAGACAAGGATATTTATTCTTAGTGGGGAGGATGAACCCAATTCTACCAATCCTATCATATATCCCTCTATCAAAGCAACATTCTAATGCAAACATCTCAAGGAATAGACAAACTAGTCTATGATTTTACCCGTCCACCAGTTGGTGCACAAAGCACCTTAGATTCATGTTGGAAGGAAAAAGAGTAGCTAAAAGGAAGAGATAATTGTGGGTAAATGGTGGTACCAAAAAATAATTATTTAAAAGCATACCCTACTTGCCAATGTGAATACAAGTCAACAACATTCAACTTAAGTAAGGTTGTGGCATAAAACAAAGGAATCTTGTTAGAGGCATTTAGACAAACAATTAGTGAGCAACCTCATTAATTTCAAAGGCTTGTGTTAAAACCACCCAATGAATGGTCCCAAATGTAATATTTACGTTGTGCAACCTTACGAAATAGTCCTCCATACAAATATGTGGCTTAGGATATTTGCAACTCTAAATCTAACCAACAAACTTGCATGGCAACTGAAAGGCGGATAGGAATTGTCTTGGGAAACATCAAACCCTCTTAATATATTTATATATTTCAAGGGCCAAACTTACACCCATTTCCTACCAAATTTAGAGTTAAAAGGTTAAACTTATGGCTGAAGAGAAATCATATAAGTGCCTTGTTTTGTGTCTTGGGTGCATGTAGTCTAAGGTGTGAAAATAAGGGAATTGTTGTAGTAAAATGAAGGTGATCTAGATGTACCTATAAAGCTAAAAAAAATCTGATTTCCATATCTCTAAATACCTCAGAAAGACATGAAATGCAAGACATAAAAGATAATAAAAATAACTAAATAATAACATGAACTGATTATGCGAGGACTACATGTACAGGAGTTTTGAAGCCAAACTGAACAATTTTGAACCATGAAGAAACCGCATTACCATTTTTCCGCTTAGCCTTTCAATGTGGCCCTACAAGATTAATATTTCCTTTGACATGACCCTATCATATTAATGTCTCCTCTTATGTAACCCTAGGAAATAAATGACCCTGTCGCTCCCAATTCACTCGTTGCTACTGATTCACTTGTTTCTACTAAGTCCTTTAGCCCGATTTATGTTGACAAAGAGCTGTATGGGAAGTCTGTCAATGACTCTGTGGTGATTCAAATCGCAGATAGATGGTCTACCTCCGGGGTGATTCAAATTGCAGATAGATGACTCTGTGGTGATTTAAATCACAGATATATGGTCTGGCTGTGGGGGAAGGAGAATAGAGTGGGAAATAAGATTATGGCACGAAATAAGCCTTAGTGGAAGATAAAATATAATATATACAATATATTATATATAATTAGTCTTATGTATTATATATAGTATAGCCTAAGTGAAGAGGTAGCCTAGCCAAAGGAAGCCAAATGAACTGTCAATTTTGGTTCACATAGGAGGAGTCAAAGTTATTAGATTATGAAACACCAAAATGATATATATATGATGCCTCACAAAACTATTAGTAGAAAACCATGTGATAGTCTAATATCATGGGCCAATACAGTTTTCTCAAGGCAAAATATGAGCTAAAACAAGAAGCATTCTTAGTTGCATGGTCTAAAACCATTTTGAGCCAATAAAAAAATACGTCCTAAAATAACCACCTCAACCAACTCAAACACATAAGTGGACTAGTGAAAGAGAATAAGTGAACTCTAAAATATGCCCACTCGCATGTGTGGATGATGTGTAGTCGAAACATAGTAATATTTTTCCTATGAAAATTTTTAGTAGCATCATAACTAGGTTAAATTTTTCCCAATTTTCTTATATGACCTCATTTTTAAAATATCATAGTCATTTGGCATTTAATGGCATAGATTCAAGGAAAATTTGGGAATTATTACAAAATATAGCTACTCTTGAAGCTGACTTCCCTAAAAAATGTGTTCTAACCAGCTTCCTAACATTAAGAATTGGTCCATGTGGCATATGATGATGATGTGGATTCCTTCTGATCACATAGCACATTATCATGGATCCCTAGACAATGTATTTTGCTATAGTGTCACATATCCTAAGAAAAATAACACAAATTCAAAAATAAACATATATGTTTGTATGCATGTGTTATTTTTGGATTCCTTCTCGATTAGTCTCACTTAGAATTTTGTAGATTGTGTTGTGATGAATAATTTAATAGATTGGGTTGTGACGAACAATTTTCTTGTGGGCTCGGCATAATTTCCTAATCTCTATATCTATGACTTAGGTGGGTTTGAAACCTCTAGACCATAGACCTAAAAGGTAGTTCACAATGTTGACTACCAAAATTAGATCCATCACCATTTGTGCCAATTTGGATTCCATCCCTAATATATCTCTTTGGAAATTTGATTTACATTCACCATTTATTTTTCATGTGTTGATGCGTCAATTTTCATTTTGTCTCTAGTCAAAATTGTCCTAAAATTGTCATATTTTGTCTCAAATGTTTTACCTAGTTAGCATGCCAACAACATGGTTATATAATTTTACACTTGAGTGCCTCCCAATCCATGTTAGTTTCAACTTCCACAACTACCCATAATGAACAATACATAATCAATCCTCTCACTTCAAATGATGCATAGTTTCACCCTTTACAAGTCGTGGGTAGCAATTGGTAGTCAAGAAGAAGATGAAAAGGAATATGGTGCATATAGAATCAAACTTTCATTCATACCTAGAAATCAAAACCAAAGATGTAAGTGATGATGCCACAAACTTGTAAAATGCATCAAGTTGTTCCTTGTGCAATCCAATGCAAGAGTTGGTATAGACCACTGCAATGATACTTGTTTTAATTCTAGACTCATCACATCTCACCACCTTTTCACCACATGACATGGACCCAAATTTAAGAGACAAAATTATATAGAATTAAATTTATCATGATTCAGTGTATACACGTTTATTAATATTAGTACTTTTTTTTTTTCTTTTCATTTTCAAAAATATGGTAATTTTATATGTTTGTTTATCAAATATTTTAAGTGAAGATATTGATATTTTGTGTAATTTTCATAGATTTTCCATTTTCTTTTTTTAATAGTGAAAGTAATAATCACCAATGAAAATATTAATTAATAAATTTAAACGACTCAAAGAAATTTAGACAAAAATATATACCACTTAAATATAAGGAAGTTTTCCACTTTCAAATCTTGTTATAATTTTCGACAAAACATGTTCTCTAAGTATAAATGTGTTCGTTGTAAAATGAGAACATGCAACTTTGAGCATAACAAGAAATCAATTCTCATTTCAATCAAAAGATGGTAGTAGCGTTGTAATATGATTAAAAGTCATTTCAACATCCATACAGAATGTTCAACCATTTTTAAGCTAGAGAAAGATGGTAATAATAGTGCAATCTAGCTAAAAATCATTTCAACGTCCACATGAAATGTTAAAACTTTCTAAAGGTAAGAAACTCCTTTGTATATTAGGTTTGGTTTAGAAATATAAAATGAGGTTTGTAACAATGTTGCACTTATTTTAATGTAAGTAATTTTTTCATGTGAATCTTTTTTTTTTCACAATAATTAAATAGAAAGTTCCTTAATACAAATCATAATAAGAATTAATCATTACTAGGGATTTACCAAATTTAAATTTATAACCTAGGAATTTTTTTATAATAAATGATTTTTTGATAATATATTTTGGACAATAATTGAAAAAATAGAATGATATTTAAAACTTAATAAATAATAACCTACATAATTTTAATCTAGCTAAAAATCATTTCAACATGCACATGAAATGTTAAACCTTTCTAAAGGTAAGAAACTCATTTGTATATTAGGTTTGTTTTAGAAATATAAAATGAGGTTTGCAACAATGTTGCACTTATTTTAATGTAAGTAATTTTTTCATTTGAATTCTTTTTTTTTACAATAATTAAATAGAAAGTGGCTTAATACAAATCATAATAAGAATTAATCATTACTAGAGATTTACCAAATTTAGATTTATAACCTAGGAATTATAAAATAATAAGAAGCATGAAATATATCCATAAAAAATTGTTAAAGATAAAGAAACTAATATGAAACTGAAAATGTTATTTGTTTACCTGTCCCGAGGTTGTTCCTGTACTGCCATGATCAGTCTGCCACATTGCAATAAAATTAGAAATGTGAAAACTTGAAAACATAAAATGAAAACTGAAATAATTTCTAAATTTACCTTTCTAATACATAAAATTTGTGCATTAAAGAGGCCCTGGAGTGGTTGAGTATAATTTAAAGTAAGGGTTTTAAGCCAAATATTTATACTTACACCTTGCTAGTAGACAATTTCTGCAAAGTAGGTAGATTAGATGAGGCTAAAGAGATTTTCAATGAAGCTTTAATGAGTGGAATAAAGCTAAATGTAGTGACCTATAATGCATTGGTCAATGGATATTGCAAGGGAGGGAAATTGGATGAATATTTTCTTCTCCTCAAAGATATGAATGAGAATGACTGCATGCCTGACATAATTACATACAGTACCATAATTTATGGGCTAATAAAAGAGAATAAGGTCTTAAAGGCTTTGAAGTTGCATGATCAAATGGTATACACGACTATGAACTATATATGAAGACAACGCTTTCTGATCTGCGGTGCCCTTTCCAGATCCTTATATCGAGTGGTCGCATTACTTTTGAGACGATTAACTTTCCCAGTCAGTAGTTAGCTCAAGGTGATCTTGGGTTTTGTGTTTTTAAAACTATGGTTACACCTGGGCCTCCAAAATTTGATTACATCATAATATATCAAATCTATGTTGGATAAAACCACTGAATCAACTATCAATGTGGACTTATGGAAACTTGCATGAACCAAAAGTCACTAAAGTGCATGATGGAAGGCCATTTTGGATAGCTAGGAAACTTCTTCAAATGGACTTACCTCTTGATTTGAACTATGAGGAGAATTGGCTTCTCATAATAAATAGTGAAATTATATTATTCAATGGTGATAAAACATAATTGTTTAGTTTTCTTACTCAAATTTGTAATGCAATTGTTAAGTGCAAAGGTTAAAGAGCGACAGTGAAGTGCTTGAATTCAGTTTAAATTTTTTTGATTGAATTTTTATCCTTAGATGCTTTTAGTGCAGGTTTGGATGATTTGGTTCTTACTCGTTGTGATTCTCAAAGAAATATATTTATGAATGAGCTAGGAAATGATAGTGGAAATGCAAGATCTACTAAGAAAGTGGTTCAAAAACTTGCCTTCTTAGGGCTTCAAATGTTTCAAGGGAGGAAAAATTTTCCTAGAGATTAGCTTAAATAGATTTGCATGATAAGGATTTTGTTTTGATTAATGGTCCTCAAAGTGTCCACAAACATTCATTACATGGATTATAATCGTCCGTACATCTAGGCTTTACAATGATTATTAACCCTCTAATATGGTGGCCACTTGGTGCATATTTTTATGGGGATTCCATTCATGTTTTTTATCCCCAATATTTAGGATCTCAAGCTGAGCTTTCTCAGCTTCTAAGTGTGGATCAAAAAATGTTTAGTTCCCATTTTGGAGAGGCAATATTAGCACTAACTATTGATACTTGATACATTTTTGTATGCCAATTTTTTATCCATGAAATCTATGCTGGATAAAACCACACCAAATCAGATACCAATGTGGACTTATCAAACCTTGCCTGAACCAGAAGTCACTAAAGTGCATGATGGAGGGCCATTTATTCATTATATCTCTTCTAGAGAAGGTCTTTTCTATAAGAATATGAGAATGAAAGAACCAAGAACACCTTTTAATAATCTAATGACCTTTCTACTTGATCTAACGATCTATTATGATAGGATGGTGAGAGATGTTCATGGAAAATTTCTCATTCATTTTGAATATGGGAAAAGAAAGTCTTTAGTAGCATGTAATTCCTCAAACAAGAGGGAGTCTGGGAGTATCTTGGGTCATTCATCTCCAAGAGAACACGTAGGGACTCTGGCTTCTACATCAATTGCAAAATTGACTTACAAAGCACTTCTTTATTCCTTTCAAAAAAAAATTCCCCTTGGAACATCCTTAAGGTAGTTGAGATCATCTTAATTTTTTGTCATAAATGTTTTATTTCAATATGATTTCATTTTGTAAGGTGGGAGGGACGAATTTGAAGCCAATGACAACAAGAAATGACAATGAGTAGATATAATTCTATCTTACAACCAAATTATTGACAAGTAATTCTTCACATGAGAAGTTGTTGTGCTGATGAGACACATTTTGAGGAGAAAGTTGCAAGAATTCAAGAATCTTTGAAGAGGATTCCTTTGAAATATTTATCTCTCCAAATGGTTGTTGAGTAAGTGGATACCTATGTTGCACCTTTTGTTTCAGTTGTATTACATATAATCATAAAGGTATCTTACTCTCCAGGTCAATCATATAACCAATCTGATTCAGAATGCATTTTTGTATGTGAAGGTTGACCCTATTAAAATTTGTGAATGAACTGTTTGTTGTTTCAAGGTCTCTAGTTGATGACACACTGCCTAATTTGAATCTGCTGTCTAATTGTCTATACTTGAGAGACAACATGTTATTACAAATTACTCTAACTAAAAGTAAAGTAGCATATTTCTTAGGCTCTAGATATTTTAGAACTCTAATTGATTACAAAGGGAGAGATAGCGCACGAAGAAAATCATAATATATAAAATCTATGTTGGATAAAACTACATTGAATCATCTATCAATGTGGATGTTAGGTCCCTATATTACTAGTATAGTCCCTTATTGTTGTTAGTGTAACCCCCTTATTGTTATTATTGTACCCCTGTAACCTCCATATTGTTATTATTGTGCCCTTAAATTATTATTGTTAGGTCAGCTAGGATTACATTGTCGCCCCACTAGGATTACATTATGGCCCCATGGACTCCTATATATAGAAAGGAGGTTTTGTAATTTGTATCATCAAGAATTGTTTAGTCATGTAATGTATTGGAGGTTTCCCCCTCGAAGTAGCTTATTTCTAAGGCGTTGATATCTCCAAAAGGTCTTGGACAATCATTACAAGGTGTTTGATACTCCCAAAGGGCTCCCACCTATTCGTTACCATGATCATGCTATTAATTTGATTCTAGGAAGTGTTCCTCCAAACATCAGGCCTTATAGATATCCTTATGTCCAAAAGAGCGAAATTGAACGTATGATTGCAAAAATGTTAGAGGCAAGTATAATTCAACCTAGTCAAAGTTCTTTCAAAGTTCCTATAGTATTGGTACACAAGAAGGATGGATCATGGCGCATGTGTCCGGATTATAGGGAGCTCAATAAGCTCACCATTAAAGATAAATTTCCCATTCCTGTGATTGATGAATTATTGGATGAATGACATGGAGCAATTTATTTTACCAAGTTGGATCTTCGTTCAGGATATCATCAAATTAGAATGAAGATTGAAGATATTCCAAAAACAACATTTCGAACTCATGAGGGTCATTATGAATTTTTCGTCATGCCTTTTGGCCTTACCAATGCACCTTCTACATTTCAAGGGTTGATGAATTCCATTTTCAAACCCTTCCTTAGAAAATTTGTGCTAGTATTTTTTGATGATATACTAATCTACAACAGGTCTTGGAAGGATCATGTTCAACATGTTGACAGTGTGCTCAAACTATTGCAGGAGAAACAATTATATGCAAAAACATCCAAATGTTTCTTTGGAGTAAAAGAGGTGGAATATCTGGGTCATATTGTATCTCACGAGGGTGTTAAGGTAGACCCTAACAAAATTAAGGCCATTAAGGAATGGAAAGTCCCCACAACCATAAAGCAGTTGCGAGGATTTCTCGGGTTAACAGGGTATTATCGCAAGTTTGTTAAGAATTATGGGAGAATAGAAGCACCTCTAAAAACATTATTGAAGAAAGATGCATTTTCATGGACTCCTGAAGCAACTAAGGCCCTTGAACGTCTTAAAGAGGCAATGTGCCTAGCACCGGTCTTAGCTACGCCAGACTTCACGAAAACCTTTATTGTGGAATGTGATGCCTCAGGAAATGGAATTGGTGCGGTTTTAATGCAAGAAGGAAAACCCATTGCTTTTGAAAGTCGTCCAATCAAAGGAAAGTATTTACAGAAACCTATTTATGAGAAGGAAATGTTAGCAATACTGCATGCACTAAAGAAATGGAGAACTTACCTAATGGAAAGACACTTCAAGGTAAAAACTGATCATGATAGTCTTAAACACTTTTTGGAACAAAGACTATCTTCAGAAGAGCAGCAAAAATGGGTTACAAAGATGTTGGGTTATGACTTTGAAATAATCTACAAAAAAGGGAAGCTAAATGTTGTTGCAGATGCACTCTCAAGAAAGAATGAAGATGTGGAAGCATTGCTTTGTGCCATTTCTATTATCCAAACAAATTGGATAACCGAAGCAAGAGATGAATGGAAGAAGGATGAAGAAGTGTGGACACTCATTAAAAATTTGCAGCAAGATCCTAGTACATCTAATACATTTAGTTGGAAAAATGTTCCTTATGGTACAAAGATTGCTTATATCTTTGTAATAATTCCCAACTAAAACAAAAGATTCTTTTGGAATTGCACACTTCTCCTTTAGGAGGACACTCAGGATTTTTAAAAACTTACCACAGGGTGAAGAAAGAAATTTTTTTGGGATGGCCTTGAATCTGATATTCAAAATTTTTTGGCAGAATGTTTGGTTTTCTAGCAGAATAAAGTTGAGACAATTAAGACCCCGGGTCTTCTACAACCTTTATCCATTCGAAGTCAATGTTGGGAGGATATTTCAATGGATTTTATCACAGGTTTACCTAAGTCTGAAGCAAAGAGTGTCATTATGATGGTAGTTGATAGAATTACCAAGTATGCACACTTTTGGGCATTATCTCATCCATTTAAAGCAAGTACAGTTGCCACTACATTTATGGACACAATTCAAAAGCTACATGGAAACCCAAGGGTTATTGTGAGTGACAGAGATGCCATTTTTTCTGGAAATTTTTGGACGGAGTTATTTTCTTGTTTGGGTACTCAATTACCTCATACCTCATCTTATCATCCTCAATCCGATGGTCAAAATGAGATAGTAAATACATGTTTGGAAGGATATATTCGTTGTTTTGTATCTGATAAACAAACACAATGGGTCAAGTGGTTACCTCTCGCTGAATGGTGGTATAACACTTCCTTCCATACTACAGCAAAAATGACCCCATTGATGGCACTTTATGGATATCATCCACCATCCATCACATCATCTTTAAGAGGAAATTCGAAGGTTAAAGCAGTGGAAGATCACATCGAGCATTAGCAAGAAGTCCTCCAACTCTTAAAGGATAACCTGAATTTGGCACAAAATCGAATGAAACAATAGGAAGATCAACATCGCAGTGAGAGAATTTTTGATGTAGGAGACTGGGTATTTTTATGGCTACAACAATACAAACAAATGTCCCTCAAGCAAGCTAAGAAGGATAATAAATTATCACCAAATTACTATTGTCCTTACTAGGTGTTGCAAAAGATTGGTACTATGGCATACAAATTGGAGCTTCATGCTTCTTCATGGGTGCATCCAATTTTCCATGTTTCATGCTTAAAGAAGGTTATAGGCGAAAATCCTCCAGTTGAAACAAAATTTCCAGAACTTGATGAGGAAGGAAAAATCATATTGGAACCTAAAGTGGTCACGGAAACAAGAACTCGATAGCTACAAAATTGATTAATTTCAGAGTATCTCATCAAGTGGAAGAACTTACACACTGAAGATTCTACATGGGAGGATGATAATTTTATACAGAAGCACCCAAAGCTATTCAAGTGTTGAGGAAAACACTTTTTTGAAGGAGAGGGACATGTTAGATCCCTATATTACTATTATAGTCCCTTATTGTTGTTAGTGTAACCCCCTTGTTGTTATTATTGTGCCCTTAAATTATTATTGTTAGGTCGACTAGGATTACATTGTGGCTCCACTAGGATTACATTGTGGCCCCATGGACTCCTATATATAGAAAGGAGGTTTTGAAATTTGTATCATCCAAGAATTGTTCATTCATGTAATGTATTAGAGGTTGCCCCCTCGAAGTGGCTTATTTATAAGGCGTTGATATCTCTTTTCTTCTATTTTTGGAGCTGGTTTCACAACAGTGGACTTATGGAAACTTGCATGAACCAACAGTCACTAAAGTGAATGATGGAGGGCCATTTTGGACAGCTAGGCAACTTCTTCAGATGGACTTACCTCTTGATTTGAACTATGAGGAGAATGGGATTCTCATAAGAAATAGTGAAATTATATTATTCAATGGAGATAAAACACAATTGTTGAGTTTTCTTACTCAAATTTGTAATGAAATTGTTAAGTGCAAAGGTTCAAGAGTGGCAGTGAAGTGCTTGAATTCAGTTGAACTTGTTTTGATTGAATTTTTATTCTTAGATGATTTTAGTGTAGGTTTGGATGATTTGGTTCTTTCTCGTTGTGATTCTCAAAGAAATATATTTATGAATGAGCTTGGAAATGATAGTGGAAATGCAAGATCTACTAAGAAAGTGGTTCAACAGCTTCCCTTCTTAGGGCTTCAAATGTTTCAAGGGAGGAAAACTTTTCCTAGAGATTAGCTTCAATAGATTTGCCTGATAAGGATTTTGTTTTGATTAATGGTCCTCCAAGTGTCCACAAACATTCATTACATGGATTATAATCATACGTACATCTGGGCTCTACAATGATTATTAACCCTCTAAGATGGTGGCCACTTGGTGCAGATTTTGATGGGGATTCCATTCATGTTTTTTATCCCCAATATTTAGGATCTCAAGCTGAGATTTCTTAGCTTCTAAGTGTGGATAAACAAATGTTTAGTTCCCATTTTGGAGAGGCAAGAATAGCACTAAGTGTTGATACTTGATTCATTGTTGTATGCCAATCTTTTATCCATGAAATCTATGCTGGATAAAACCACACTGAATCAGATATCAATGTGGACTTATCGAACCTTGCCTGAACCAGCAGTCACTAAAGTGCATGATGGAGGGCCATTTATTCATTATATCTCTTCTATAGAAGGTATTTTCTGTCAAAAGATGAGAATAAAAGAACCAAGAACACATTTTAAGAATCTAATGGCCTTTCTACTTGATCTAACGATATATTATGATAGGATGGTGAGAGATGTTCATGGAAAATTTCTCATTCATTTTGAATATGGGAAAATAAAGTCTTTAGTAGCATGTAATTCCTCAAACAAGAGGGAGTCTGTGAGTAGCTTGGGTCATTCATCTCCAGGAGAACACGTAGAGACTCTGGCTTCTACATCAATTGCAAACTTGACTTACAAAGCACCTTTTTATTCATTTCAAAAAAAAATTCCGCTTGGGACATCCTTAAGGTAGTTAAGATCATCTTAATTTTTTGTCATAGATGTTTTATTTCAATATGATTTCATTTTTTAAGGTGGGAGGGATGAATTTGAAGCCAATGACAATAAGAAATGCCAATGAGTAGATATAATTCTACCTTACAACCAAATTATTGACAAGTAATTCTTCACATGAGAAGTTGTTGTGCTGATGAGACACATTTTGAGGAGAAAGTTGCAAGAATTCAAGAATCTTTGAATAGGATTCCTTTGAAATATTTATCTCTCCAAATGGTTGTTGAGTAAGTGGATACCTATTTTGCACCTTTTGTTTCAGTTGTGTTACGTACAATCATAAAGGTATCTTACTCTCCAAGTCAATCATATAATCAATCTAATTCAAAATGCATCTTTGTATGTGAAGGTTGACCCTATAAAAACCTGTGAATGAACTATTCGTTGTTTCAAGGTCTCTAGTTGATGACACACTACCTGATTTGCATCTGCTATCTAATTGTCTATACTTGAGAGACAACATGTTATTAGATATTACTCTAACTAAAAATAAAGTAGCATATTTCTTAGGCTCTAGATATTTTAGAACTCTAATTGATTACAAAGGGATACAAATGAAAGAATCACATATTTTAAGTGCCTTCTTTCCCATCAGTGTCAGAATCAGCCATCCAACACATAATTGATTGGTAGTGTATTAACATTGTTACTCACAATACAGCTTTTCATGAGTTTTGCATTTGTTTTTATTTTGATTGTAAACACTTATGTAGGGTTCACTATTGATTTGAGATCCTCAATATTTATTCTGGTGTTTTCTATAAGGTTTTCTAAAAATGGATTTAGAACCAATGTAGATTGTCCATGGAAATTCTCCAAGATACCTGGACCCTGCCAACTTTTCCCTCAAAGAAATATAATTTTTCATTACTTTCAATGTCTACGTATCCTTAATATTTCTACCCAATTTGTTTTATGTTTTCTTAGTTCCCTTACAAATGCATTGAAATTTGGCTTTGCAAGGCCTCTTTTTCCTTTGCATATCAACTTTGCATTCCATGGCTTTTTGCTTCAAAAAGGGAAATATACACAGATATAAATAGCCTATAGGTGTTCTCTTGTAAGAATTGTGTTTTTGATATTTACTTAGGCCTCACTTTTCAATAGTATAGTATTGAATATGGGAAGTGAAGATGAAAAAGAGATTTAAAATTCAATGGTTTGCATGCAAGTAGAGATATTTGCTTCAATAGTCTTTAATATTGTCTACAGGAAGGTATTCATTCCATTTTATTTGCATGTTAAAGTTAGGACATGTATTCTTTCAACAAGTAGTGCCTTTTTCCAATGAGGATTCCAAATTTTGAATTTTAGCAGCCTTGTTATTTCTCCTCCTCTTGATGTGACAACTTGAAAACTTTTGACTAAAAGGAGGAAATCATGGATTCTATCACCAAATATGAATTTTTGATTTCTTTGGATCTACCTTCCTACTGAATGTCTATGACCAATGAGGAGTGTCCAAAAAAAAATGTATCTTTAGAGTTTAATCCTTTTGATAACACCACTTACATGCCTATTATAAGTCCCCTAAAATGTGCATCGTTGTTGGTGGATGAACCTAGGCCAATATGGAAAAGGATTGGGAAGTATAACGTATGAGCTTTAGATTGTTTAGCCAAACCATTAATTTGTGTTGTTCTTGTTTTTAGCTGGCAAAATATTTTCTAGCCAAACCATTAATTGGTGTTGCATAACTTGTGATTTTCAGCTGGCAAAAGATTCAGTCAACTAACAGTTCTTATTTTCTTAAAGTTCTTTATCTTAGGATATTTTCTTCAAGTGCTTGGGTGTCTTGGGAGTGCCATGGAGCCATCTAGAACCAACATTAAACCATTTGAAGGCATTTAGAATGGGTTTTGATGGGTATAACAGGAAAAATAGAGCCTACAGCCCATGGCTATGGTGCGTAGTAGCTAATGGAAGTATACTACGTGGCTGCACTTTCTGACAACAATCTAGTTGTTTGTCCCAACAAGACATCTGAAATCGTGACATAGAGATGCAAAAAAAAGGAAAAGGAAAGAGGCATGCAACAAAGATTGGGAGAGGCCTTGGAAATTTAGCCTCATGAGAAGAGCTAAATGAAGTTGCATTCTCCATAAAAGGAACAACACACAAAAACAAGATGGATTTCCAGTGGTTCTCTTCCAAAAAATATGGCAACATAAAAAATATTTTTAATGATATAAAAAAATCAAGGTAGTCTGGTAAGATCTTCAAAGGCTACTCTCCTCATTCTCATTCTAAAAAATATCATGTTAGTAACTTTGTATCTTGCTGACCAATCTAGTTGTGAAACTCTGTTTACAGAATCATAGTCAAAGTCATTACTACCAGACTTTGGCCTCTATTGAACCTTCTCATATCAAAAGATCAAGGATGGATGTACATGGAAGCCAAATTTTTGAAATAGTGCAGGAAACCATACACAGACAAAGAAAGGCACATGGGTATGTCAATGAAAATAGACCTAGCAAAGAACTTCCACTCTAATCACTTTCTAGAGTTGAAAGATAGCATTATGATCCAACCTCCATACACAAGGACTAGATACATGACCTTGGTTTCAAGTTGGCTCTCAAAGACTTTGGATTGACACAAATCACCACATCTTGCAGCAAAACAAGAGTTGCCATGTATGCCATTGACAAAGCATCCCATCTTTCAATGCCCAATCTCAAAAGATAGATTCACCTATTCATGACTTGGCAAGCTCCCTTTCCAATTTTTTCTACTACCCTAATGAAAGAGAAATATATTCACACATTCATGACTTGGGATGCTCCCTTTCCACCTTTTCTACAACACTGAAAAATTATGCCTTTCTCTCCTCATAAGGGAAGTATTCATACACAAAAATGAATGTGTACTTGTATCAACCTAACCACATGCCCTCAAGAGGATCACTTCATATTTCTCAGTTGTTGCATCTATTTGGGGCAGCAAGCAACAATAAAAAATGTATCATTCTTCAAATTCTACCCTAAAAAGAAGCCCTAAAGAGCAACACCTCATACTTCTAAATTGTCCCACCTAACTGGGGAAAGAAGTGACAAGGAAATATTTATGATTTTTCAAATTCTAGATGGATGTAAACACTTTGTAATGCAGTGACAAGCAAAAATTTTAATTCTTTGAATTCTAGATGGATGCAATCACTTTGTAATGCCAAGTTGAGAACCTTCCTCTACTTGTAATATCCTCTATCAAGGGCAAACTTTACACCTCTACCTTATATCAACACTGATGAAGTTAGAAATCCCATTGGCCCATCCTATTTATCTGTCAAGTTTGAAGCATAAGGAAAAAGACTGGACATTGTTATTATACAATAAGCTGAAACATAAACTAAACTGCAAGAGGAGGATATTTATCCTTAGTGGGGAGGATGAACCCAATTCTACCAATCCTATCATATATCCCTCTATCAAACCAACATTCTAATGCAAACATCTCAAGTAATAGACAAACTAGTCTATGATTTTACCCGTCCACCAGTTGGTGCACAAAGCACCTTAGATTCATGTTGGAAGGAAAAAGAGTAGCAAGAAAGCAGAGAGAATTGTGGGTAGATGGTGGTACCAAAAAATAATTATTTAAAAGCATACACTACTTGCCAATGTGAATACAAGTGAACAACATTCAACTTAAGTAAGGTTGTGGCATAAAACAAAGGAATCTTGTTAGAGGCATTTAGACAAACAATTAGTGAGCAACCTCATTAATTTCAAAGGCTTGTGTTACAACTACCCAATGAATTGTCTCAAATGTAATATTTACGTTGTGAAACCTTACGAAATAGTCCTCCATACAAATATGTGGCTTAGGATATTTGCAAATCTAAATATAACCAACAAACTTTCATGGCAACTGAAAGGCGGCTATGAATTGTCTTGGGAAACATCAAACCCTCTTAATATATTTATATATTTCAAGGGCCAAACTTACACCCATTTCCTACCAAATTTAGAGTTAAAAGGTTAAACTTATGGCTGAAGAGAAATCATATAAGTTCCTTGTTTTGTGTCTTGGGTGCATGCAGTCTAAGGTGTGAAAATAAGGGAATTGTTGTAGTAAAATGAAGGTGATATAGATGTACCTCTCAAGATAAAAACAATTTGATTTCCAGATCTCTAAATACCTCAGAAAGACATGAAATGCAAGACATAAAAGATAATAAAAATAACTAAATAATAACATGAATTGATTATGTGAGGACTACACGCACAGGAGTTTTGAAGCCAAACTGAACAATTTTGAACCATGAAGAAACCACATTACCATTTTGCCACTTAGCCTTTCAATGTGGCCCTAGCAGATTAATGTTTCCTTTGACATGACCCTATCATATTAATGTCGCCTTTGATGTAACCCTAGCAAATCAATGACCTTATCGCTCCCAATTCACTCGTTGCTAACGATTCACTTGTTGCTACGAACTCCTTTAGCCCGATTTATTTTGACAAAGAGCTGTATGGGAAGTCTGTCAATGACTCTGTGGTGATTCAAATCACAGATAGATGGTCTGCCTACGGGGTGATTCAAATCGCAAATAGATGACTCTGTGGTGATTTAAATCATAGATATATGGTCTGGCTACGGGGGAAGGAGAATAGAGCAGGAAAGAAGATTATGGCACGAAATAAGCCTTAGTGGAAGATAAAATATAATATATACAATATATTATATATAATTAGTCTTATGTATTATATATAATATAGCCTAGGTGAAGAGGTAGCCTAGCCAAAGGAAGCCAAATGAACTGTCAATTTTGGTTCACATAGGAGGAGTCAAAATGCTTAGATTATGAAACACCAAAATGATATATATATTATGCCTCACAAAACTATTAGTAGAAAACCATGTGATAGTCTAATATCATGTGCCAATACAATTTTCTCAAGGCAAAATATGAGCTAAACCAAGAAGCATTCTCAGTTGCATGGTCTAAAACCATTTTGAGCCAATAAAAAAATATGTCCTAAAATAACCACCTCAACCAACTCAAACACATAAGTGGACTAGTGAAAGAGAAGAAGTGAACTCTAAAATATGCCCACTCGCATGTGTGGATGATGTGTAGTCAAAACATAGTAATATTTTTCCTATGAAAAAATTTAGTAGCATCATAACTAGGTAAATTTTTGTCCAATTTTCTAATATGACCTCATTTTTAAAATATCATAGTCATTCTGCATTTAATGGCATAGATTCAAGGAAAATTTGGGAATTATTTCAAAATATAGCTACTCTTGAAGCTAACTTCCCTAAAAAATGTGTTCTAACCAACTTGTTAACCTCAAGAATTGGTCCATGTGACATATGATGATGATGTGGATTCCTTCTCATCATATAGCACACTATCATGGATCCCTAGACAATGTATTTCACTATAGTGTCACATATCCTAAGAAAAATAACACAAATTCAAAAATAAACATATATGTTTATATGCATGTGTTATTTTTGGATTCCTTCTCGATTAGTCTCACTTAGAATTTTGTAGATTGTGTTGTGACGAATAATTTAATAGATTGTGTTGTGACGAATAATTTTCTTGTGGGCTTGGCATAATTGCCTGATCTCTATATCTATGACTTAGGTGGGTTTGAAACCTCTATACCATAGACCTAAAAGGTAGTTCACAATGTTGACTAACAAAATTAGATCCATCACTGTTTGTGCCAATTTGGATTCCATCCCTAATATATCGCTTTGGAATTTTGATTTACATTCACCATTTATTTTTCATGTGTTGATGCGTCAGTTTTCATTTTGTCTCTAGTCAAAATTGTCCTAAAATTTTCATATTTTGTATCAAACATTTTACCTTGTTAGCATGCAAACAACATGGTTATATAATGTTACACTTGAGTTCCTCCCAATCCATGTTAGTTTCAACTTCCACAACTACCCATAATGAACAATACACAATCAATCCTCTCATTTCAAATGATGCAGAGTTTCACCCTTTACAAGTCGTGGTTAGCAATTGGTAGTCAAGAAGAAGATGAAAAGGAATATGGTGCATATAGAATCAAACTTTCATTCATACCTAGAAATCAAAACCAAAGATGTAAGTGGTGATGCCACAAACTTGTAAAATGCATCAAGTTGTTCCTTGTGCAAGCCAATGCAAGAGTAGGTATAGAGCACTGCAATGATACTTGTTTTAATTCTAGACTCATCACATCTCACCACCTTTTCACCACATGACATGGAACCAAAGTTAAGAGGCAAAATTATATAGAATTAAATTTATCATGATTCAATGTATAAACATTTATTAATATTAGTACTTTTATTTTTTTTCTTTTCATTTTCAAAAAATATGGTAATTTTATATGTTTGTTTATCAAATATTTTAAGTGAAGATATTGATATTTTGTATAATTTTCATAGATTTTCAATTTTCTTTTTTTAATAGTGAAAGTAATAATCACCAATGAAAATATTAATTAATAAATTTAAACGACTCAAAGAAATTTAGACAAAAATATATACCTCTTAAATATAAGGAAGTTTTCCACTTTCAAATCTTGTTATAATTTTTGACAAAACATGTTCTCTAAGTATAAATGTGTTCGTTATAAAATGAGAACATAAAACTTTGAGCATAACAAGCAATCAATTCTCATTTCAATCAAAAGATGGTAGTAGTGTTGTAATCCGGTTAAAAGTCATTTCAACATCCATACAAAATGTTCAACCATTTTTAAGCTAGAGAAAGATGGTAATAATAGTGTAATCTAGCTAAAAATCATTTCAACATCCACATGAAATGTTAAAACTTTCTAAAGGTAAGAAACTCCTTTGTATATTAGGTTTGGTTTAGAAATATTGAGGTTTGCAACAATGTTGCACTTATTTTAATGTAAGTAATTTTTTCATGTGAATCTTTTTTTTCACAATAATTAAATAGAAAGTGGCTTAATACAAATCATAATAAGAATTAATCATTACTAGGGATTTACCAAATTTAAATTTATAACCTAGGACTTTTTTTATAATAAATGATTTTTTGATAATATGTTTTGGACAATAATTGAAAAAATAGATTAATATTTAAAACTTAATAAATAATAACCCACATAATTTTAATCTAGCTAAAAATCATTTCAACATGCACATGAAACGTTAAACCTTTCTAAAGGTAAGAAACTCGTTTGTATATTAGGTTTGGTTTAGAAATATAAAATGAGGTTTGCAACAACGTTGCACTTATTTTAATGTAAGTAATTTTTTCATGTGAATTCTTTTTTTTTTCACAATAATTAAATAGAAAGTGGCTTAATACAAATCATAATAAGAATTATTCATTACTAGAGATTTACCAAATTTAGATTTATAACCTAGGAGTTCTTTATAATAAAGGATTTTTTGATAATATATTCTAGACAATAAATGAAAAAAATAGATTAATATTTAAAACTTAATAAATAATAACCCACATAATTTTAATAAAAAATAATGGAACCCGTCTTAATGTCGTAATACTGACGGTTGTCCGCAAACGTCGTAATACCGACGGCTTTTGGGACACGTCGTAATACCGATGGTTGTCCGCACATGTCGCAATACCGACAGTTGTCCCTCATTCCATCACACTATTGACAAGTCTCTCCAAACGTCGCTATAGCGAAGTTTACTCCAAAGGTCGCAATACTGATGCATGTATTAGAAACACCGCATTTATGACGTTGTGTCCCTAACCGTTGGTGTACCAACAAAGCTCCTAAATGTCACAATACCGACGATGTCCCTATATGTTGGTATAGCGAAGGTTATTGGCGGGATTTAAAAAATTGATAAAAATTGGAGAAATTTCCGACAATACGTCAAAAGTGTCGGAACTAAAGTGTCGAAATTTTGACCAAATGTACTAGTGTGTGGAGGAAAAATATGCATAATTGTGGGACCGAGGGATGGTCAAATTTTTCATAAAAGATGCTATGTGGAGTGTGTGGAAGTTCAGGTTGAGAAGAGACAAAGGAGATTTCCATGTTAGAGAGTATAAAGGGTGAGACCAAATTGAGTTTTAACCAAAAGAGCCAGAAGCCACAAAAAAAGTTATAGGAGGAGTCGAGCACAAAGGAGCGACATAATACTTATTTTTTTTAGAGTCCCAATACAAATATGTCACTTGACATCTCGAGGAGACAAAACTTGAGAAGGATATATCATTTAACAACATTGGGTCAAAATTCTGAAAGCTCGAGTGGAATTTTAATTTACAAGTGGGCATTCACAAAGGCGGCATTGGGATCTAGGATCCAATAGTTTGTAGAAAGTTTGAAAAAAGTGAATGGGAAATTTTCTGTTGTCCAAATCCATTAAAGTCGGGAGTCATTTGAATTGTTTGTAGGCATTCAAAAGAGTCAATATTTAGGTGGAATGTGTCATGATACAGATGGCAGTTAACAACAATTTTTTATGTTAGTTGAAACATATATAGCCCATGCATTTTGATATTAGAATTTGTTTATAAGTCAGGATCAGGGCATAAGTGGGATCGACAGGTGGAGTATATGTGGCGCAGTGGAAGACATGGAACGATGGGCCATACCCGGAAGGTTGAAGCCCAAAACTTCTGTTAATTTCCAAAAGGAAAATGGAACGAGAAAGAAAAAATAGGCTCATGTGGCAATTTCGAGGCCAATTTTAATAAGTATCAAAGGATTTTAGAGTAAGTGGACCAACCCGAAAGAAATATATCCTAGGTGTTAATTAAATTTTCAAGCGAGCATCAAAAAGGTCAAGATTCGACTTATGTGTTAGGTCGGCCAACCTAAAGGCTAAAATATGGGTGCTATTCTTATTGTGAATGGGTTCGTCCACAGTGGTTCTGTTATGGGTTGGGCTATGCATTTATATGCATAACTTGGCTCTAGTGGCTATGTTTAAAAATAATAGTTAAATCCAGTGGTTTGGTACCCCCCTTACACATCCTTCCACTAATTTATACAATCTTTCAAAAGGGATTTATCTCCCTAATTTCGGGTTTGAAGGTAGCACATTTTGGAACAGATCTGGGCCGTGTGGGTTCGATCGAACCAGGTATTTGGAAATCCTATCATTTGGGTTTGCATCGGGTTGACTTACATGTGAAAGATTGATGTGATGTGAAGCTCTTTAATTTCATGTAGTGATGGCTAGAAATTGGATTTCTGCATGCTACAGATGGAGGATTTGTTGGTTGATTATGAAGATGATGTTAGGAATAATGTTTACATGATGAATGCTATCCGAATTAGCTAAGAACAATTATTATTTTGGTGTCAAGGTAGAATTCTCTATACTTAGAAAAAATAATGTTGGTAAAGAAGAAAGATAAATGTGGTTGTAACAGGTAGTATGCGATGGAATTTCTTGGTGATTATTAAAAGAAAGTGTGTGATTGCTTGGCCCGATCTTGATATGAAAAATATGTAAACATAAAATGATCATTGGAATATATCTCCCATGCTTACATAGCTTAACCATGGTCATAGCTAAATAGACCTCATTTCATGATGCTATGATGCATGACGAATATATATATTTTTTTTTTCTCGTTTAAGTAGATGATGTGTTTATGGAGTCACAAACCAACAAAAAAATCGCTAAAAGAGGCATGGAAGAAAACGAAGACACAATGGATTGATTACCCGATGTGGAGGCACAACATGCATAATTGTGGGGCCGAGGGATGGTCAAATTTTGCATAACAAAGTTTATGTGGAGTGTGTGGAAGTTCAGGTCGAGAAGAGACAAAGGAGTTTTCCATGTAGTGATAACTAGTTAGAAACGAGTGTTGTGCAAACGGAAGTAACCTACAAGGTGTTTGGAGTCCTCGTGTGGGCAGTTCAAGGTTGTGAAATGGAGTAATGCAATGAGACAAGTGTCCAAAAATTTTCAAAGAAGTAAGAAAAGTTCAGGTCAAGGTATGGATCAAGCAAGATTAAAAATCCAAGACAGTAGTTGTATGGAGTAAAGAACGAAGATGGATTAAATGGTGCTAATGTTTAGTGAAGGAGCTAGTGTGTGAAGTGTGAACACCTTAAGTGTTTTGGTTGAACCGTGAAATCTTTTTATAGGTAGGTGTATTCCCCTAGGAAGTTGTAAGACATATGTCCTAGCAGTAATGTTGCACGGGAGCACGCATAGTTGTAAGGCCTTAAGATCATGCTTAGGCATACATGCAGTGCAAGTGGTGCATGGAGTAATCAAGTTGTGGAATGAACCACTTGGAAAGTTGGAAAGGTACAGTGGTAGAGGCCTTGTTTCCTAGATTGATGGGGGAATGTGAAAACTCGAATGAAATGGTTGATGAATGGGATCATGTCAATCTCCTAGTCTCTAGAGTTAAGTTTTGTAAAGAGATTGTTAGAGAGGATATAGAAAACTTGACTCGAATAAGTTACCCATGGTTTTTGGCTCCATATTTATGATCATCTATGGCTTTTCCCATGGTATTCATATCCATATGTAGCCTATTTAAAGGTCGAACAAACTCATGTTAAATGGTATCAATGGCTATTGCAAACACAACAACGATATCTTTAGACACTACCATCTTTCTCGATGTTTTTTTATCTTAACGAAAATGAACAAAACTGAACCATCCGTGGAAAAAAATCAAATAAAACCTTTATTGATATGATAATTCATACATTATATATTTATAAAATAGCTTTCCTGAGACTCTCAATAGAAACCTGGAACTTGGAAACTTATCTTAACGAAAATGAACAAAACTGAACCATCCGTGGAAAAAAATCAAATAAAACCTTTATTGATATGATAATTCATACATTATATATTTATAAAATAGCTTTCCTGAGACTCTCAATAGAAACCTGGAACTTGGAAACTAATTGTTTGGGAAAATAATAGGGAAATATAAATAGTCAATAGGAGGAAAATTTCAGTTGCAACAACAGTAAATCTAGCACTAACAGTTCTAAGATCGGTAAAAACACAAGTAATTCTACCAATAATTAATAGTACACAATTACATCTAATAGAAAATTGAGTACCAATAGAAGACAATGTGCATTAATAGAACAATACCTGAATAATAAAAAATGATACATATGACCAAATACTTTATTAAGGATATATGGACATGTATGGACACCTAATCAACTCAAATCCAATTTCTCTATGAATGTTTCCCTTTCGTCGAGAAAATCTCTCGTTTGTTATTCGCAATAAGACATTCCTTAAGAAGGATCCCCACTATGAGATGTAACAACTTTTTGTATGCTTATGTTCCCACCTTAGTTTCTCTGCCTTTTGTCAATGGAATAGATAGACTTGACATAGAACTTTGTTTAACTAATAGAAATGTATAATTAACTATAATAAATTTTATATTAGCAAAAAATTGGTAACTAACAGAAATTATAAATGACTATTAAAAATTCTAATAATCCACACAAACTTCAAAATGCCAATACTGAACACTAAAGTGGGTTATATTTGGAAATCCCAACAGTTACACCTTCTCAAACTTCCTAGCTCGATAAGAATAGTAGTGCTTGGTGTTGTTGTGTTTTAGGGCCCGCCCATGTAGCATCCCCCAAAGGTGAATTATTCCACTAAATGAGGTATTTTGGTAGTACCTTAGTATTCAAATTTTTCTCTAGAGTTTCCAAATGTACTCTAGAATTAAAATAACTTGGGCATCATCTAGAGGAGGCAAGAATTTATTTTCAGAGGTGTAATATGTCTTGAAATGACTACTGTGACCAATAACGGGGAAGGAATTATTTTTCACTAAGACCTCCTTATATTTAATACTAGGTTGGTATGATATATATGTGGTTATTGTAGAAAATCAAATCATCCAATAATTTGTACCTGCTATGTTATTGTTGCACCTTCCTTGCTTCTTATAACATAGTAATGACCTTCCCATCATGCGCATGTTCAACTAATATGTCTCTTCTTTTCACCTAGGTTTCAGTAGATATTACTTGTAATTTGGGAATTGAGATAATGAATATACAACCACATAATTAACTAAATCGTAATTAAGAGGTGAAAAGAGATGCCATATAATTATTGAATTGAAAAAGTTGCATTTTTATTTCTATAATCAAACAAATCATAATTAACATATTAAATTTAAGTTTTTTAGTTCATTTTTTATTTTATAATGTGTATGTGTGTGTCTATATATCTGTGTGTGTGTGTGTACAGGTACTATATATACAACGCATTGTAACAAATCCATAGTACCTTTATTGATATCTCTACAAGAAATGATCAAACACAAATGAGAAATTGAACTCTGCTACATATGTTATGTGTGCAAAGATTGTCATTGTAGAGTAACTTTCTTGTTAAATTTAACCTCTCACAAAATTTTTTAGACGTTATAAAAAACTCAAATTTGGATTGTATTTCATTGTCCTTCAATTTCACTTGATTATTGCCTTCCACACTCCCCCACTTGTATCGACATTCCATTGCACCTCTCCATGCAATTGCTAGTAGTATGATGTTATTATGTAATATATTATATAGCTATCAACAACTCTTCCATTAAAAAAAATCAAATTATGAGTTTTTCATGGGTGGCATTTATTTTTAATTAAAAAAACAATTTGAATTAATGATTTTTCCATACTTCTCCATAATTTATTGTTTAATATTCATTATAACCTTAAGGATCAAGGAATTTCAATGGAAAGTGGGTATTGTTTAATATTCATTATAGCCTTTTGCGTTAAGGATCTATGAATTTGAATAAAAAATGTGTTCAATAATATGTTGCTAGAGGTAAATCACTTGGACAATGAGAAATTGGAAGCGTGAAAGAGAGTAGGCTACACATTATGTTTAACTTTAGCCATAATCACTAGTGGCCTAAGCAAGGATGACATCGAGATGTCAAGTCTTGGTTAAAGAATTGGATATAAATAATATTAAAAGTATTATTACATCTAAATTGAAATAGATTTTGTGGTGCAATATAGATTTAGAAAATGAAAGGAAGGTAAGATCCTAAAAAGAAGTGGTCATCCTTAATTTAGAAAATGAAATTGTATCTTTTAATTCTAAATAGTACAAAGAAGAAAATCAATGTTGCTAAAACAAGAACCAACTTCTACAGCTTCATAGTGAAATTTGACATTGGACAACTCTCTAAACATTGTGGGATGCAAGAATACCACATCTTTGTGATACTAAGAAAGTTGAAAGTGAAAATAAATTTCTCTAAAGTGCCAAACATATATCCAAATTAAAAGTCAATTTCACAATATTTGTTACAACATTCCTAAACTCTCAAGTCATCAAAAATAATAATCTTGTAATGTTTTTTTTTTTTAATATTTATTTTAATACAAAACATAATTTTAAAAAACTCTGAATAATCTCATACCATTTTTTAATATCATAAATTAATTATGATTTCAATAGATATAATCATTATTATCATTATTAATATCAAAAGTAATGTTAGAAGAAAATGAAAGCATACATGCACATTATTATTTAACATAAACAACAATTGAAAAATTAAGAAATTAAAAAAATTTAAAAAATATGAAATTTAAACTATTAATAATATTAATATATGAAACTGAAAATATTACTATATATAATAAAATCTAAAATTTTAATAAATATTGAAATTACTAACGCACATTCCAACCCCATATATATATAAAAAATTAATCCTTATAAATTTATTAGAAGAAGAATATTTCAAGTTTATAATAAACACAAATAATAAAACACTTGGGTATGCAATAGAAATGCACAAGATAGTTTCAATGTAAATATTATCGTTGTTTGAAGTTAAATAATGAAGAGACGCCAATTAAATAAATTGTTCCGGGAGACCCTTTTCCATGTTTATTGCCACAAACGGCTTTATATGAAGTGAATAAATTATTGAATGTACTTTCTGACTGCACAATTTTCGGGTCTTTTTCGGGTGCAAAGAGCGCAACAAAGCCTAGGCCGGCTTTGCTGACTCCTTTAATTTTTCAAGTTCCCAGTATATCCCGCTCGATACGGTAATTTCCAACAGAGCATAGGACTGAATTGACATGCAGTCACGGGAGCATAGGCCGGCTTTGCTGACTCCTTTAATTTTTCAAGTTGGCAGTATATCCCGCTCGATACGGTAATTTCTTTTTCCATGTTATTGCCGCGGCTCCTCGCGTTCGCCCACCCACAAACGACTTATACTACCACGGGATTTCGATAAATAAATTAATTGCCCTCCTTTTTATCATCTCAGTGTTTTTTTGGCTTTTGCCTTGTCTGGTCGGCCATTTGAAGTCAATACATCTTTAGTCCCACCTCAATACCTCCCGCTCAACACGCAGATTCCCCTTCCTCTCTCTCAACATGTGTTTTCCTCTTTTATATATTATATGTTTGTGTACAAGCATTGCATCATAACTCAACTTCTGTTTGTGCACGTTTGCGCTTCAAAGAAGCAGAAACGGATCATAAAATAGTTGCTGCTCTCAAGATGATGCTCCCCTGCTTTCTTATATTTGCAGCCTCTCTTGTTGCTGCAACAAAGTTCACTAATCATTCAACCTCGAACCCATTCGACGAGGGTTTATATGATGATCATCTCCATCCTGAATCTCAACATGTTGGGTATGCGAATGGACGTAATGCGCTGGAGGAAGGTCACCATGGAACCGAATTGGACGCTCTTCTGTCCTTTAAAAAGCACATCAAAAGCGATCCAGCGGGAAAGCTGCACAACTGGACAGCTCACAATTCAAAGCACCTATGCTCCTCCTGGTTTGGTATTCGCTGCAGTCAACTCTCTCGAAGAGTCATTGCCATAATACTTCCTGTTCCCATATTCTATAATGGATTCGAGGATCCTAAATTGCAACTGGGAGGTACCCTCTCGCCCTCTCTTGGCAGCCTTTCTTCATTGCAGACGTTGAATCTTTGTGGCAATAATTTCACAGGAGTGATTCCACCTGAACTCGGGCAGCTTAAAGCCTTGAGATTACTTAACCTCAGCTTTAATTATATGATTGAAGGATCTATTCCAACTTCATTGTCTAATTGCACAGCCCTTAGATGGATCGACCTTTCAGTGAACTCCTTGAATGGGGCGATGCCATCTGAGTTTGGACGTCTAGTCAACTTGGAACGTCTCGACTTCGGGGCCAATGATCTCCATGGGAGTATTCCAGCTTCATTGTCTAATTGCACAGGCCTTCGATGGATTGACCTTTCAGGCAACTCCTTGAATGGGACGATGCCATCTGAGTTTGGACGTCTAGTCAACTTGGAACGTCTCGACTTCGGGGCCAATGATCTCCATGGAAGTATTCCAGCTTCATTGTCTAATTGCACAGGCCTTCGATGGCTTGACCTTTCAGACAACTTCTTTCTGAGTGGGACGATGCCATCTGAGTTTGGTCGTCTAGTCAAATTGGAACATCTTGGCTTGCGGGGCAGTCGTCTGATTGGAAGTATTCCAAAATTTCTAAGCAATTACACATCCCTCCAGGAGTTGTGGCTTGGAAATAACAGATTCAATGGTTCAATCCCTTCCGCTTCCGTTTGGGGTTTGTGGAGAAGTCTATCTGTTCTTGATTTATCCAGGAACCAGTTAAGTGGTCACATCCCTCCGGCTCTGGGCAATCCTAATCGGCTGTCGTCCATCGACCTTAGTGGTAACCAATTAAGTGGAGGAATTCCATCTCTCGCCAATTACACCCACCTATGGTTCATCGATTTAAGTGACAACAACTTGAGCGGAAGAATTCCAGTGGAATTGGGGTTGCTGCACAAGCTACAGATGCTGGATTTAAGTTCTAACAAACTGGAGGACATTATTCCTCCGGCGCTAGGAAATTGCTCGTCCCTTGAGTCTTTATATTTGGGGAACAATCGATTGTCCGGCAGTGTACCACCTGAGTTTGGTAATTTGAGGGAGCTTATTGATCTTTCAATCTCTGGCGAATGTGATACTTTGATCTATGGCCGTTATCCAGGGTATAATTGTGCTGGTGGAAATATTTCAGGTTCTATCCCTTTCGAAATAGGAAATTGCAGTAATCTCTCTTTGCTAGATCTTCAGTCAAATAGGCTCACAGGGTCAATACCTGAAACCATTACCAGATTGAAAAAGCTTACAAGTCTTTCCCTCAATACCAACCAGATCACGGGTACAGTTCCTCAAGAAATAGGAAAGCTCCAATCCCTTGAATCCTTGTCTTTATCTTCAAACAAATTAACTGGACATATTCCAGATAGCATAGGTCAGTTAAAATTTCTTAAATACCTAGATTTGAGTAGGAATAATATGTCAGGCAATATCCCTTCTCATATTAGTGGATTAGCTTCACTAAAATCTTTGGCATTATCACAAAACAACTTCACTGGAAACATTCCTAGAGACATAGGAAATCTCACAGCTTTATATACCATAGATATGTCCAATAACAATATCCGTGGGAACATTGCCAGTGTCATAGGAAGTCTCAAATCTTTAGTTAGCATAGACATTTCTAATAATAATTTTCATGGGAACATTTTTAAAACTATAGAAAAACTCAATCGTCTTTACTTTATAGATATATCAAAAAATTCATTTAGTGGAGTTTTAGGTAATATAAACTTTCCAGTTTTTTACAGTATTTTTCAGCTCACTCCAACAATTTTTCTGGAATTTTGCCAACATCTTTAGCGAGGTGTGAATGGTTAGAATTGTTGGATTTAAGGAAAAATCAATTAAACGGTGAGCTGTTTCAACATATTGGAAATTTTCAAAACTTAAGAGTGCTAAGTATTAGTTATAATAATTTCCATGGTGGCCTTCCCCAGTCTATTACAAATCTTACCAAGTTACAAGTATTAGATTTATCCAACAATAAATTCAATGGAGGAATACCTTTTCATCTTCAGAGACTTCAGGGATTTAATGCATCTTCAATATATGAGGATAAAGATAAGATTGAAGTACCATTTTCCATTGTCATTAAAAGAATTGAGTATACTCTCACAATATGTGCTTGCTACAAATACAATAATTGACTTGTCAAGCAATAATTTTACAGGAGGAATCCCTGCAAGCATAGGGAGTCTAAGTCACTTGAGACTCTTGAATTTATCTGGAAATCAATTGGAGGGACAAATACCTGCATCAATTTGTGAGATATCTACTTTAGAACAATTGGACTTGTCCAAAAATAAATTGACTGGAGAGATTCCTCAAGAGCTCTCTAAATTGTCAATGTTGGCAGTGTTTGATGTTTCATTTAATAGCTTATGTGGTCCAATCCCAACAGGGACACAATTTTCTACCTTCAATGTGACATCATTTCAAAAGAATAAATGCTTAAGAGGGTGTCCTTTAAATCCATGCAATGTAAAAAAGCCACCAATAGAAGAAGACAATGGTGGTAAGAGTAATAATGTCAAAGTGGGATGGCTAAGCCATTTGGATGAAAAAATGTCATTATTAACATTAGGTATAGGATTTGGGATTGGATTTGGGGGAGTAGTTGCTATGTTCATACTATGGGAAAGAGCTAGACATTGGGTGTTGGTTTTACCACCCAATATATCACAAGCTTTCTATGGAGAATATCGATTCCCTACATAAAAAGAATGTCAATATGTTTTGGTTAGTATTTGAATGTTTGAGAATAAAGATGATTTGTTTTCTATGGAGAATATCCATTCCCTACATAAAATAAATGTAGAGATAATTTGTTTTCTATAGAGAATATAGATTCTCTACATAAAAATAATGTAAAGATATTTTAGTTTGTATTTGAATGTTTCAAAATAATGTGGTTTTGTTTTCTATTTGAACTTTTCAAAATAATAAATATATGATAAATAATAATCTATAATATATCTAAAATATTATGAGAAAGACTATATTTTTAATATAAATTGTTTGGAGAATCAATAGCTACACATAACCACACCATATTCTTTTAAATACCACTACAATCCTCAATTTACATGCAAAATTCACCATCATAAATTATCCAGTTAATATAATATTAAGAAACATAAACATAAAAAAACACATTATTATTTATATAAATAATTATAATTTTTAAAATAAATTTAGAAATATATATAAAATATAAAAATTAATAAACTAAATTTTATAGTAATATTTTTATATTTATATAAATAAAAAATATAATATTATTTTAACATAATTTTAATGTTGTTTTATTATTTTGCATTTGTTTTGTCATTACCCTCAATGAACTTACTCTCTCCTTTGCTACCATTATTGCTATTATTTTTAAAATAAATTTAATTTGAAACATATTTGTTCCCAAAAATATTACTACAATAATACATTTGACAATTTCTTAGTGGACATCGAACTACTTCACTTATGTGATTGCCCAACATATTCTCTGTTGCACTCACGATTGTTGCCCTCACAATTTATATCGGTTAAGTTTATAATCGAAATTTGTGATTTGTTTTAGTTATTATAGTTGAGAATGCAATTTTAAAAATATTATATTTTTTATTTGGGCATTAAATTTAAAAAAATTAATAATTTTTTTTTTTAAAATTGATCTAATTTGATATTAAATTATTTACTTTTAATTAAAATAAAAAATTTTAATTTATTGATTTTTTATATTTATAATTTATATTTTAAAACAAACTAAATAATTTGTCTTTTTTTTTAAAATTCAATAGACCAAAATTTGGTCTCAGTGAACATTAACCATCTCAGTGAACATTAACCATCATCATATATATATATAAATTGTGTATTAAATATTTATATAAAATTTAAAAAATAAAATTAATGCTTTTTTTAATTGTATTCCAATAAATAAATAAAATGAGTTTTATAATTTAGTATAATGAAATTTAATATAAAATATATGTATAACATACATTCATATAATAATACATAAATCAACTTAATATAATATTAAAAAAACAACTAAAAACTATTATAATCTAATATATATTATAATCTAATATAAATGAATTTGTAAATTTAATTAATATTATAATTTCTACATTTTATTAATATTAAATATATTGTAAATAAAAAAAATAAAAAATATATAGAATATTACTTATGTATATATATTTGGACATTTTTTAAACACTAAAAAAATCTATATCTTAATTTTTTTTATTAAAACAAAATATAATACTTTTCTATAGAAAAACTAAAAAAAAAAGTTATAAATTATATTGTACATGTAAAGGTATTATTTAAAATTATAATTTTTTACACATTTTGTCAACTAAATTACAAAGACACAATAACCAACTACTCATAAAATTCATGAACAAAAACAAGGATCTTATGAATTTGGCTTCTGTGATCTATAAATTATGTATGAGAATTTTCAGTGAAAATCACATTCGAGAAATTTTTGTCGACCCGTCTTGAACCAGCTAGTGTAGTTCATCATCATGACAAGATGAGAAATCTGATTTTGACTATAAAAAATATAAAAATATAAAAAATAAAAAATAAAAAATAACAGTCATATTATTATTATGTTTAATTTCTTATACTCAAAACTTAAAAAAATAAATAAATAAACAAACAAAATAGAAAAATAAATATAAAAATAAAAATAAATAAATAAATATATATATATATATTTTAAAATACAAATAATAATAATGATAATAATAAAATAAATATATATATATTATTTGAAGGTAATTCAATTGAATGTAATTCAATATATTCTTTGAAACTAAATTTTTATTTTTATTTATTTATTTAATTTCATTTTTTTTAAATTCATTAATTAAATATAAATAAATAAAAATGAAATTAGAAATAAATAATAAAAATGATAATGATAAATAAATAAATAATAAGTAACTAAATATTAAAGAATAAATGAATAAATAGATAAATAACAGTAATAAGGAACCAAAACGAAAAAAGGAAAACAGAACCATAAGAGAGGAAAAGACAGACCGAGGAAAAAGAGAAGGGAAGAAACCCAATAAATAAGAATGAAGGGCAGTGATCCAGCATCTGCTCACACTCCACCCATCATCCTTCTTAAGTTTTATCGGCCCCTTTTCGATTTCAAGGGCCTCCGTAAACTTTCCGTGGTGGAAATGGTCCACCCTTGCAATAATCTGAACGTATTCAATGCAAATGTGATGCTTTGTCTTTTCAGCATGCTCTGCTAATACAAAAATATTTTAAAAATAATTGCAAACAATAATTAATAACACAAAGTAAGAAAGAGAATTATGGAAAGAAACAGTACCAAATTGAAATATTATAGAAAATCTTAATACACATTTATATAGTTCATTGGTATGTAGTTGATAATTCTTCTATCTACATAATACTTACTTAGATAAGGCTTCCATCTACTTACTTACTTAAGATAAATAACTAAGATAAGATTTAATTTGTATAATCTTGAATAATATATGTTTAAAGTACGTAGATTTCTATCCATAAGAGATTTAAAGTAGTTAGGCTTTAAAATATGTTTTAATATAGGTTTTGACTCTAAAATTTTATCATGTTATGTTATATAAAAAATATTATTAAAAAAATAATAATAGAAATAATTTAAACCTTATAATAATAATAATACTTAAAAAATTATTTAAACATCCAATATCATAGTATAATTAATGTTTAGATGATGATTATTAAATTATTGGAACATGATTATTTATTACGATATAGTTTTTGGCTTATGGTGATGAACAAACTTTATGCATATGTGAAACGTGGTAGTGCTTATGGAAACCAAAAGTGGTGTTCTATGTCTAGCACTTGAAGTGGTTTCCCTTCTTGGTCAAGAATGAGTGTCCCCTCTACATATGTGCTTTAGCTTACAACTTATGAAACTTGGAGAATATTTTCTCCATGTTAAGCAACTTAGGTTATGTATGGTATTGTCCCACCTTAACAAATCTAAATATTGGTATATCTTGTTATACATCTAAATGGTTTAATGTTTTATGATTTTTTTTTTTAAATTTTTTATTCATGAATTACAATTTGGACTAAATAAAGGGATTCATGAGTAAACCAATATCATACATGTGGATTTAGAATTGTAGTGTGGGTAGGTTAGGGAGGTTGGGTTGGGTTGGTATATAAATAGTGAAATAATTATTCAATATATTAGATGATATTAAGGGGTTAGTGGGGGATGGAAGTTACCAAAATTTTTCAGTTGGGTAGTTTAATACGAATACAAAACCCTAACATTGAAGTAGAGAAAATTCATCCAACCCTCACCCTAAATGTTTAAATGCTTCCCTAAGAAGGATTCCTCTGATTCTATTTTTTTCTTTTTGAAAGAGATTTCTATTAAAAGTCCTTGAATTCAATGTTGATATTTGTAGATGGAATTATTTATATAATCCAATCATTTTTTTAGAGTTTAAAATAATTTTTTTGTTAAAAAAATATATACTTGTGAGGCATTCATGACATTACATGGAAAATATCTTATCTTATTCCCTTGAATCTTTATAATCCTTCAAGTGGTTGGATGTAAGAGGTGTTGTTCGAATCCCAGTGTTGTAGCAGTTACAACCACCCTCCAAAATGTTTCCTTTGCTTATATTTTGGAGCCTAAGCTTCTTTTCAGAGGAGCTTATCTTGCACTATTATTAGGTATTCATGCTTTGAATAACACTCATCCTTTATCTATGCTTTTGTTCACTTGATTTTCACTTAGCTAATATTTCTAAGTCGCAAGAAAAACTCCTATCTTAGTCTTGCAAAACAGTTATGGGTTTGCCTCCAAAAAATTCACAATCCATGATGGCAAGCAACCCTGATGATTGGAATTGTGCAGTGATGACTGCAAGCCAACCTTGAGCTTGAAAACTACACATTCATGGAAGGCGACCCAACACTGAGCCCAAAAACTGCGCAATCCCTCACTGAGCTCAAAAACTACGCAGTGCACTGACTTGGAAATTTGCCGAGTTCCCAAAATCCTGCAATCTTTCCCAGTGATGTGCATGGCAAGCTTTTCCCGAAAAAGAAAATAAATTATAAAAAAGAAAAAAACATCCCCAAAAAATAGGGATCTATTTTTAGTAACTTGAAGGAGACACACATGCTATTTTTGGAAGCTTAGCCATGAGTCGCTTTTCCTTGATTTTAGGCATGCACATCATAAACCCTAATTTTCTCAAATATATTTAATCAATGCCCCTAGAGCTCATTTGGACACTAAATCTTAGAGCTCTACCATTCCTTGGGATATCAAGGAACTTTTGGTGCTATCTTCGTCACCTTTCCCAGTGAGTTTCACGTTTATCGCTTTTTGTCGGTTTTTGTCATTTGGCTTGTGTGAGTCATGTTTTTCTTGTTTATTTGCATGGATGTTGGTGTTTCAACTTGATTTATCTTGTAGAATCAATTTTTCAAGTTATTGTTTTCATTTCATAAGTTTCACATCAGTTTCTTTGTTTTTTGCATCGATGGTCGTTGTTGCGGCTACTCTCCTCACCGATTTGGTTTTCTTATTGTTTATTTAGTTTTTGCACTGAATTTGTCTTGTTTCATTCACACTTAATTATATATTCACTCAAGCCAAAACTATCTCTCAGATATACTCGTCTTTCACACTTCCCTTTGGAAAATTTTCTGTTCCCTTGGCCTATTTTCACATTGCCCAACTGGGCATTGCGCAAAATTAAGGCTCAAGCCGAGAGCTTGGCCTCTAGAACTGAACAATGTGAAGCACAAGCTGGACAAACTATGCATTACGCAGTTCCATAGGTCAGTTTGAATCCCTAGCCATAGAGATTACACAATCCGCAGTCTCTCCCATGTTGAATCTTTAGTTAAACTGAGAGGGGGGGGTGAATCAGTTTAACACATACATAGGCTTTATAAATTTTCACCACTTGTTTACAGCTTAATATGTGAACAGTCTTAAAGTGTTGTAGCAAATATTAAATTAATGTGACACCAAGCTTATTGTGAGAGCAGCAAACAATTAAGCAGATTGAATGGATCATATCAACACATAAGAAATACACATAGAGACAATAGATGTAAGTGGAAACCCATAAAGGGAGAAAACCACATCTTATTATTGTTGTGATGCAAAGGCAAGCTCCAACTCCCTCTCACCACTGTTTTCTGCAGGCACCAACCTACAGGAGGCTCCAACCTCAGTCAGCTACAACTGACAGCTATCAAGCTTCAACTTGATAGGGAAGCTCTGACTTCCTCAAATTATCAAAAGAAATGTTTGCTGATTTACCTCAGATATCAGCTCTATTCTGTAGCATCTCTTTCTACTCCTCTCTTCCTTATCTCTTCTACCTCAATATTCTACACTCTGCATTCTCTTTTCTTACCCTCTCTCTCTTTATGTATATCCAGTTGATATTATATATAGAGTTCCTCACATGACTGTTTGTATTTCGCAAGGAATTTGGAGTGAACAGCCATGACTCTTTGGCTTCTGTCTTCTCATTCCTTTATCCAACTCATTTTAAAATTATAACAATATGTACAAATTTCAATGTTACAATGGAATTTTTCTTTTTCCTTTGGATACTTGCCTTTGCATCACAAACAATATAAAACAAAAATATTTACATTTTCAGTTACACATTTCAATTCCACTCAGCTCCTTTTCTGGACTTTGGCTTTACTGGATTTGTCTTTTCTGCTGCTGTTGAGTGATTGTTCTGTATATTTTGGTTCACCTCTGTGTCTATTCATCTGTTCACTGTTCTTGTGTGCACCAGCTACATATATAACTGCTTTTCAGGTTTTATTCTTAAATACATATGAATCTGGGTGATGTCTGTTCATTACCAATCTCTATTCTCGGGCTGCCTGCTTAGGTTCTCTGTTCATATATGAGCTTAAAGTTAATGGTTGAAACTCACATTACAATTTCAATTCATCTTTTTCTGTACCATTTTTCTACTACTGTCTCTCTCTCTTTCGTTCTTGCAGGCTCTTGTAATAAACCCAATTTGTGAGCTTTATAAAACCCATTATATTAAATACCAACATAGTATATGTATCAACATATATATATATATATATATTCCCCAACCAAATGTGAAGACCCATGTATTCACTTTAACGTATGCACATCACGCACCTCATTTCATATAGGTTTCAACTTTAGCATGATATATAAATATATCACCATGTATGCATATTCCCCAAGTCAAGCATTAATAACTATTGATAAACCTTGGCTTCTATTTAGCGCCCAACATAAGCATGGTCACGGGTTTTATAACCTTTATAACTTCAAATTGTATTACGTTCCCCACTTGAATATATAATGCTTACTCGAATGTTCGGACCTTGGAAATCTTATATATATATATATATCCAGAGTTTTAATTCAACTAAACCACTTATAACGAACCTTTGGCTCCGGGCCCACATATATAAGTGATGGCTCAATTAAATACGTGCACCATACCTTGGGTTATCCTTCGGGCTACTTTTGAATGCAATCACCGTTCAATGAGCCTTCCTCCAGATTGACGGTATTCGTTGATATCGCACTGCCTCCTCAGTCGAACGTTAATGTGCGATGGGGCGGTTTTGAAAATCCATCGCATGACACGTGTCCTCCAGTCTATGGAATCGCTCCAAATTCGCAATTACTGCTCGTCCCACAAAGGTGGTGTGATGAAAACCGCTTCCAACCTTTGTACAGTGATTTTGACCAGGGGTTACGTCGGGATTACGCTAACCTTTCAATTTATTCCAGTTCTCAACTCAGGTTCGAACTTTAGAACAACTATTTCTTTTCAGGTGGGGTTTTCACTTCAGTTGACTCACTGTACTATGGAATTCCAACGCTTCGGCCACACAATTCTAAGCCGATATCAAGGTTACAATAATTAGTTTGGTTTCTCACAGGGGTGCATGAAAATAAAGCACTCAAGGGACTCAATATAGAATATGCTCAATCATGGTCAGAGAGAAGCTTTCGGAGATTCAACACAGCAAATCTTCATTGAATATCACAAAGATGGAAGCTCAACTATATCGGACTCAAGCTTATGCACACGCAGGGATAGTATATCTACCATTGAACCAGATATAAGACAATGGCAACTTATGTGAGATTCAGTTTCAAAGGGGTTTCTATGGTTCTGCATTAGCAAAAGAACTTTCTGCACAGATACTGATTACAATCTAGAACCTCATATATGAGCCATTATCACAGGATTTATCCAAAATTGAACTCCATCTAAAGCCCGACACAGAGTCTTATTTCATACATAATACACAGAATTCGATTACAGTTCTCAACACATTCAAGCCCAATATCGACATGAAGTCCACTGCAATCTGTCTCCTGCTGCTTCCTCTCTGCTGCCTTTGCTGCCTTGTACTTCTCTGTTGTCCTTTTCCATCAATGACAACATTTCCAACATCCCAAACCACTGCCTAGGATGAACTGCGCATGGCGTAGTCTCAGACCTCAAGCTTAAACCCTGACTGCTGGGACTGCATAGTGCATATTTCTCTCACTAAGCCAGCCTCTCTTTCCAGTGAAAATTGTGCAATCCTTCCCATTAGATGCATGGTTTGTTGCTTTCACATGCCTTGAAATTTTTTTTGCTAACGGTTGATGTTTTCTTTCCCTGAGTATCTTCTCTATCCCATTGGTACAATAGTTTTTTAGAACCTCTTCGACAGTCACTATTACCATGGCACCCAAGAGAGATGATTCAAAAGAAACCACTAAAAGTAGTACTGGGGTAGAAGTTGAGAAAGTGCCCGCTAACTTGCCAGTATATGCGGATACACAAATTTTTGTAGAAAATGAATAAAAAATGACATGGAATTAAATTAAAGATGCTTTTGCAAATGAATTTGGGGAATATTCAGAAGACCAACCAGTTTATCTTAGCATCTGACAATCAAGACTGCACAGGGTTGGATGGAGATATCCATTAGGGGAATTTTGAGGTCTAAAATGGGCCTCCTAAGGAAATTATAAAATAATAGTGGAAATAATAAAACAAGATTTGATTACATAATCAAATTTTAGAGGGGGAAAAAAAAACTACTTTTTCAACTTGTATTTTGAACTTCTCTCAAAAATTTTAACTCAAACTTCGAGCGGGAGTACTCGTTGGATGAAAAATTTAATTCGTCATCCAAGGATTACCCATGCTGCATACTTTCAATGGATTCTGCTACACGAAAAATGAGAAATACATGAAAAACATGATTGCAATCACGTTTTTTCATGTATTTCTCATTTTTCATGTAGCAGGGTCTAGCAAAAGTATGCAACATGGGTACTCCTTGGATGAGGATTTAATTTTTTCATCCAAAAAATACTTCTGCTCGAAATTTGAGTAAAAAAATTGGGAGATAATTTGAAAATATGAGTTGAAAAAATAGTTTTATTATTTTATAATTTTATAATCCTTTTACCCTTTTACTTAAAAAATGGCGAATCATCCCCCATGGTTGCATCATCATCTTGAATCCTATTGGTTCTTATAAATTTTATTTTGGTCGTACATTTTTCTTAGGAGGTCCATTTTAGACCTCAAAATCCCCTAATGCAACCTTCTCATGTGCAGATGTGATCATCTGGGATGTCTCACACATTGATGAGAAAACTATGACACTAAGCAACACCGGAACACAAAAGGTTACTACATTATTAGAGAAAAATTTTGAGTCGATGTATCATCTTCCTGAACCAGTAAATATCATGGACTCATTATTCTACGTCAACCACAGTTATGCGAGTACAAAGGATATTTCCAAAATGTGGGTGAAAGAGCCATCAAATTTTAGACAAACACCCACCCACACATACAAGAAAAATTCATTCAGGAAGGCCTACCAACTCCTGGTCATCTTAGCTTGAAAAATATATGGCCAACTGAGCACAAAAACCTTTCTTGAGGGGTGGGCTATCTTATTGAACTAGGTGATGAACGAGGGGAAGTCCTTCAACTAGTCAAAGATTTTGGCTCATCAGCTGAGAACCCATGTAGCACAAGCCTGAGATCCTCCCAAGGGCGAGCAAGAAAGTTTCTATATGTCTTCATACTTATTGGATGAAATCTATGCACAAAATCAATTTCCTAGCATGAACTGGATGTGTACACTGAGAGAAAATGCCGTGCATATTTATTGCAACCTGATTTTGGATTGAATCCATAGAGGAGTTATGGAGCAGCTAACTGGTCACATCATCATCCTGCTATATAGGTTTATCTTTTAGGAGGACCCACCTTTCATTTCATGAGGAGCGATGGAGGAAATATCAAAGATTGCAGATTAGTTCGCCTTATCAGATGACATACTGAGCAAAGTGTTCGGTGGGAAGAAGTTGTGACATATTTTGCCAAGATATGCCATCGACAGAATTGTCATGCAAGAAGTGTCTGACCATCTCACCACAGGGTTGTTAGTAGCACTGCACCGAAAGAAGAAAGCGTCATGGCCCACGCTTCCTTTGAAGATCAAATCGTACAAGATTAAGAATCTCAAAGTTGTAGATACCGAAGTGAAATCCATAGTGAAATTTGAATTCGGTACAAAAGACTTCAATCCGTATGACCCAGGGGGAATTTCAAAGGAGCATTGTGTGGGAATCTACTAAAATTGGGTTAGCGGGGAATTTCATTAGCAATAAGAGGAGCCATGAAAAAATTACTACAAATCCTCTAGACCCCGCGAGCCGATTAGTATAGCTGGGACCTCATAGGCTACTCCATAGATGACAACAGTTCCATAATAAACAACAACAAAAGATAGAAACTCGTTACAAGATAAGGGAAAGAGCATGGTCGCTGACAGTGCAGAGGAGGAGAAAATATGGAAGATGGAAGAAGGTCCTATTTTTGCAAAAAAAACTTTGGAAATAGAAGAAAATAGGAGGCAGAGGCTATAGAGAGAAGAGTGGAGGAAGAGAGAGAAGAAAATTTTGAAGGAAGCAGATCTGAGGGCACAAAAAGTAGAACAAGAGCTCAGGGAAGAACAAGAGCTAAGGAGAAGAGAACAGGAGGAGAAGTAGAAGAAGGAAGAAGAGGGAAGGCAATGTGACATAGCAAAATAAAAGGAACTCATATAGGTTTAAGAGCAGGAACATGATCAACTACGAGAAGAGGGAGTGAGTGAATGGATGTAGGATTGGGAGCTTTCTCAGTAGATTGAGGAGTTTATTGAAGTCGTGGATATGGAGTTGGGGCTGGAGCCATAGGATGAAGATGTGGACCTGATTCCTAGTGCACCATAGTCCACCGTTCAGACTCCACCACCTCTAATCGCAGAGCTAACCAAGAGTGAGGAAGGGGAGATAGTTCCCCTTTAAGATGATCCAGTGATGGATGTGTATAATCTCTCATTTGATGAAATCCAGAAGAATATTTTACAAGCACATATAAATCACTTCCAGGATGATCATGCATCACCTCCATTTATGAGAGAAATGGTGATAGTGGCGAACACCAACAAGAATCCAAACATTATTGTCGAAGCCAACTTGGCCTTCGTAGGTGCAACAAAATCTAACACTCACTATTTGATGGCCAAGAATAAATATTTGGTACAGAATCTACATGATGTCTGACAATAGAATGAATAACTCCGCGCAACATTGCAAAATGCACCTTCTGCACAGGTCTACCTAAAGGAGATGAGAACAATGATACTTACTGAAGTATCCACACTTGGAGACACTATGTGAGACCTCTATGAGGAGCTTGTGACTATAAATAAATTATTTGTCCACTTACATGACTTGAAATGATAGAGTAGAGAGTTTGTCAAGATCCTTAGGAGTGTGCAAGCTGCTATCGCCGCTGTGCATGATTGAACAATGCGATACAAGGGGGAACTGCTTACATTGGTCAAGAAGATGAAACTGCGGGTAGAGCTAGAGAAAGCGAGACTTCGTATGTTAATCCATAACAAAAATCAGCTCACATATTTCATTGGAAATATTTAGGCCTCATATGTATGGATATATAGAAATTTAGATTTCATGGGGAGAACCTACAGGATCCCGTCAATTGGTAGACTCACTAAGACTAAACACGGATGAAAATTTAGACAGGAGATCGATCAGTCCTTGGAGCAACTGAAACAAATGGCCACCTAGGATGACTTAGAGTTGAATAGATTGAACATGTAGACCTACATCGGCAGTCTCATTCAGATCAGAACAATGTTTCTCTTGATTGAGAAAGAGGTTTAGACCGGTTCTAAGACATTATACCCAAATGCTATGGAGGCAAGAGTTTACTTCCAGCCTGACACTATCATGCATTTTGGGGAGACCATAAAAAAATACCGAGCTTGGCATCAATATGTGACTGAGAAGCATCAAGTCGAAGTTTCGCAGCTTGAGTTGACCCAAACTCCAACATCATAGTTTTTTGTCTTATTACGTTGTGAAGTTGTTTCTACCCTCTTTTGTCTTATATGGGTATGAGTGGAAAATGTAATATTATTTGTAATTATTGTAAAATTGAAATTCCAAGTGTCCTTGTTGGAATGTGAAGAGTCATATGTAATTTAATGAGTTATTTTGTAAGAAGTTGAACAGTCATGAGGGGAGTCTAAGGGTCACAAATTTGGAATGCCAAGAGTCACCCCCCTTTGTTATAAATATATCCTCATAAGTCATGTAAGAGGCTTTTGGGAGCCAAGCTTTTGGCCATGATTAGGCTTAGGAAAATCTTGGGAGTTTTGTGTGAGCCTTGGCTTCTCTGTAGCGTAGAGGCAGTATACTTCTTTGGAGGACCAGGTGTTGTAGACTTCACATTTTACTATTGGGGAAAGTGGCTTGTCAAATGTTGTATGTAAAAATTGGAACCATCACTTTTAATAAAACTTAGAGTCGACACGCTTTCATGCATATGTTGTGGATATATTAGGACTATTCTTGTTGTATTTGCATATATGTTTTTTTTAACTTACGCATATGATTATGAAATAATTCGTTTGCATTTTTATGTATCTTGTTGGATGCATGTTGATGTGTTAATCTGTCACCTTAACTTGTGGACTATTCTTCTTGTTAGTTCACGTGTTCCTTACAAGACACATACTATTACAAGTTTCCAAGGGTCCCATTTTATTTTCCCTTCGTATGTTGGAACCGTCATATGTTGTACTTGACTCTCCATAGGGTCACACACTTTTTCTCACCAAAGAAACCATGCACCACTCTATGCATTTTTCAAACCAAGGTAGATCATTAACACCCCACTACTCAGGCTCCTACTCCAAATGGTGTGAGGTTTAATTTGGACTCCATACCGGGGCGATCCCCTGAATTTTGGTTTGTCTAGCATTGTCAAAATTTCTTGCGCTAGAAGGAGGGCCAAATGAAAAGTTGAGCCCTTGAAGTTTGTTTTGAATTTACGCACATGTTTTTCCAGAGACCTAAAATTACAAGTTCCAATGAATATCACTGATGACTTGTCACCTCTTAAATTTGATGGCAATGATGAAACAACCTTACTTGAGCATACTAATCAATTTCTTCAATTTTTCATAGATCATAACATCCCCATTGAGGATGTTGGTTGTTGGTTTTTCATTGTCACATGTGAAGGGTGCATAAGTAAATAGAGTCACACATTGACCGAATCCTCCATTCACTCTTTCGAACATCTTTTCACTGAACTATGTTGTGCTTTTGACAAGTATGATCATAAATTTATGTGCAAGAAAATTTTAGAATTGCAAAAATCACCTAATGAATCACTACATAATTTTCAAAATCGTTTTATGCATTTTTATTTTGAATTTCCAGAAGATGAAGTTGATTGGTATTTCTTGTCTAAAATATTTCTATATCTTGTTCACATTTCACTAAATATGCACGAGTTGGAATATTTTAAGCCACTCCTAACAATACCTCAGTATTAGAGCTTCTAAATATGCAACGGACAAGGTTGTTGTTCCAAGTGACCCTCCGTCCGCTTCTCATAAAAAAGCTCTAGTTCTATAGGTTGAGGTGGGAGAAATTGAGAAGTCATCTGTTGATCTACCACCATCTCCCCCCACCCCACATACTCACAATTTCAGTGCAGGTTTGCACTGTGAGTTTGATGGTTGTGATGAAGTTTTATGTCCTCGTCTTCCATCCTTTGGTCCCTCTGATCCTCTGGATTGTGATTTTTTTCATTCACCTGTTTCAAATATTTATTTTGATGTTCATGAGGATTGAGTGTTGGATGATGTTGCTATTTAGCAACCAACTTACGATATCAATTACGCCGAGTATGTGTGGCAGCCCATTGTTGAACAAGAATCTACGATGGAAGATAACTTTCTTCCTTCCGCACCTCTCCTGCATCATCCTGAAATTTTCCATGGTTCTGTGAATTTTGTTGTGTCTTGTGATAATTTAGTTTTTGATGATGTTACCACTTCCAACCATTCACAGAACACATGGGATGTCAGTTTTTGATCTAGATGTGGAGAGGGCCAATCTTATACCCTTGATATTCCCAATCTCTCATCTTACCTTTATGAAAACATAGAGAGTGAAATTTCTCATTTCACATCTCTCCCTATGTAAAATTCATCATATCATTGGGACACCTCTATCTATGATCTTGAAATTCTGACCGTGGCTATCATGACCTTTTCATTCATTTAATTGGTCACAATTCTGATTTTCATGTTGTTGATTTTGCGAAGCCACCGACCTTTTAATATCTACTTTTCGATGAGTTGGAACTTCCTGAAGCTGTCGAGACACTTTAGACTGAGTTGATGGTTATATCAGGTTCTTGTAGCCATGAGGTTAGTTCCACTTCTAATCAGAAGAGTGTTGAATCTTTTTAGGCTCCTCATTACTCTATTGCACATATTGAAGATCAATTTGTTTTATAATTTCCACATCCTCTATCTATATTATGTGATCCTATCGCTCAGTCATTTCAGGAGTCATACATAGTGAGCATTGTGGAAAAATAAAAATTTTCTTTTTTTTTTTCTTTGCTCGCCTTCATTGTTTGAAAGTTTGTGCTTGCGAGTCTTCAACTCGCAGTGTGTCACAACACCATGAAACAACAAAAAAATGTTTTTTGTGCTCTTTTCGTCTTTACTTTTCTGTGTGTTCATTCAAACTTCAAATGTTATGGTTTGCATTGTCTTATATTTATTGTTTATTTTTATGCTTATATATCTTTCTTGACTTGGATTCCCTCGCCTTCATAGGCCAACAATTTCACTGATGGTTGCATTGGAAGTATCACTTTACGTGACTTTGGCCTATGCTCTACTTAGGTTAGGAGTAGGAGTAGCGTTTTTATTTTCTTTGCATGCATTTGTTTTCATTCAGCTTCTTTCCTTTTCTTTGTTTTCAGATATAGGTTAGTTACTGCATGAGACCATGTTTGGCTTCTGTAGCAAGCATGGTGAAATCCAAGAGGAATTTTTTCTACTATCAAGGCTTGGTTTATTGTTTATTCCATATATTTTTGCGAATATTGCATTCTTTTAAGTTGATGATACTATGATGGAAAATATTTTCCTTGTCGAAGAAAATCACAGTGAAATCTCGATGTTTTGATTTTAAGTGGTACTACCTAATCTAATCGGTTTTATATTTTCAGTTAATCCTTTTCAACCTAGTCAAGTAGAGTAAGGAGGGATTGAAAACCTTAACAAGTTTGTTAGAGGTGTGTATAAAATATCCTTCTCTGAAGGGACAAACTCTTCTTCTCTCAATAATTCAGGATCCCTCTTCTGCCCCATGAAATAAATAAGTGCATATGCACAACTCTTTGAACAAAAAAATGAAAAAATAAAAAATAAATAAAATAAATAAATAAATAAAGAGTGAAAGAAGAGAAAGGCTTCCTACTTAGAGAGGTGAAGTAAGAAACTCTACAGGGGTACTATCCAGGTTCGCTGGCAGTGGAGCCATGTTTTTGTTCCTAAAGTGACTTTGTTAGGGCATTGCCCAGGCCTGCTCACAATGGAGCAACACCATAGATGAAAACAAGACTCTGAAAATATATTTTACCATTGCACTTATATACTCCTCATCCCCAATCGAAAAAAATTAGTTTTACTTGGCTTGGTTAGTGTGTCATCGATGAAGAGGATGGATGGGACCACACCTTTAACTTAGACTAAGTGAGGAGGTTGTCGTAATAAATTAATTGAAAAATACTTATCGAAGGGTGAGACCATTTTTTCATGAGACAAGATTCATTCAAAGAGATGGAGTTATACCAGTGTGTCAATAGTGTTGTAGCGGCTACAACCACCCTCCATATTTTTTCCTTTGCTTAGATTTTGGAGCCTAACCTTCTTTTCACAGGAGCTTATCTTGCATTGCTATCAGGTATTCATGATTTGATTGATACTTATCCTTTATTTGTGCTTTTTTTCACTCAATTTTCACTTAACTAATCTTTTTAAGTCACAAGTAAGGATCCTAACTTAGTCTTGCACAACATTTCTGGGCTTGCCTCCAGGAACTGCGCAATCCATGAGGGAAAGTAGCCTTGTGTATTAGAATTTCATAGTCATGACTGGAATCTAGCCTTGAGATCATATACTACACAGTCATGGAAGACAACCCAACACCGAGCCTAGAAATTGTGCAATCCCTCATTGAGCTCAGAAAATGCGCAATGCACTGAGCTGAAAAGTTGCCTAGTTCCCAAAATTGTGCAATCTTTCTCGGTGATGTGCATGAAATTTTTTTCCTGAAAAATTAGAAAATCTAAAAAAATAAAAAAGAATCCCAAAAAAATATGGATCTATTTTTAATAACCCAAAGGAGACACACATGTTATTTTTGTAAGCTTTTTCCATGTGTCACTTTTTCCTTGATTTTAGGCAAGCACGTCATAAACCCTAATTTGCTAAAATCTATTTAATCGACACCCCTAGAGATTATTTTCACACTCTCTCTTGGAGCTCTAGCATTCCTGAGGAGATAAAGGAACCTTCGGTGTGATCATCGTTGCTTTTCCGGGTGAGTTTCACATTTATCGCTTTTTTCTCTTTTTTTGCACCGTTTGGCTTATGCGAGTCTTGTTTTGCTTATTTATTTGAATACATGTTGGAGTTTCAACTTGATTTAGATTTTAGAAGTGTTGTTTTAATTTATCATTTTCCTTTCCAAGTTTCACAACGGTTTCTTAATTTTTTGCACCGATTGTCGTTGTTGCGACGACTCTCCTCGCCGATTTGGTTTTCTTCCCGTTTATTTAGTTTATTCACTTGATTTGTATTGTTTCATTCACACTTAGTAAGATATTCACTGAAGCCAACACTATCTCTCATATCTGCTCATTTCTCACACTTCCCTTGGGCAAATATTTCATTCCCTTGGCCGATTGTCACTTTTCCCAGTTGGGCACTGCACAATCTTAAGGCTCAAGCCGAGATCTTGGCCTCTGGAACTACGCAATATGAAGTATAGGCTGACCCAATGGCACATTGTGTAGTTACAGGGCTCAGTCTACATCCCCAACCACTGAGACTGTGTAATTTGCAGCTTCTCCTAGACCACTTCCCAAGATGAAATACGCATTGCAAAATCTCAAACCTAAATCTTTGACTTGGACTATTGGGACTGCACTGTGCGCAAATCCCTTCAGTAGCAAGCCCCTCTTGCTAGTGAAAATTTTGAAATCCTTCCCATGAGATGCCCGTTTTGTTGCTTGAACATGCCTTGAAATTTTTTTTGCTTAAGATTGATGTTTTCTTTCCATGAGTGTATTTTCTGTACCACAAGCGTTAGTGTCCCGTGATTTGGTAGATTGGTAAAACAAATGAGAGGGTAACATCAGACCAGTCTTTGGAGTCCTAGGACCTAGCCTTCCTGGACTCAGAGAGGGCTCTCCCTATTATGTGCAAAGGATGTGAACTTGTTTGCTTTGGATGGTTGATTTTAGGCTAGTTGTTAAGTGTAGGTTTGTTGTTTGTTTTGGTTGGGGTAAGATGATCAAGTAGGATAGGTGGAGTGAGAGGTTATCAAATAAATTGGACAATGGAGTCTATGAAGTCATAGATATATCGATAGTGAATCAGGGTACATCACAGGGCAAATCTAGTGTAGTCAATGGATCTTTAAGTTTATGTGTGAGGTGAAATGGACATTAATTTTGGGAGCCAAGGTAGGGTAAAGGGAAGTTAAGAATCCTTTGTTAAATACCTATGAAACATAGAGATATTAAATACTGATAAGTAAAAGATATACTAGTTATCAGATAGGGATCACCATTTAATCAATAACAATACTTTTAAACAAATACACATTCAAGATATACAATCCAGTGGAGCAAATGAAGTAAGACAACTTATCTAACTTCAATGGTTCTACTTTCAAGATTTGAAAACATATAAGAGACAAATAACATCAATAAATGAAGAGGGAATGCCTAAACATCATTCATTAAACTATAAATAACTTTGAAGCACACTGATAAGCATATTCAAAGGGCAAGATCGAAACAAGACCTCTTTGACTTAACCTATCAATCAATACATCAAAAAGAGATTTCAAGACAGAGTTTAGATAGAATTAAACAAGCAGGGCTTACCATGAATCATGTTTATAAACTAGCATATTAATCCAACAATGAAATAGGCAAGCTTAGGTGGGCCTAAGGGAGCAATGAATAATTCTTTAAGCTAACCCAACAGAAGGAAACATGAAATTAATAGCTAACAGGAGGACTGAGGTGCCTGAAACAACATTTCTCATCCTATACTCTTCTGAGCTACAACAATATAGAAAGATGAACATATGGAAAACAAGAAAAAACATGAACATATGAGAGATACATCACCATTAACTAAACTCAGGGATCCTGCAAGCAAGCCTTCATCACCATTAATCAAGGCAAATCATCCACAAGCTCCACAACACTAAATTGTTCTTCAAATTCTGAAAACCATGTATTGTTCTTAAACACATCAAGTCCCAACTATTTACAATGAATCCTCATGCTTTATATAAAAATAAAGGAAGAGGAAAGCCTACTAGAGAATCTAGAAGCCTATTGGCCAACAAGAAATATCCTAACTTGACCCTGAGGCCTTGCAAGGCCCAAGGCACAAAAATATCTAAAAAATATCTTTCCTGGCCATATATAGAAATTAAATTGAATTTTAGGCCCTGAAAAGCATATGAAAACTTGCTAAATGCACATTCTGCCCAGTCACCCACAGGAGCATAGCACACTGTGTTAAAATTGGAAATTAGGCTAGGAGCACAGCACAGAGACAGGAAAAATAGGTCTTTTTTGCAGCAGTGTTTTGGAGGCCTTCCTGATGTCAGAAAAGGCTCCGTGATGGCTCATTGGAAAGCCCTTGAAGTATAATTTCCAAATATACCTTTATTTCTTCAATCTGGCCTCTACAAGTTGTCCAAAAAGTGAAAATTCCAAGACTTCCAGGAGCACAGCACATGCTCAGAAAAGTGGGCAGAATGGTGAAAAAATGAGTGTTTTTTACCCTTTTGGGGGACAAAAACAACTCCAATTGAGCTGAAAATTGGTGATCATGCTCCTCTCATGATGAGGAATCAAAAAATGTAAACCTTTCTTCTTGAATATTCCCTTGGAAAAAGCGCAGCACAGGATGTGCTGCACTCCTAGCCTCAAAATTTTGCAAAAAATTAAAAATTTGTTCAATTTTTCCCAAATTTGGTAGACAAGTCCTTCATAGGGTTTGGGAGACCTCTAGAAAATATTGAGGCAAGATTCCAAGGTTTACTTGGTCTTTTCCTCTTTTTAGTGTTTTGAATTTGAATGAGGGCCTCTTTGATATGCCAACGAAAAAAGGTGTGATGATAGTCTTGTTGGTGTCTTTATTATGGCTATGGTCTCCATTTTTATTTTCTGATGTGTCATATTCTCCACGTATTCTTGATCAGATTCATTGTTTTTCCCACTGCCATTGTCTTCATCTGCCTCTGTCTCTTCTTCTAATTCTGTCTGTTCATCATCTATCTTCATTCCTACTGATTTCTACATTGTCTTCTGATTTGTTTATGAGCCTTACTATTTTTATTGTCATTATGACCATTATGATTGCTACCTTCTATTGCCTTCAACACTTTTTTCTTTGCACCTTCATTTTGCTACTCATTGCTGCTAGGAGCCTCACTATATTCATTGTCATGAATGTCACCATGGATCTTTGTTTGACTGTCATGATTTTCATCGTTGTATGTTTCATCATTGTTTGTAAATTCATTGCCTTTTTCCTTATTCACATCTTCTAATTATAAATCATCAAAGCCTAAAAATGTGTTTTAGGACCTGAACATACCCTTAAGGACACTTTTAAAACCCTTGGCAGAGTGATTTGAGTTGAAGTTAGGATTTGTAGGGTGTGGGGGCCCTCCTGGCCAAAAACGCAGTGTAGGGGTGTAGCGTCGGGCTAGCCGGGCAAAGGCTGCTGAACCTGCCAGGTTGGCCAAACATGCAGCATCGTGCGATTTGGGTCAGTCGGGTCGGGCAGAGGCAGTGTATAGCCAGGCACGCAACACATGCAAGTGGTCGGGTCCATCGGGTGCTGCTAAACGGGCTCTATGCGTAACACCCGGGCCAATCGGGTCACATTAACGGGCCTGTCGGGTGAAAAATGTAGGTGCACAGTGCCATCACACAGGCGTGCAACACCCTGTGTAAAAATACACAAGAGGAAGTTCCAGGCATGCAACACAAGGAATTTTTGCCCATTTTTGGCTAAAAAACCCAGAATTTCTTCCCTTAACTACTTTTTGATTTTTTTGCAAGTGAACAATGTTTTGCTGAATTTTTTAATGAGTTTAATGAGCTTATGCATTTCTCTTAACCTTTGCACCCATTTCTAAGGTTTTTTTCAAGATTTTTAACCCTTTCTCACCAAATCTTTTTAACATTCTTACTCTGTAGGTGACTAATATGATAACCTTGATTTTTGCCTTTAGTATGAGGGTTTGATCTATTTATCTTGATATAGAAGTAGTCTTAAAAACTTCCCTCTCTTCCACTGATACTCTTTTTCCATCCTTGTTCTTTGAAGCAATGAGACACCTTATCTTGGCAGCCCTTTGATGCTTGTACACAGCAAATCCTTCAAACTCTCCCTTTGCTATCATTATGGAGTTCACCTCACCCTTTCCCTCTTTGATTAACAGTTTTTGACAAACTTCCATTATGTTTGGCTTGGTGTGCCACCTCTATGGTCATTTTGCAATTTGTCACTGTTTGGCACACTTCTTGACCTTCAAGTTTAACAAACCTTAGTTTCTCTTTAAGCGCAATTGGTTTCCCTTTCCTCAAATGTGATTTTTATTGACTTAGGGCACATTATCTACCTTGTCAATTATTTTTGCTGATGGCTTATAGCACTCTTTCAGAAGTGTCAATGTCTTTGTATCTTCCTTTTGCAGAATTTGAACTTGATTAGGAAGGTCTTCCTTGAAGGTTATTTTGATCTCTATCAGAGCTTTAGAAAACCTTGGAGGAAACTTGAAGGGCTCTGAAGTGATTTGAGAGGCTAATTTTCTTAGGAAGCCCTCCTAGCCAAGGGCGCAGCACCACCTCCCAGGAGTGCAGTGCCATGTGTAATTTATATGGGAAAACATTTCCAGGAGTGTAGTACCACCTCCCAGCAGCGTAGCACCATTTTTTAGAGGGAATTTGGAGGCCTTCCTGGTGTCCAAATTGGGCCCACAATAGCTCGTTGGAAATATTATTGAGTCTAATTTCCAAAAATTCTTTTTTTTTCCAATTTGGTGTTCATTTACTTGTCCAAAAATGGATTCTCCCAACACTGGTCAAAAAGTGTTGAATGACGGTGCAGAAATGCAGAGTGTTGGTGCAAACAACTTTCGGAGGCCTTATTTAACTCCAAATTGAGCTCATGATAGCTCATTGGAAATATATTCAAGTATATTTGTCTTTTGATCTATCAAAAAAGTCATTTAGACACTCCAACTGTGAGAAAACTTGATTTTTCCAAGGTCACTCCAGCAGTGCAAAAATTCTCTCATGACACCTATATTTTTGAAATTTCTCCCAAACCATGATACCTGTGAAAAAACTGAAGGAGGTTTTTATTCTTGGACCTATGATGGAAAAAAAATTCTCTCACTTTTTTCAAATTCGTCTCTGTTGGGTCAGAAACATAGTTTGAAGAAAAACTAGCCCTAGGAGTGACAAATGGCTTGACTCTTGGAATGAGTTCTTGAAAAATGATGGAGGTATGATGTTTATGAGTTGGTATGGATTTATGATTGCTGATATGACCTATCATGTGGATCCTTTGCTCCTATGCCTCTTTTCCATGGAAAACCCTAGCTTAGTTGGAAGAGGAAATTAGGGTTTGGTGTAGGGAATTTAGGACTACCTTGTAGAGGGAGGGGAATGAAGGGGTTAAGGATTGTCTGAATTCTTGGGGAAATTTTGGAGAATAGGGATAGATGTTAGAGAGTAGGGGAAAGTGAAATTTAAAGAATTGAGTGAGGGGAAGGGGTCCAAAAGGGAAAAACACAGGCCTAGTCTCAAAAAGTGTCAAATTGTAGCAATAGGCTAGGTTTTGTAGAAAAATGTTGAGTTTGAGGAATAGGAGTGATGGGAAGTGTTCATGAAGGTATAGGATAGGAGGAGGTGTAAGAGCATTAGGCTACAAGCCTTGTTGATGTTTTAACCATGGAGGTCATGAAAGCAAGAAAAATTCCCTAAAAAAGCCTAGATGGATAATGGAGGAGTTAGGCAAAACAAAATAGAGGGCTGAGGCCAAAGGTGGAAAAACATAGTGACAATGAGTGGCATGAGCCCATGATGGGTCTTCTGGGAATGGTGGGCTGACCATGGTATGATAGGATAATGAAATAGTGAAAAATTTATCCTAAGGATAATGAAGGCAGTGAGATTTCTAGAATTCACAATATTCATGAATTTTGTTTCTAGAAATCAAGAACCAATACTTAGTCATCTTCAGATAGTGAAAATTATGGATGACTAAAAACAGGTACAAAAATTTCTGAGAACCTATCCAACAGTCACTATTGCCTTGGAACCTAAGAGAGATGCTTCAAAACAAACCACTGAAAGAAGTACCAGGGAAGTAGTTGAGAATGCACCGGTTAACTTGCCAATATATGTAAATACTCTATTTTTTATAGAAAAGGAATCAAACTAACATGGAAGAAACTGAAAGATGCTTTTGCAAAGGAATTTGGGGCAGATTTAGAGGATCGAAAAGTTTATCTCATCATCTAATAGTGAGGACTGTACAATGTTGCATGCAAGTATCCAACCTTCCCTGTGTAGATGTGATCAATTGGATTGTCTCACACATTGATGACACAAATATGACAGTGAGAAACACCAATGGACATAAGCTTGCAACATATATGGAAGAATATTTTCAGTGGATGTATCATCTTCCTGAGCGAGTAAATATCATGGACTCACTATTCTATGCCACACACAGTTTTGTGAGAACGAAGGATATTGTCATAATTTGGGCGAAGGAACCATCGAAGTTTAGACAAAAACTAACCCACACATACAAGACAAAGTCACTCAGGAATTCCTACCAACTCTTGGTCATCTTCACTTGTAGAATATATGTCCAATCGACCCCAAAGACCTTTCCTAAGGGGTGGGCTATCTTATTGAACCAGTTGGTGAACGATGGTAAGTCATTCAAATGGTCATATATTTTATCTCATCAGATGAGAGGCCATGTAGCACAAGCTCGAGCTCCTCCCAAGGGCGATCAAGAAAATTTATATATGTCTGCATACTTACTAGATGCAATCTATGCACAAAATAAGTTTCCTGGCATGAATTGGACATGGACACTGAGAGAAAATGTCGTGCATATTTATTGCAAGTTGCTTTCATATTTAAACCATAGAGGATTTATGGAGTAGCTGAATGTTCACTTCATCATCCCACATCATCCCACTATATAGGCTTATATTTTAGGAGGACCCATCTTGCATGTCTCGAGGAGCAATGGAGGCGATATCAAAGATTGTAGAATGGTTCACCTTATCAGATGACACATTGATCAAAGTGTTGGGCAGACAGAATCCACGACATGTTTTGCCAATATATGCCACCGACAAACTTGTCATGCAATAAGTATATTACCATATCGCCACGGGGTTGTCTGAAACACTGCATAGGAAGAAGAAAGCACCATGGCCCACACTTCCTTTTCATATCGTATTATATGATATCACGAATCTCAAATTTGCAGATACCAAAGCAACATTCAAACTAAAGTTTGAGTTCGGTACAAAAGACTTCAATCTGTATGATCTGAGGGGAATTTGCAAGGACCAAGGAGGGATAATCTACTACAATTTGGTCAGCAAGGCATTTCATTGGATGGAGGAGGAACCATGGAAGAATTTCTACAAATATTCTAGAACCCGCAAACCGATCAATATAGCTAGGACCTCAAAGGATACTCCATAGATGAAAATAGTTCTAGAAGAAACCTCAACAAAAGAAAACCCTGTACAAGATAAGGGAAAGAGGATGGTCACTGACAGTGTAGAGGAGGAGCAAATATGGAAGATGGAAGTAGATCCAAATTTTTCAAAAAAAACTTTGGATATAGAAGCAAAGAGGAGGGAGAGGCTACAAAGAGCAGAGAGGAGGAAGAGAGAGAATCAAGGCTTAGAGGAAGCAGAGTTGAGAGCGCATAAAGAAGAACAAGAGCTAAGGGAAGAACGAGAGCTAAGGAGAAGAGAACAAGAGGGGAAGTAGAAGAAGCAATAATAAGGATGGAAACGTGCCATAGTGGAAGAAACTAAACCCATACAGGTTGAATACCAGGAATAGGATCAGCCAACAGCAGAGGGAATGAGAAAACAAATGCAGGTTCGAGAGCTTGCTCAGAAGATTGAAGAGTTGATTGAAGTTGTAGATATGGATTTGGTGTCAGAGCCACATGATGAAGATGTGTACTTGATGCCTAGTGCACCATAAGCCACCGTTCTTAATCCACCACCTCTAGCCATAGTGCCAGCCCTGAGCGAGGAAGGTGAGATATTTCCCCTTGATGATGATCTGGTGATGGATGTGTACAATATATCATTTGATGAAATCCAAAAGAATATTGTATAAGTGTGGAGAGATAACTTCTAGAATGATCATGCATCACCTTCATTTATGAGATAAAGGGTGATAGTGGAAGACACCAGCAAGAATCCAAACTCTATTGTAGAAGCCAAGTTGGCCTTCGTAGTTGCGAAAAAATATAACACTCAGTATTTGATGGCTGAGAATAAATAATTTGTACAGAATCTACAGGCTTTCCCACAAGAGAATGAATAGATCATTGTAGTAGTGCAGAAGGCACCTTCTGCACAAGTCTACTTGGAGGAGATGAGAGCAATGATACTTTCCGAAGTATCCACACTTAGAGACACTACGCAGGACCTCTATGAGGAGCTCATGATCATACATAAAATAGTTTTCTTCTTACATGACTTGCAATGATAGATCACAGAGTTTATCAAGATCCTTAGGAATGTGCAAGCTGCTATCACTGTCATGCATGACTGGACACTTCAATACAAGGGGGCACCACTTACCTTGGTCCAAAAGATGAAGCCCCAGGCAAAGCTAGAGAAATCAAGAGTTCATATGTTGATCCAGAACAACAAGTAGCTCGCCTCTTTCATTGGAAATATCTAGGCCTCATATGTATAGACATATAATAGTTTGGATTTCATGGTGAGAACCCAAATGATCCCATCAGTTGGCACACTCGTGTTACGGGGCAAATGACCTCCTCATTAGCTTAGAGGAGAAGGTAACATGGAAGGAAGAAAATGGCCCAGACAAGACCCATTTTTCCAAGGTAACACAACCCCAGAGGAAGCTAGGCTGAGTTATAACGCACCCCAGCCATGTAAAGGGAGCATTAGTGCCTAGTGTAACTCTCTATCTTACCTAAAGGGCAGTGTTATCCATGTTTTAATGTGAAAATGGAAATATCTCGCAGAAACTGACTGGCATTTCCTGATTTTTCTCAAAAAGAGTCAGTTCAAAAATAGAAACTTATGGTACAAAATTTTTATTAGATGTTTCTAAACACAACTGAACTCCTATGGAAGGAAAAAGCAAAGAAAATCTAGGAAACATCAAAATGTATTTCCCTATTTTAACTGGTTAAAAGGATTGGAAAGGTTTGTCTTCTCCATTTCCTTTAAATTGGAGGTTTGGGCTCTTGGTCTAAGGTTGAAGGTTTGATCATATGTAGAGAAGAATTTCATTGTTGAGTGTGAGGCTTAAGGATTGGCAAGGTTCATTGAGGACTCTTAGCCTAGCATCATCACACTCGGAGATAAAGAAAGAGAGAGAGGAATTGGAAGATTGCAGAGGGCTTGGTCCAACAAATGGTTGTAATCCTCCTTCTTATAAATTAATAAAAATGTATTTGTTTTTTCCATTTGATGTTTTAGTGTCACATTTGTTGTTAATTTGTCTATGAAGCATGATATAAATGGCTCAAATTTTCATGGTTTAATGTTGATTATATACTTATTTAATTGCTAGTTAGCAATACCACAATGAAGATTACACATGTGCTTTGATTGGTTGCAGGATCTGGATTTGGATCCGGTGAGGAAGGCTTCTACCATGCCGCTTAGCGCTCTCCATAGGATCTACTATCCACAAAGATGTAATCATTCTAAATCCCACTTTGTCAATTATATATTAGTATGAACATGTATGCAATATCTTTGTAACTTTACAACTAATCTGAAATTCTGCCTCGGGCACTGGAAATCCCTGAGAGGGATATTCATCAACCACCACCCAAGAATTTTACCCTTTAGCAGAAATGGTGACTCTGATGGGGAGTTAACCCCACATTTCCATATTTTTCCTTAGCCTTTGGCTCTTTCCCTCCGCTCAAATACTCTTCTGATCAGCTTGCATGCTCTGTAATCATCTTAGTAGCTCACAGAGTCCATAATAGACCTTGCCTAGCCATTTGTACAACTTTACCTTGAGTAACGCTCCCCCTGAGAGTGTTTCAGTGTGTTATATTGCTGCTTATGCTCAGATATAGTGTGTTAGTCCTATCATTGATTCTCTGTAGCCTCTGCTTGCCAGCGTTACCCAACCAGAATCTGTTGTTTACACCCCTGCTGTGTTCCCCTTTGGTTGTGGAGTTATTGGCTACCAGATTAGCTTCTTTTCTTGGATCCTTGTGCTTGGTTACTACCTAGCATGTTTATTTTTCTTGTTTAAAAAGTTAGTGTTGAAAGCATCTACTTTTTGAAGAAGAATTTTTTTTTTGGTTAAAAAGGTTTTTAGAGAGGATAGATAGATGTCTAAATATTTTTAGGTTGAACTACGTTATTTATATGTTTGGTGCACGGATGTTTGAAATATCTCTCCCTGTAGAATAAACCCTTCATTGAAATTGAATATTTAGAGCATTTTTATTCATGGTTTTGATTCAGAGTCTCATTACATTTCATACGTCCACTCCCCCTCCACAAGACTAATAATCAAGTACACTAAGACTCAAGCGATAATAAAATTAATAATATAACTTTTTCTGAGCTCATCCCAATAGTAGTTCAAGCTAGGATATTGGGGTAGGTGAAGTGAGAAAATCACCCAAGATCACAAAATTTGAAACTAGAGTCATTAAAAAGTGAAATCCTGTTGCACTCATACTGTCGGGACCACTCCACTACTACTGGATTTAAGCACGAGACAAAACTAGGGTGCTTGAGAAAGTAGCCCACCTTTGATTGCATTCAGTAGGCATGCTATATATTTGGGTTCCCCTCGGGGATGTCAAAACTAGATCGGGGATCTAGGTGTTCTGCCCATATAGCATGTTGTCTATGACTGTGACCCCCCTGGCAGTGTCTGTGATTTGAGGTATCTTTAGTTGCCATACTTTTTAGCGACTTACAAAAGGTGACTAGGGAGGGCTTCCCTGGTACCTAAAATAAACAGACCTTCTCTGTCTTCGGTCTCTAGGAGGGTACTCGTCTTCATGAGAGTTCTTACACCTATTTTCTGAGGTTCAGGAAAAGCTCTAGAGTAACCATAACTGTATATTTGGCCAACTCTCTCTGTATGCTATTGTGATACTGGGTTTCATCTCCAGAAAATGGTAGTACTCAGATAGGGTCATACCCCTTCTGGTTCCTTGATTTATTGATTTTAGAAGGCCTTTTTTCTTTTTTCTTTTTTTTTAGGTGTGTGGTTACTATCACTGAGACTTTATAATACATCACAATAATAAATTTGATAAAATTAAACAGGTCACTGAATAAATTTGATAAAATTAAACAAGGTCTCCCTCCGTTGACACCGAGGGAGGAGTCGAGTCTCAGTGAGCTAGTGCCTTCTTCGGAAGAGTAGTCTCCAATGACAACCCTTGAATTTCATATAGCTCCATATCATATGGATTTTCCAAAGTATCATTTTACGGAAGGAGTCATACCTCCTTACAATCCTCCTCTCACTGACCTGTCGGGGCCATTATTAGTTTAGGTTACACCAGTGCCATTCATGTCTTCAGCTACACCTACATCCATTTCACAACTGGCACCCATGGGGTCGATGTCGTTGGTGTCCAACTCAATTCCACCACCATATTCCTCACCAGTTGTCAGTTCTACACAAATGATTGGAAACCCTAGTAGCTAGGCTATACCTAGTCCCAGTAAGCAGGTCACCACAATTGTAAGTGGACCTCTGAACCCTTCGGGATCTGCTCCTATTGTGACTGCGCTGGGACCCACGGTTTCCGCTCCCACTAGCGGGGCTACTTTGGTTCCTTTTAGCAACCCTTTCGGGTGGAACCCATTGCTGAGTTCAAACCCCTTGGATATTATGCCAGGGGGCACTTCAGTACCTTTACATTCACTAGGACAAATAGGACAACCAATTGTTAATGCTATTCCTTTGAGTGGTCAAACATTCGGTGTAGGGTCTATGTCGATGGTCAACTATGCGAATAGCAGTATGCCACTAGCTAACTCTATTGCATCCATATGGGCAACCCAACCCCAAAACCAATTTGGGCAAGGGGGAAATTATTACACTAGGGGCAACCAACAGTTTGTCCCCCAGTACAACATACCCTACGGACAACAACCATACATCACTGCATCCCCACTCACTAGGAAATTTTATCAACAAAGTCCTACATATCCCATTGGTAACACATTGATGGGCGGGCCCTACGGTTTGAATGGTCAGCCTAATATTCCTTGGCTAGATCTAGGGGAAAACACACAATTTCCATTCTTGGCAGCTTTAGACATCCCCGACCTCTACAAATTGACAAATGATCCCATCAACCACAACCAACTTTGGCCTCTAGTACCGCACAAGATTTCGTCTAACATCCCTAAATTCAAAGGGAAACAAGGGGAGGATCCGACTACATACATCACCACCTTTCATCTATGGTCTATTTATAACTCCATGGTGGATGATAGTATCCGGCTCAGACTTTTCCCCCGCACTCTCATAGGCAACGCTGCCAAATGGTACATTGCATTACCACGTGGGGCCGTCAATAATTTTGGTGCCTTAGCAACAGAATTTCTGAAGAACTTCCAATCACCTATTCGATACGAAATCGCAACAGAACTCTTAGCCTAACTGCACCAAGACACCGCCACCTACATCTTCGATCACATTCATGAATGGAGACGTAGGCAGAGGTTAGTCAAAGTGCCAATCCCGGATCATCTCTTATCAAACTGGTTTTTTAAGTCACTCTTACCACCGCTCGCTAAGGACGTTTGCTTGTCTAGTGCGGTCACAGAAGACCAATCCATTCGTCATGCACATCATCTAGATCTCATATATTCGCAATTTGGCACGCTGTATGACTTTCTCCCCCATGCCCTTGGCAACCCGAATCCTCACGCTACTCAATTATCCATAGCACATGCCGACGGTCTCTTTGGTGCAAAATTCCCAGCCATTTTCAGCTGCCACTGGCCCTAACCAATCGAATACTCTTCCCACCTCTGAGGTAAACTCTGTGCAGTCTACACAAAAAACTAGCGGCAAGAACAAGAAGAATAAGAAAAATACCTCTCCTTCTGAAGAGCATTCCAGTACTCAGAATAATCCCAGTTAGAAAAACACTGCTAAAAACGACAAAGGAAAGGAGAAACCAATGAGATTCCCTTGCAGAATCTATGCGGAGGACCACTTGACATACAAATGTCCTTGGCTGCAGGAATGCACATATTTTATTACAAACAAGGACTCTGGAAGGAAACCTGCTGTCCTTCACAATCCCTTCCCTAATCCACAATAGAAACATCAACACATGGTTGCAAACCTGCAACAACCCCCCCAAAGGGGAAATGGTGGTACTCATCCTTCTGGTGAAGGATAATCCGCCATTTATGGCGTGGAGAGTGTTTAAATCCAAACCCGAGCTAAACTCTATGGAAATCAAGTCATTGAGGCTCAAGAACCTGGTTCAAGTTCAAATCCACTACCGCCCAATGATTTTGATATCGAAAGGCCTGCTACTGACCCCGTGATTTGTCCCCCTAAAGGGACACTTTGACGCATGACTCATAACACATTTGCACATGCTGCCAAAAAATACAACATTGTAGAAGATTTGGCGCAAGCATCGTCAACCATGTCTGCACTTGAAGTATTGAAAACCTACCCAGCGCAAAGGAAAGATCTGCTTTCGACCATTGGTGGAATTGACCCCCATGATTCTATGCTAGCCATCTTCGACATGGAAAAATCCAAACCTTGCCTTTCACACCAGCTTGCTTTCCAGGTTCAAGTTGTGTCGAAATAGAGACCAATCCATCACACTATCATAGACGAAGGTGCTTTTACCTGCGTTATTTCAACTGCGTGCTGGCTCTCTTTGCGTTATCTCACTTTGTCTCCATCGTCGAATTCCCTCAAATATTTTGAAGACCACACTTTCCTCCCAAAAGGATACCTTGCTAGCTTTCCCATTTCACTTAGTGGGAAAATGATAACGGCGGACATAAAAGTCGTAGATCTTCATCTCGACTATAATATTTTGTTGGGTCGCAGTTGGTCTTACGCAATGACTACCATTGTCTCTTCGGTCTTCCATCTCATCCTCTTTCCATTGGATGGGAAGATAGTCACAGTGGATCAGTTATCCTTTTGCACCCATGATTATTCCACGTTACCTAGTAGCATTGTACCCCTAGTAGGAGGCATTACTGACTCTTACGTTAGTGTTGGTACCAGTATTCTGAAGGCATCTTCCCTGATGGGTTGTTTTCCTCTCCCACTGCCTGAGGTTCCACATATGATTGCAATGATATCCACCATTTCGGATGGCTCTATCGATCCATGGATCCTTCCAGCACCTTCAGACATTGATTCCTATGGAGATCAGATGCCGCTATCACCAGCTGAGTTGGCTTATCAAGCCATTCAATTAGCATCTAAGCCCTCCACTGCTCTGGTTTCGACCAATGGCACCACCCTCTTGCCCATCACAGTTCCTTCTAAGGATCTCCTCGATGAAGTCCTACCTATGGACGAAGCTATTCGAGAGATCATGTCTCTAGAGGAATGACCTTGGGGAGAGTTTCACAATCGTGCTTCGATGTTTGATTTAGACGTGACCACTATTCAAATCCCGTCTTTTGACCCACCTGAGATCGTTCCCTCCACTTACACGACTGTTCAGACTATTGATGCGGAAGGAAACATGGGCAATATTTCCAAGACTATGTTCATCGATATCTCTGTCAAAACGGGTATCGTGGAAAATATTCAGATTGGAGCTGAATTCAATCCCGAGGAAATTATACGCTTCACATCCCTTTTTAAGGAATTACACGATGTTTTCGCTTGTTCTTATGAAAAAATACCTAGCATAGATATGTATATAGTTGAGCGCGGAATCAAGATTTATGACAATGCCAAGCCTGTACGGCAAAGGCTCTGACCTGTCCACCTTCGAAAAGCAGCTGCTATCAAGACTGAAGTTGAAAATTTTTTACATACTGGTTTCATCTATCCCATTCCTCTGATAGAATGGGTATCCAATCCGATTCTCGTAGATAAGAAACAAGGCACCATCCGGGTCTGTGTTGATTATCGTGATCTGAATGCTACTTGTCCAAAAGATAATTATCCTACTTTGTTCATAGATCAGATTCTCAACGATTGTGCTAGATGTGAATCTTTCTCCTTTATGGATGTATTCTTGAGATATAACCAAATAGTGATTAAAAAATATGATCAACATAAAACTGCCTTCATTAGTCCTTGGGGCACATTTGCGTATCGTAAACTCCCATTCGGTCTGAAGAATGCGGGAGAAAATTTTCAAAGGGCTATGGACTATGCATTTCACGATATTAGACACATTGTACAAGCTTACTTGGATGACCTTCTAGCTCACTCCAAGAAGCAAGGCCATCACCTTGTGCATCTTAAAGAAATCTTCGCTCGGTGTAGGTTCTACAACATACGTATGCATCTGCATAAGTGCATATTTTTTGTCAAGTCTCGGCATCTTCTTGGCTTCATTGTTTCTAAGCACAGGATCAAGGTTGATCCCAATAAGGTTAAGGCGATCATTCAATTACATGCGCCACAATTCATTCTACAACAACAACGTTTGCAAGGGAAGGAAAACTTCTTACATTGTTTCATTGTAAACTATGCCGAGATGACAAAAGGCTTCATGCACTTACTCAAGAAAGGGGTACCATATCTGTGGGATGATCAAGCTCAATTGTTGGTTGACACCTTGAAATGAGCACTCGTTTCCACCCCACTTCTAAGTGCCCCCAACTATTCACATGAATTTCTCCTCTACCTGGCAGCCTCACCATCCTCGCTAGGAATGGTTTTGGTTCAAATTCACGATGAAGATTGTGAGCATGTGATATATTATCTGTCAAAAGGTCTCATCGGACCTGAATTACGATATTCACATGTGGAGAAACTATCTCTCGCGGTGGTCTTTGCTGTCACCCGCCTCCAATAGTATATATTTCTATGGCAGACAACCGTAATTGATTTGGAGAATACCATGTAACACATCTTGTCTCGTGATCATTGGAGGAAAATATTCCAAATGGATTGTAATCATCCAATAGTTTGATTTGGTTTTCACTACTGCCAAAGAAAATAAATCTCTAGTCTTCACCGAATTACTGTCGGACCTTCACAGAATTGACCCATAAGAAGTATTTCATGATCCATTTCCTAAATAATCTGTATATCTGGTCGATTATTCTGATCCTTGGTATGGAGACATTTTGGTCTACCTCTAAACTCAACAATTCCGCCCAACTCTCAAGTCAAATGACCGTCATCTTATTCGTCACCAAGCAAAACACTATCTCGTACCGAACGATACTATATATAATCGTGGTGTCGATACTATTCTTTGGTGTTGTCTCACTTTTAACAAGGCGAAAGAAATTTTAAATGATTGCAACATTGGGGCGTGCGACGGTCATCTTTCTAGCATAGATACTACCCAGAAAATATTACATACAGGATACTATTGGCCCACTTTGTTTAAAGGCTACATCGCAACAGTCCAGAAGTGCCATCCATGTTAGATTTTCACAAAGAAAATGCGTGCTCATCCTACTCCTCTTCATCCGATTATCTCCATTGGTCCTTTCGCTAAATGGGGAATAAACTTCGTCACATGCAATCCCACTTCTGCTGACGGACACTACTACATCATAGTTGCGGTCGACTGCTGCACAAAATGGGTTAAGGTCATTCCCACTTTTTAGGGCGAATGGAGAAACCACCGCTCTCTTCCTATTCAATCAGGTCATCTGTCGTTTCGGTGTACCCCAATCAATCGTCACAGATCATGGTTCGCAATTTCAGAACCAAATGATGACAGAGTTAACTTCCATGCTAGGTTTTCGACAAGATCAGTCTTCGTCCTACTATCCACAAGCTAATGGTCAAGTCGAAGCCATAAATGGCGTCCTCAAGACCATGATTCATTGGTTAGTTGGAAATCATAAAACCACATGGAATTGGAAACTATACTCCATGTTATGGGCATACTGAACGTCAGTGAAGACTGCCACAAGTTTCCCGCCATTCCAACTAGCATATGGCCTGGAAGCAGTTCTTCCAATCAAGTGTGAGATTCCATCACTTAAGCTAGATGTTGAACTCCTACCCGGTACCACTATCGAAGAAGAGTGCTTGCTCTCACTCAATCAATTGGAAGAAACTCCCCAAGATTCCACATCGGAACTCAAAGCTCACAAGCGCCGAGTGAAAGCTCAATACGACAAATTGTTCTTTCCAAGAAGGCAATCTCGTTCTACTCTACGATCAGAGACACGACCTCTTGGGGGCAGGAACACTTCAACCATTATGGCTTGGTCCTTACATCATCATGAAAGTATTTTCAAAAGGAGCTTACGAACTTCAGGACTGTAATGGGATTCCACTCGCTGAGCCTTGCAACGGGCTTTATCTAAAGAAGTATTTCACCTAGTGTTCCACTCGGCATATGATTTGTATTTTATTGTATATAAGTTTTGTCTCTTTTTTTTGTGTGTCTGGATATTTTGGTTTTTGAGTTTTTTTCTCATGAAGACTCTCTTCTTTTACACAGATGTCATCGTCACCCTTACCATACTTTGGATACACGGATGGTGCCAGTTGTCACACATGACACATTGCATCAGTTTCTTGGGTCCTCTATACACCCAAGTCGAAATTGCTTGGTTCCAAGGGAATATTTCTTGACAACACCACCAACAATATTGCTGAGTACATGTCGGTGATACAACTCCTCAAGGAAGCTACATCTCATGGCATCTTCAATCTGGTGGTCAAGTTAGATTCCCAGCTAGTTGTCATGCATTTGAACAATGGTTATCATGTCTATCATCCAGTCTTATTACATTATTACTTAAGGGTACAACTTCTAGAACGTCAATTTCAAATCATTAATTTTGAGCACATTCCTCGAGAATCTAATACATTAGTCGATTCATTGGTGAATTATGTGTTAGATTGGCATTTGTCACATTTATTATAGAAAGAGTCATGCATGAGTGTATATTTTTCCATCGTAAAAAATACATAAAAATTAAAAACACAAGATAAAAATCACCAAAATATTTATATGTATGTATATCTATATATATATATATATATATATATATATATATATATATATATATATATGTTGTGTCCAGTCATGTTACATAAAAAATTCCCAAAACTTGGGTGTTTTACAAAAAATTGGCTCTGCTAAGCCTCGCTCTGAAATCTATACATCTATCCACTAGTCCTCCTGAGCCTGCTACTCATGGTAGCAGATAACTGCTCTGGCTAACCTCCTAAGAGGCACCAAGAACCTCTTCGGCAAACCCACTGTGTGTCATTGCAGGTGAACCGGGATCTCCCTCATGGGAAGAGGTGGCATGCCCATGCTTAATCACTCGAGGTTCTGCCATCCATCTGTTTTGAGCATGTGGAACCAGTATCTTTTATTCCCTAATCTATCTTTCTTGATAAGTCAAGTTTGAATAACTTTGACAATCATTGCTTCCACTAACTTATCAACATAAATTTAAAGCATGTTCAGCCATGATTAGGCTAGATGACTGAACAAGATATTCTTTTTGAATCAGTAGTGGCATTTAGACTTGCACACTTTCAGAAATACTTTTTTTTGGGTATGGGGCTGTACCTATTTTGAATCTGCCCTCTTTTCCCTTTCTTTTGTTCTTTTTGTATTTTTTGTTTTCAAGATTTTTTATGAAATGTTTATGTACAATGAATGAAAGCTTTGAAACTAGGACTCTTGATAGAAATAGTGTTTGAGCATCCCGCCATTGACAGGACCTCCAAATAATTCTTCTCCATTTAGCCCTTATAAAAAGAAAGCATTATGACCCCTAATTGAATGAATGATATAAGGCCCTTTCCACAAATTCTCAAATTTTCCATGCTTACCTCTGTCTTCCCTTCTAGAATCCCATTTCAAGACTGTGTCTCCAACTTGGAGATTATTAGCTTTAGTCCTTCTGTCAAAGATCTTCTTGATGCTTTCCTATATTGCATGTGTTCTTTTATAAACCTCCTCTCTTGACTGTTGTAAATGAATATTTTGATTCAGCCTTCTCTGGATGTCATTTTCTTCTGATTATACTTCTTGGAGGAGTTTCATGACTGAAACTCCCAAGGATGTTGGGAAGACTGCATCCATGACATATGCCAACTGATAGGGAGACATATTGATTGATTTCTTGGTGATTAGTCTATCAGCCCATAAAGCATGAAATAGCTTACTATGCCATGATTTCTGATTTTGTTCCAACAGTATTTTGATAATGTTGATCAGGTTTTTGTTGGAGGATTCAGCAAGTACATTTCCTTGAGGGCAGTAAGATGTGGAGTGCCCCAATGTGATATGATATTTATAACAGAAATCAACCATTCTTTTGGATTTGAAGGCAGCAGCATTATATGTAATGATATTTCTAGGACAACCAAATTTAGATAATATGTTGGTCTCAAGGAACTTGATAATGACTGAGTCAGTAGCATTCCTAGAAGGAATGGCCTCTATCCATTTGGTACAATAATATGTGGCAGTAAGGATCCACTTATGTTGGGTAGATGAGGTTGGGTGAATTTTTCCAATAAAGTCTAAACCCCATTGCTTAAAGGGAGCCTCAATACTGACGGGATGCAAAGGTAAAGGTAGGAGTTTTCTCTTTCCATAAAAAATTTGGCACTCAGTCATGACTAGTTTTTGGGTATCAGGGAAAAGGGCAGGCCAATAATAGCCAGCTCTAGAGGAGAGCTTCATATTCTGCAATGTTATTAGTGCATTGGAAATCAAGTTTGTAGGAATGTTCTTTGTTTGTATTATGTATCCATACACCAGCTCCAGAACCATTTCTGCCACAATAGCCATCAAAGCTCATGTTCCAAAGTGTTCCTATATCATATTCATCCTCATTTTGTTGTTTAGGGCTGCTAAAGTTTGAGCTGCTATGTTTTTCATTTGAGGGCAGATTTGACTGTTCAAGTGGGCTTAACTCTTTTTCATTTTCATTTTCTTGTTTGGTGATTTCATCTTCATTGAACAAGATAAATGAATCAAGATATGAATGAATGGAATAACCAAGAGTGTTGTTTTGTCTATCTATGTTTCTTACCATATATTTCATATGATATTCCCTGTATAACCTTATTGTCTGGTTAAAGATTGGAATGGTAGCATAAGACATGTCCATTTGAAGGCTCCCTTAAATTTTGGCTCCCCATGATCTAGATAGAAGCATGCCATACTTTGGGGGAATGTTAGCAACAACTATGTCCATAACTAGACCCTTAGCAGGAATTTGTGCCAGATTAACACATAAATCCTTGATTAGACCTAAGCACTTGACCCTGCTTGAATCAAAGGAATACAGGTCTTTGTAAGGTTTAGTAATTTCTGGGCCTAATCTTTCCATCACTAATTTTGGCATGAGGTTGTGAGAGGCACCAAAGTCTAGCATGGCATTGTGTAAGATTTTATCATGTATATTTAAGCTAACATAAAATGGGGGAATGGATCCTTCTTGGTATTTTCCTTCTACTTCAAGACCAAACAACAATTCTGGTTTATCATCTGTCAAGTTTAAAGAATCATTATCAGTTTCTATATTCAAAGCTTTCAAAACTTGATTTTAATATACATCTTGGGTTACTAGTTCAGCTAAGGGTATGCTAATTTTGATCTTGGAAATTTCTCCCTCAAGGCTAAAAGGGACTAGTGTTTTTGACATATTTACATTTGATTTGTTGAACATAGTATTTTCAGCAATTTTGATTTGCTGAGTTTTATTAGGACTGTTATTTTGGACAGATTTCTCAGGGCCACTAGTAGAAGTACTAGGGAAGCTAGTGTCAATACTTTTATGACTGGTTTTGTCCTTGTTTAAGTCAATTTTCTTAGACACAGTGTTGGTAGTGTTTGATGTATTTTTAGGAGGATTTTGTGAGGTATTCCTAATAGCAGTTTCTGTGTTATTATTGTTGGAGGCCCCTTGGTTCTTTTTTCTTTGTAGGTCATATTTTATGTGGACCTCCATTATAGAATTTTCAAACCCCAATTGATAATCTTCAGAATCCTCATGGTTTTTTTAAGTTTGTTCTGAGGAGAAGAATCCTTGTTCTTCTTCAATGAGAAAAGCATCACCCTCACTGTCAGATCCTATCGGATTTACATGATTTTATTCCAACCTTTCTGTCTCCCTTTATTCTTCTTCATTTACATAGTTTTCTTGGAAAGGAGGCCTAATTTATTGGTCATTATCTCTTTGTCTATTTTGAATAGGATCTCTTCTGAAATTTGGATTTCTATTTCTGTTTTTGGGATTGACTTGGTTCTCCCTAGGAGGTACTCTGTCAGTTAAGTTTATCTTTTCCAAAATTCTTTTGTAATATTCCCAATTAGCCCAAGCTAATGGGAAAATACAATTTTGTTTCATTTTCTTATTGCAAGAATAAATGTGTAAAGGAGGACAATAAAAACCCCTTCAAATAGTGAATAAATCAATGCCCAATGTGAACAAGGTTAAATCTGGGCTATTCTAATAAAACACCCTCATGTGTGGAAGGGATTGAGCTATTTGACTGGGTCAACCATGACCAAATCAATAACGTTGTCTAGATGCAGTGAACCTCCTAGATGCATAACACAGTTTTCGAAGGAGGCTACACATGTGAAAGGAGCTAAATCATTGAGATGGTTTAGGGTTTCACAAGACTTTCATCTTATAAAAGGAAGAGGAGGACAACAGAAGAAGGTTGTTATTGAACATATTATTTTTGAAGAACTTGTCTGTTTAGACATTGCTTATTCTCTTGGCTATTTAGCAGAGAATAGTGTTGTTTAGCACTGGGTGTTCCTGATCGGGAATCCCACCTCCTTCTTTGAGTAGCTCTTGAGGGATTCTTGCATTTCCTGTCCACTATTAGGCATTTGGCCAAGCTCTTCTTCCAACTACAACGCGGATCCTGTTGAGGGTTTGTTTTTCTTTGTAATCTACAGCAAGTGGAGGCTAGATCTATTCATATCTAAGCCATTATAGTACCTCTTTTTAGTGGGAAAGCCTTCTATCCCCTTGGCAAGAGAGTGTTGGATGATTGGAGCACATTTTTAGATCTTGGCTTGAGGATAAACCATGTCCTAGAGCCTACAACACAGTTAATATTCCAAAACTGCATTATTTGCAAGGAGAAAGTTGCAGGGAGTTTTGGCATACTTTGGAGGAGAGATCTCTAGTGTTGGGAATCTGCCCTACACTGTGGTGATCCGTGGATTACAGATCTAATCCATGTTCCATTCAGATCTGATCTGAATACTAATGTATTCGCTTCAAAATTTCTGAATCATTCTGTAGACCTGTTGCATTAGATCTCAGATCTACTCCATGTACTTCACTTTTTATTGAGAACCCCTTCTCAAGGGGCAATTAAAGAGGAGAGTCTATAGTCTACAGATATGATATATATCAATATTTTTGTACACAGATCTTCTCTAGATCTGAAGTGTAATCTACAACTCTTTTCAGCTAATAAAATAATGTTGTTAAGCTTGCACAGTCATACTATATGGTTGTAGCCTCTTATTTTGAGCATTTCTTCATGTAAAGTCTTCTATTTTCTATTCTAAGACTCATAGGCTTCAATATAAATCTGAAATGATGATGTAAATGCCTTTATTGAGAATCCATATTGGCCTCCTGCTTTCATTTTGCTAAACTGCATTAATTCTAAAGCAGTGTTGTTTAATAGTGCTGCAGTCCCATTCTTGGGAATTTTTCAAGCCATACTTGGTGTGGGAGACCTGTTTATCACACCTAGGATGATTTGTTTCTAATCTCCTCTTGGATTTAGGTCTTATATTTTCATATCTAAGGGATCCAAGGGCTGATTTGGATTTCTGTAGCATCCATTTCTAAAAAATGCATTTTTCAGACATGAATTACTGACAGTCCCAATTTGGGGATATTACATCTTTCCATTACCCTCACTAAGTTATCAATTTTGGCATCAGATGATGAAGTTGAGGCCATTGTTTCATCTTTGTATTTAATTTAATTTTTTTTCTGATTTCAACCTAGCTCTTTTTTCAATCAGATTTGCTTCTACACTTATAGCTCCCCTCTGCATATCTTCTAAAGTCAAGGGGTCTCTTTATCTTAGCTGATAGGCCATGTCTCGGTCAAAGCCCTCTAGAAATTTTGCTAAGGCTAAGCCTAGTGGAGGTTTCATGTTTGGGGGTAGTGCATTGTAAACACTATTGAATCTCGTGCAATAATCTTGGACACTTTCCCTAGCATTCCTTTTAAGGTTGTTATATTCTAAAAGGATTTGGAGAGGGTTCTTTTTAATTTCCCATTTGTTTATGAATGTTTGGTATAAATAAGGGAGATCATTTATGCTATCAGGAGTTAAGATTTTGAACCATTTTTTGGCTTCTCCTCCTAAACTTTGGGCAAATATTCTCATCTTAATGGTCTCTTATTCTATTTCCATGTAATCAAAGGCATCATCCATTTTATCTACATGTTGTTGGGAAGTAGTAGATTTAGTTCCAGTGAAATAGGGAATTCTGGATTGCTAATCATTTGGTAAAGGAACCAGAGGTTATGGTAACACTAAGGGAGCATACCATGTTGCCATGATAGGAGTAAATGAAATATTTACAAGAGTTGTATTTTTGGAAGGGAAGGTGGGATGAAATGGAGTGTTATGAAGTGTGGGAGTATGGATGGGTGTGGTGGAAGTATTTGGACCAGGAAACTGATGATGAGCAGATTTGTTATGGAAGGAGCTAAAGTGATGGAGAATATGAAAATCAGGAGGAGTGGAAGGAGAGACTTCTCTACTTGAATTCTGCTGCAAATCTATGGGCTCAAAGTCAGTCTAGTCAATATCACTATGTGACTTGGTTCTAAATAGGTTCTTTGAATGGCACAAGTCAAACTGAGGATCTTTCATGACTGTAAGGTTTTCAGGCACAGATCTTGTTCTTTGGCTAGTCCTATCAGTAGTTAAATTTCTAGCTCTAAATGTTTGCCAAAAAATATTTTCTGGATCATCAACTATAGTAGGAGGATTAGGGTCTGGATGAGCTCTAGTATTGATCCTATGTGAAGCCATATTTCAAACTCAAAATTTTGGAGAGGCTGAAATTTTTAGGACTATTTTTCAGAAGGATGACCTCTCACAGTGTTTAGTAAACTTCTAAAATACAGGACTAGGCTTATAAGCTTCTTGGGACTGATGTGATACAATCCTAAGGAAATCTAAAAGAACTAGTAAAGTAATGGGTCTACTAGGGCTAGTGGAGTCACCAGGTGGAAAGTTTAGTTGTTTTGAAGGTAAATGAGTATGGTCCACCACCAAAAATTAATAAAAAACCAATCTAAGGATTTTTTTTGCGGTTTCCTGAGTTTCTTAATGTAGTCCTAAGGTTTGTAAGAGTGTCCTATACCTGAATCATCATTTAACTAATATGGTGAAACAAAAAAAGTCTACTCTATGGCTATCAATTGAGTTTTCTATGATTTGATGATGGTTTTTGGAGTTCTAAGAAGTACTCATGTTGTCAGTAACTTAGAAGGTCCCACTGTGATCGCCAAAATGTTGGGTTCCCGTGATTTAGCAGATTGGTATACCAAATGACAGGGTAACATGAAACCAATATTTGGAGTCCTAGGACCTAGCCTTCTTGGACTCAGAGAGGGGTCTCTCTATTTGTTTGCAAAGGATATGAACTTTTTTGCTTTATAGGGTTGATTTTAGGCTAGTTATTAAGTGTGAGGTTTTTTTTGTTTTGTTTTGGTTGGGTATAATGATCAAGAAGCATAGGTAGAATGAGGAAATATCTAAGTCATTAGGAAATGGAGTCTAATGGAAGTCATGATAAGTCATCAATGGATCTAGGAGCATCATAGGGAAAATCTAACTTGGCCAGTGGATCTTCAATTTTTCAGGGGTAATGAGATGGACATCAATTGTAAGAATGAAAAGTAGAACAAAGGGAAATCAAGAATCCTTTATCATATGTACTTCTCAACAAAGGGACTTAAATATAATAAACATGAAGAGGCAATCAATAGACAGGGAAAACCATAAATTATTTGATTCAACTAAAGCAGATGATAATTCAAGACAAACTTTTCTAATGAAATATAGAAGGCGAGAAACTCATTTAACTTCTAGTGATTTCACCTTCAAGGACATAAAACATTTAAGACACACATATAACTGTAATCAGAGAAGAGGGAACTCCTAAACATCCTTGATTATAGTTATGAAGATCTCTAAAACAATTAGTTAAGCAAGTACAAAGGGTATGATTGAAACAAAACCTCTTTGGAAGACTTTAAAGAATGGTATTTTAGAGAGAGACTTCAAAACCAGTGTTTTAGTGGTAGCAAGTAAGTAGGGATAACCATAAATCATGCTTGATACCAGCTGTATTCAACTATTTATGAAATAAACAAGCTTATGGGGTCTAGAGAGCAATTAAGAATTCTCTAAAATGTCCTAGCAGAAGAAAACATTAAGGCAGTGAAGAATAAATATAACTAAGGTGGTTTCAAAAGACATTTCTTAGCCTAAAACTTTTATTCTACTACAACATAGAAAAGTGGAAACATAATGAAACAGGAAATAACAATAACATATTAGAAGCACTTCACCAAAAACCAAGCTTAGGGATCCAGTGATCTAGCCTCCTCCATCAACAAACAAATCAGGGCATCCACAAGTTCCAAGACATCAATTTCTTTTCAACTTCCAAGAGACTATGTATTACTTCAAAAATTCATCAAATGCCAACAAGATAATGAGTTTAGATGCAATATTTATGCTACAAATGAGGAGGTGAAGCTAAGGTAGGGTTTGAGTGTCATTTATTACAGAGTTAATGAATTCCTAACCTTGAAGACCATGCAAGGCTCAAGGCAGGAACATCGACAGATATTTCTCTGTTTAATAACTTCTATCTTAACTCCTAAGGAAAAATAGGTGAAATGTTTGAATTTAAGGTCAATTCATAACTTTTACAATAACTGTCTGGCAGATATAAACATCTCTGACTCAGCCTAATAACTGCTAAATGCTTTATTGAAGGAAACAAAGCACTAGGTGGCACAAATATCTTTTGAAAGGAGTAACTGCCACAGGCTGAGTCATTTGAATTTGTTTTGGGTAAATTTGCCTTTTGTTTTATCTTTAATCTCCGTCATTAGGCTCAACTGTCTGATTTTTATCATATTTTCCTTAATCTGTTTGATCTTTGTTCTATTTATTTAATCCTTTGATTTATTTCTTTTGATCCCTTTGACTTTATGCTTTCTGTCTATCCACTGTCTATCTTTCTTTCTTTGAATTTATGATTTTCAGGCTAATCCTTTGTTTTTATCCTTTGATTAGGATTTTCCTCTAATATTTCTGCTTTCTTCCTTTCACTGTTTCTCTGACTGTTTGTGTTTTCTGTGTGCAGGGGAGGCTATCTTCGTGGCTGGAGGGTTCATTTTGATCGGTCGATGATCATGTTTCATCGATTCGATTCATTGACACAAACCCTCTAGCCATTATCGACCCTTCATGAGGTCTTGGATCGTCATCTGGGCCTCAAGTTGATTTAATTTGGCCCTGTGAAGTGGAGTTTAATTACCTCCGCCATTAAAACCTACACAAAACACAAATAATTAGTTAAAAACCTACAAGAAGGGTTTTACTGCTTTTTTCGGGGTTTTGGACTGTCGGAAGGCATTTTATAGAGGTGGAGGGGGTGTAGGAGGAAAGGTTCCAAAGGTGGAACCAGGAGGAAGTTCAAACGGAGGCGGGAGGTTTTTATTTTTGGCTCGGAGGACAAAGGTGGTTTTGAAAACCATAAGTGGTTTATCACACGGAGAATAGGCAGTAAGTGGTTTTGGGCCAAACGAACATTATATACCCTAGGGTTTGACGCGTGGCAGGGTGAAACCGCCCATTTCCCGCGGGTCTCAAAACTTTAAATCCGACACCATTTAAAATGCGATATGCATCTTGGGCTGTTGGATCTCGGTGTTTGGATATCAACAGTGCGGAATGGTTCAGGGGAGTGGCAAGTAGGTGAGGAGGTGGGGTCCAGGTTTCAAGTGACGTGGCGGGACCTTTTTCATTTACCGCGGGGTTTAAAACATATGCGAGGAAAGGTTGGGGGAGCGATAGTCGTAGGATCGGGGTCTAGGGCTTGGATCAATGGTCGGTCGGGTGGCGGAAGTGGAGGACAGATGGCAGGCTATGGTTGGATGGCAGAGTGAAATGAAGGGTGGGGCCCAGAGTTTTAATATTTAACGAAAATGTGTTAAATGGTAAGGTTTAAGGGAAGGGCACTGGGGGTAGTGAGAGGCAGGCCCGCCCTTTAATTTTTTTGAAGGTAAATAAGGGGGGGTTTTATAAGGTTTGGGGGGTTTAATAAAATGAAAGGCGGAGGTGTATTTTCCACAGGGAAAAGGGGCTTAAGGATAAGCGGAAGATCAGGGTTTCATGGGTAAAAGGGGCTGGGGCTAAGAAAAAAACGGGCTTAATGCCTATATATTTAAAAGAGCGGGTTTTATACAAAAAACAGGGTTTTACGCATAACTTAAAGGACCCGATAGGCTAAAAGTAAGCTTTTAACAATGTAAAAAAGGGAGTTTTTACATTTGTTTAATATGTCAGAGAAAAAAGATGAATGCAGGGGGTCTTTTATGAGGGTTTTGAGGAAAGGAAGAAATGGGTTTTTTAGAGGAAAAGGCAATGAATGAGAGCGAGGGTAAGGCAGTGGAATGAGGCAAACAGGCCCAACCATGACGTCATTTTTGTAGCAGTGGGATAAACCTTTTAAGAGGGAAAAGAGAGGGAAATTTAGTGAAAATAGTTTAACTTTGGATAATGAAGGCAGTGAGATTTCCAAAACTCACAATATTTCTCAATTTTTTTTTTTAGAAATCTGGGATCATAATTTAGTCATCTTTTGATATCAACAAAAATTACTGATGACTAATAGTGGACAGGCCAGTCAAAAAGTATATGTCATCTTTTTCAATCGAGAGTTCATGACCCCCGATGTGAAAGACATGATATTGATCATCCCACTGCTGGATGATCCATCTCAGAAGGTATTCCTACCCCCTCATCAACTCTAAACGATCATACTTCAGTAAACTGCATCTGCAGAGAAAAAGAAAAGTAGCAACATCAGTAACCATTTAATGTTCTTCTAGTTCATGCTCTCTTTCATGCCAAATGCTCATGGTAAAAAAATTAACACCTACACAAGACAAGTTTCCAATGGATTAGTTTTAGGCAGAAACACTTTAGGATTGAGAAAAACAAGTTTAAAAAATTATTATGCTGGCTAACGCGGGCCCTGGTGCCAATCAAAGCATGCTAGCACACTGTCCCTTAACGAGTAGTACGTTTAACACAGCCCTGACACTGGGCACCCACGTTAGTTGCTTAAAAAGTTTAGGGCCTGTTAAAAATCCGATATTCAGCCAGTAAAAACAACTAAAATGAAAATGGAAAGCTAGATTAAGGTTCAAGCTCTTACCTGGAACTTGCATAATCGAAAACCGTTTCCCAGATCTTCCATAATCGACAACAGAAGTTTCACCTCTTTTTTTCACTCCAGAGCTCTATCACAACACTCAAAACAGTGAAAATTAAGGTCTGTTTCCTTCTTATAAACATTCTGGAGGTATGAATCACTCATCTAGTCTGCTAAAATTGGTCAATTTCTACTATGTTTTGTCGCAACTATTGGTTTTTTAAAAAACATCATTGATTCTCTGATGAGTTGCTAGTGTTCATATGCAAATTTGACCTTGTTCGACCCAACATGAGCTTTCTTTTTAGGGACTTTTTCTAGCTTGTAAAACTGAAAAAGGCCCAAGTTTCCTTCGTTGAGCTCGTTAAACTACCACGATGAAGAAATATGAGCCATTCTTTTCCATCTTTTTCTAGCTCGTTAAAAAACAGAAAAAGTAACTGAGTTATTCTCCGTTGGACTCACTAAAATTTCACGGAGAGCATCGAGTTTTTATTTGTTTATCATTAAAAATTCACGAATAAAATTGAGTTTACTCCATCTCCTCGTACTCATAAAAAAATGAGGCAGATGTCCATTGAACATAGGTTTCTCAATTTACTAGGATTCAATGGACTAACTTACATAAAATGAACTGTGTCGGGCTTACTATTCTCCCTTTCTCGTGCCCGATTATCAAACATGAGAAAGGTACCCCCCTGGAGTTGTCTTTTACGATGTTTTTTAGACTCCATAAATATGAAAATATCACTGAGTTTACTCGTCTGGACTCGTTAAACTTAATTAGACGGGGGGGAAAAGAAAATTGGACAAAGCGGATACTTATTCTGTTATAATTTGAAGGTCGATTTGGGAGCACAAAATCTTGAACATGGAACTTCCCAGAAAATTCACTCACAATTAGCTGAAACCTACCATCTATGAGTTTAGCCTTCGTATGCCGATGCCCCTGCATCTGTGAATCTTGACACTCTTTGATGTTGATTAAGCCTAAGCTTCTTGGTACCCTATTATTGTGCCTTCTATTGTTCAAGAGGATCCCGCTATCTATTGATTCCTGTATTAGCTGAGCCATCATATACCAGAAATCATTTTTCATCATCGGTTACTCCCATTTTTCCTTGATTATCTTCAAAAAAAAATCATCTTTTCCCGTTTCGTGTTGATTGATGTTGGACACCTCAATGCCCGCCTTTCGACATATCTATTTCTATCGACTTCAACATCTTATCTAGGAAGGTGATCTAGAAACAAATCAGTACCTGAGTGTTTGTAGACCTCAGTGCTAAGTTACCTTGTGTTTGATTGGGGGTTCTCATTATTGGCTCCTAGTCAAACGATTCTATGAGTGTTCGAAATCAACTCCTTTTATTCACACTCGCTAGATTGTACTGTGTATCTTGGGGACCATCATCCTTATCGGTGGCCACCCTTGCGTCTATTAACAATTTTCATTATTGACTAGTAATCAGATGATTTCCCACATGTTCGACTACAACTCCTTCATTCACATGTGTGGAAATATGCAGTTTAATGAAGCAGCGACCAAGACCTTGGGTTTAGGCTTACATCATTTCAACTGTGTTTCCTCTCCCAAGTTGCAATATTGTTTTTGGAGACAGTTTATCAGATTGATCCTGTCATGACACAAGCTCCACATTGTGCTTATCGATGGACACACTAGCCATATCTCTTTTTCAGAGAAATCATTTTGATAAAGCTACTGAGCATGGGAATTCCCGACTCAGAACGGATTCTTGTATTTTTGACATATGTTGTTGTTTCATGTTTTCCTCAGTCTTCCAACTCCTCTCACTCTACTATATATTATAAATTATTTCGGCCATCGTCTTCGCCTCTGACCTCACACTTTAGGGGGCATCTGTTACAGGGAAAATGACCTCCTCATCAGCTCAAAGGAGAAGGTAACATGTTAGGAATAAAATGACCCAGAAAAGACCCATTTTGCCAAGGTAACACACCCCCAGATGCAGCTAGGCCGAGTTATAATGCACCTCAGCCATGCAAAGGGAGTGTTAGTGCATAGGGTAATTTTCTATCTTACATAAAGGGCAACATTATCCATGTTTGAATGTGAAAAAGGAGATATCTCGCGGAAACTGACTGGAATTTCCTGCTTTTTCTCAGAAAGAGTTAGTTCAAAAATAGAAACTTATGATACAAACCTTTTATTAGATATTTCCAAACACAACTGAACTCCAATGGAAGGCAATAGCAAAGAAAAACTAGGAAATATCAAAAGATCTTTCCTAATTTGAACTAGTTGAAAGGATTGGCAAGGTTTGTCCTCTCCATTTCCTATAAATTGGAGGTTTGGGCTCTTAGTCTAAGGTGGAAGGTTTGATCATATATAGAGAATAATTTCATTGTCGAGTGTGAGGCTTAAGGATTAGCAAGGTTCATTAAGGAATCTTAGCCCATCATCATCACACTTGGAGATAGAGAAAGAGAGAGAGGAATTGGAAGACTGAGGAGGGCTTGGTAGAACCAACAGTTGTAATCCTCCTTCTTATAAATTAATAGAACAATATATGTTTTTTCCATTTCATGTTTCAGTGTCACATTTGTTGTTCATTTATCTATGAAGCATGATATAAATGGCTTAGATTTGCATGGTTTAATGTTGATTATATACTTATTTAATTGCTAGTTAGTGATACCATGGTGAAGATTACATAGGACCTGCTTTGATTGGTTGCAGGATCTAGATTTGGAGTCAGTGAGGAAAGGATTTTACCACGCTGCTTAGCGCTCTCCATAGGATCTGCTATCCACAAAGAGGTAATCATTATAAATCTCGCTTTGTCAATTATATATTAGTATGAACATGTATGCAATATCTTTGTGACTTTATAGCTAATCTCACAGTCTTCCTCAGGCACTGGAAATCCATGAGAGGGATATTCATCAACCACCACCCAAGAATTTTACTCTTTAGCAACTCGCTGAGACTAAATACAAACATAATGTCAGGAAGGAGATTGATCAATACTTTGAGCACCTAAAGCAGATGGCCACCCAGGAGGACTTAGAGTTGAATAGATAGAAGATGCATACCTACAACGACAGTCCTGTTCATATCAGAACAATGTTGCTCTTGATTGAGAAGGAGATTCATACCGGTTCCAAGAAATTGTACCTAGATGCCATGGAGGCAAGAGTTCGCTTCTAGCCTGACACTATTACAAAGTTTGGGGAGACCATTGTATAGTATCAAGCTTGGCATCAATATGTGACCGAGAAGCATCAAGTCAAAGTTTCCCAACTTGATTTCACCCAAAATCGAACACCATAGTGTTTTTTCTTCTTAGGCTGTCAAGTTGTCTCTACCCTATTTTGTCTTATATTGGTATGAGTAGAAAATGTAATGTTATTTGTAATTATTGTAAAAGTCAAATTCTAAGTGTCCTTGCTCGAATGTGAAGATTCATATGTAATGTAATGAGTTATTTTGTAAGAATTTGAAGAGTCATGAGGGGAGTCTAAGAGTCATAAATGGGGCATGCCAAGTGTCACACTCCTTTGTTATAAATATATCCTCTTAACTCATGTAAGATGCTTTTGGGAGCCAAGATTTTGGCTAGGATTAGGCTTAGGAAGAGCTTGGGATTTTTGTGTGAGCCTTGACTTCTCTGTAGTGTAAAGGGAGTATACTTCTATAGAGGAGAAGGTGTTGTAGACTTCATGTTCCACCATTGGGGAAAGTGGCTTGTCAAATATTGTATGTATAATTGGAACCATCACTTTTAATATAACACGGAGACGACACACTTTCATGCATATGTTGTGGATATAGTAGGAGTATTCTTGTTGTATTTGCAATATATGTTATTTAAATTACACATATGCTTATGAAATATTTAATTTGAATTTGTATGTATGTTGTTGGATGCATGTTGATGTGTTAATCTGTCACCTTAACTTGTGGACTATTCTGCTTGTTAGTTCGTGTGATTTAATTTTGCTCGTTTGTTCCTTCCAAGATCTGTACTATTACAGGATTCCAAGGGGTGCACTTTATCTTCCCTTACTATTTTAGAATCATCATATGTTTCACTTGACTCTTTGCAGGGTCACACACTTGTTCTCACCAAAGAGACCGTGCACCATTCTATCTGTTTTGAAAACCAAGGCAGATCATTAACACCCCACTGCCGGGACTCCTACTCAAAATGATGTGAGGTCTAATTGGGACTTCATATTGTGGATATCCCCTGAATGTTGGTAGGTCAAGCACCGTCAACACCTAGATAGATCGATAGGGATAGTATTTGAGTATTGACACAATTATTGATAGGAAATATTTAGAGGTTGGAAGAAATATGAGATGATTCTTGGGTTTACAATGCAAATAGATATGTATTTGTCAGTATTTTGTTAGAATTATCTCATGAAGGAGTAGGATGATATAAATATATTCCTTATACCTTATAAAAAATTTATTGCACCATGAGAGTCTTTAAATAAAATATGAAAATGCCATACGTTTCATAAAGGAATCTACAAATACAATGGTATTTTGATTCCTAAAGAACATGCTTATTAATCTCAACCCAACATCAAGTAGCATATGATTAATACCATCTCTTAAAGTATATGCTGGATATATATTCAAAATATTGGAAACAACATAATAGGGGTACAAATAATCAGGGGTATAAAAAATGTTATGAGAAGATATCACTTACAATATTTGGTGAAAATAAGGGGTCGCTCTTTTTGGAAAGATGTATTGGGTGAGGCTATTAAAAATAAAAATTTAAAAGGTAGAAATTAAATTAGTATTATTCATTAATATCTTGTAAACATAGGTTCTATGTAATAAGTTTACTACAATGAACCCCTCATGGGTTTAATATTGTTTGTTCTTAAGGTTGCGGTGTATATTTTTCCAACAAATATGCATTATACATACATAAAAATTCATAATAAACATTAATCACTAGATGTAAAAACTATATTATAGGGTCCATATTAAAGAAGCACAATTGTGTGATGAGGGCCTTCAAAATTTTCCTCTTAAATGTGAAGCCAAACCTTATCATTGATCTAAAAGTTTGGAGGAATGTAATTCTTATCATGTCCAACTTTTTTTTGGTGTTAGTATCATCAAATTATCTCTAAATAGAGTGAATATACTCCTTTGATTTTCTTTTTTCCTTATCGATTTCTTTTTATGCTAATCTAGTATTTATCGAATTGGAAAGATCATTTGTAATGGTACAAAGGTTAAATCAATCAATTATTAATGCTAGTTAGAATCCCAATAACAACTTAATGGCATATATGCATGTGTTGGGCTCTATTATAGTTAGGTTTAATGAAGTATGCGAGTGAGGCCTCTTATGTGCATTAGTGAAAAATATTATACCTGTCTAGGTGTACACTAATCTCATTGACTACTTTTCTCTATCCATTAGAGGATTAAATATTATAGATATGTTAAGTATAATATCTATAATGCTCTAAATGAGTTTACACAATGTTGTTTAGGATAATAAAATCTTGATTATCATAATAGATGCAGAGATTCCATAGAAAAGCCACACATTCACAAAGGATGAGAAACTAATATTTCAACTAGTACATGAATTACAATATGGTGTTGAGAGAGACATCTTAGAAATCCAATCCACTCCTACATAAACGGTTTCATTCCAACACTTAGTGGCAAGAACTCCTGTAATGAATATTGTGGAGATTGATTCCCAAGGCATGTTAGGAATGAACAAGCATATATACAACTTCTATTTTCACTTTGGAGGTTTAGTGATGATGCACACTATACATAAACAAATGTAATGTTCCATGTCACACATAAAATTTGAGGGAATGATAATTTATATAGAACAAAATTGAGAATAAAATGACATGCTAATTTATAGAATTGTTCATTTTAAACTATATATTACTTTCTCCAATGAATTTTGAATAATTATATTCCTCGGCTAGCATTGTTAAGAAAAGGAATTGTTCTATAAAAGTGAATTGACACCATTCAACTAATTTATCAATTATTGTTCCATAAAGAAATTAATAGCTATGGTAAAGACCAATATTTTTAAATAAAAATATTGTTTGGCTGGCCATTTGAACTCACTAAATACAAATTTCATGACTTATTTATCCATTATGACTTGGGATAATGCCTCCCACTAAATACACATACTTCTATTTCATTGTTAATGTTTTTTCCATGTTATTACTTTACAACTTTATTTCAATACTATTTGTAAGATCTCATAAAAGCACAAGGAATAATGAGTTAGCATGCAGTAAGTGGGTGAGTACAATACCAATTCATTATATTTAATTAGTAATATAATAAATTACTTAATAAATAAGTGAAATTGGGGTTATAACTCTATTCGAGAGCATGAAAATTACTTACCCTTACCCACCCTAAATTTCCCTCCCTTCGGGAGGTCCTACTATTTTTAGTACAACTATTTCTAGCTAGGGTTTTCATGTAAGAAGACATGTGGCAATGAGTTAGCATTACCTGGGTAGTGGCATGATTATATATTATAAATTAGAGTGCTCTATCTTATCCTTATCCTCTCCTATTGCAAGTTTCACTTCCTTTCCTATTGTAGGAGAAAGTGTCATCCATAACCTTTTCCACCTGTCCTCTTACTCTTGGAAACCATATCTCTCGAGTCTTGGTCCTATTTTTGGGTTTTATCTCTATTTCTATATTTGGGGGTTGTATGCATGAGTTATTTATTCAATTATAACTTATTTGTGTCTCATATTATCCTTAGTCAAATATATTTTTTTATTGACTCTAACTCGATAGTTTACTAGCTAACTTCTTTTAGGCTAGTTAACTAGAACTAAGGGGGAGGTTTTTTTTTTCTATTTTAGTGCAAGCATTAAAGAACCAAACCTAGTGTGCATTTCTGACCTCTATCAGGAGAGTGCTACTGATCCGGACTTATGCAGGAACAAAAAATAATACACATACAACCATAAATATAAAAATGCAGCGGAAATAACACTTCATTTCATTAATATCAAAGAACTGAAATTTGTTTATAGACAAAATGGAAATAAACTAGATAGGGTGCTAGTAGCTTATCTATGAGAAGAGATGTGGTGGCTACAGGCCTATGAACTCTATGTTACAATGAGGCTCGAAGGCCTATATATTATTGATAAATAATGGAAAACCCTAAACATCTAAAAACCTAACCCTAGGAGATGAAACACCAGAATATGGGCCCCGTCGGGGTAAATTGGTACATCAATTTCCTGGGGTCGTAACTTTGGCATACTATCTTTGTTTGACGCATATGATACATTGTTAGAAATATCTATCCAAGGACTACAACTATTGATGACAAATATCAAGTTTGGAATGTGAATATCAATTCTGAAACAGACTCATATTTTTGAGATGTTTGATGCCCAAAAAATTTCGTTTAGGGCCTAAAAATGGATCCAGAAGTTCAGGACTCAAAAAATTGCTAAAAATAGCAAAATATGTTATAATTAAGGAAACTGAAAAACTGAAAGAAACAATGGTGGGGCCCCAAGTGGAATAGGCAGGTGGCCACCAATATCCACCTGGATCATTCCTCCCCCCTTAGGAAGCAATGGTCCCCATTGCGTTGAGTTCCTTCATGAGATGAGGAAACCTTTACTGAACTTGGTCCTTGGTGAACCACTTGCCTTGGTGCAGGAGTTGGCCAGCTTTGACAACCCGATATGTTTGGATCTTCTGTTGGCGAGTGTTCTTGATTTGCATGTCCATGATATAATTTGTGGTGGCCTGTTCCATGCATTCTGGGTTTAACTCTGTTGGTTTGAGTTGTTCTGCAATGCCAGAGGTGTCCAATAGAGGTGGGAAATAGGTCCAAAGGCAATCCACATTGAATAATAGGTGCAGACCAAGGAATGGTGGAATAATGAGCTTGAAGGCATTATTCCCTATAGCCTTGGTGATGGTGTACGACCCATATTAGAGTGGACAAAGCTTGCAGTGGGGTTCAATGAGGTGCTCATTATGCAAATGTAGCCACACTTTGTCGCCCACCTGAAAGTGGTGTGGAACCCAATGTTGATCATGTCGTTGCTTGTACTTAGCATTGGCTATGTCAAATATGTCATGAACCTGTTGGTGGATGTGCTGAATGTGCTCAATGAAGTTGTTCGCTTTTTCAGCTTCAGACTGGACATGAGCTGAATTGGCCTAAGTAGCTACAAATGACATGGCTACGTCAATGGGACATAGTAGCTAGAACCCTAGGCCCACCTGAAAGGGGTTGTGGCCGGTTGAGCTGTGGAGAGCCCGATTATAATTTTGTTGTGCATAGGGAAGACTCTTATCCCATGTGCATGGATTCTTTGAATTGTACATGCGCAAAATGTGTAAAATCATCTTGTTGACGGCCTTTGTCTGGCCATAATTTTGGGGATGGAAACCTGTGGACTTGGTGAGCTTGGTGTCCAGCATTGACTAGAGGCTGGACCAAAATGTGTTGAGGAACCTACTGTCCCGACCTGAGATGATAGACTGTGGGATCCCAAAGTGCACCCAAACTTGTTCAAAGAAGAGTTAAGCAGTGGCTTCTGCTGTGATATTCTTCTTGCAGGGAGACATAATGACCATCTTCGAGAATCTATCGATGACCATCAAAACACAATCATTTCCATGCTTAGTAGAAGGATGACCTGACATGTAATCCATGGAGATGGATTCCCAAGGTCAACTAGGGCTAGGTAGCAGTGTATAGATGGTTGGTTTGGAAATGGAGCAAGCAGTGCAAGATCTGATGTACTTCCCAACATCCTGTCAAAGGTTCAACCAATAAAAATACTTTTGCAGTACTGCCACTATTTTCTCGACTCCGAAATTCCCAGCGACTTGACTGTAGTGTGCTTCCCAAATCATCTTGGCATGCTCGCTTGAAGGAACACAAAGGCATCCTAGGTGACATAGCAGTGCATCCTGGAGGTGAAAATTTGGAACTTGCGTACCCCCCAAGAGTGTCTTCTATGTATGGCTAAATTTCGGATCACTCTTGTAGAGAAGTGGCCAATCAGAAGTCTCGTGCCCACAAGAGTTGAGAACAGTGGTTAGCGTCACGATCGGTGGTCGGCTAAGGCAGTCTGCAACATTATTGGTGCTCCCTTCTTATACTTTATGTTCAAATGAAATTGTTGCAGATATGTGGACCACTTCTAATGGTGATTTTTCTGCAACTTCCCTTGTGTTTGTGTAAACTACAGGGGTCAATGGTGTGTGTGGATGCTCGTTTCCTTCCCCAAAATTTAATGCTTCCATTGGTGGCACACCTGCACAATGGAATACATTTCTTTGTCATAAATAGGATACTTGCGGACTGTGTCGGATAGTGTCTCACTGTGATATGCCACTAGTTGCCCCTGTTGAGTAAGAACTTCCCCAATAGCATAGTCAGAGGCATCTATCTCGATTTCAAATGGTTGTTGTAAGTATAGTAATGTGAGCACTGGGGCAGAGCAGAGGCGATTTTTCAATTCTACGAACGCCTTTTGTTGAGATTCCGACCAAAAGAATTTTTCTTTCACTCCTCCCTTGGTGACTTGACTCAAGGGCCAAGTGATATGAGAGAATCCCAACATGAACTTGTGGTCGAAAGTAGTAAGACCCAAAAAGTTGTAAAGCTTTATTAGAGTGGTTGGGGCCGACCAATCCTGAATTACTTGGATCTTGGTTGGATCCACATGCACCCCCCGTTCTTCAATAATGTATCCTAGATACTGAACCTAGGTCATGCCAAAAGTGCACTTCTCTAAATTGGCACACAAATTGTGTTTTCACGGTGTTTGGAGGACCTGTCGAATGTGTTAGAGGTGCTCTTCCCAAGTCTTGCTGAAGATCAGGATGTCATCCAAGTACACTACTACAAATGAGTTGGTGAATGGCTGCAAGATTCCATCCATCAGCCTCATGAAGGTTGCGGGAGCATTTGCCAACCTGAAAGTCATGACTAGCCATTCGAAAAGGCCCTCCTTAGCTTTGAAGGAAGTCTTCCACACATCAGAGGGTTTTATTGGTACCTAGTGATACCCAAACATCGAGTCGATCTCGCCGAAATATTTCACCCCTTTGAGTTGATCCAGAAGGTCATCAATCCATGGGAGTGGGTAACTATTCCCGACAATGATCTTGTTCAGCGCCCGATAATCAATAAAAAGTATCCAAATCCCATCCTTCTTCTGCACCAACACTATCGAGCTCCAACAAGGCGATGAACTCGGCTGAATGTGACCTTTCTGCAGCAGCTCCTAAATCTGCCTCTTGATTTTATCACTCTCCAGAACATAGCACCGATAGATCGGTCCATTAGGCAGTGACACACCTGGGGTTAGATCGATGGGGTGCTTGTTGAGATTCAACAAGATGATGAACTTAGTGAAAAGATTCGCCTTCACTAAGTGGGCTCGCAGGCTATTTTTGGCGCAAGTCTATTTTTAGACTATGTCTATTTTTAGACATGATGATCATATTTCAGAAGTTGCAGGATGCTATTTGTGGATGGTTGATCAAGTTGAAAAAATAGATGAAATTCTATTTTTATAATATTGGGCGAAGTCTATTTATAGATTGCCAATCTAAAAAATAGATGCATGTCGATTATTATTAGCTCTTAATAATAATTAGACTCTAAACAACATCTTATTCTCTAGGAGCACTTCAGTTCAGTGCACAGATGTGGCACATCAGCTGACAGAAGGAATTACGCAATTCCTAAGGGTTTACTGGAGCTAATGCATGGAGGACTTAGTTAGAACTCAAGTGGCAGAGTTATGACACAGTTGGAAGAAGTAGTTATGGATTTGTATTCAGTTTAACTTAGTTAGACTCAGTTGAGCTAGTTGTATCTAGTCTAAATAAATGATACACTAGTGAGAGTGGAGTGAATTAATTAGTTAATTAATTCACAAATAATAACTCATTAATCAACTGAAAAATACAACAGTTAACTACAGTGCATGGCAGTTTCAGTGGAGACCAATGGAGAGATAGGTGAAAGGGCAAGATAGACTATCTGTTGTGACTATAGTGATGCATTGATTGCATTACACACACATTGGAGTTGCCAATGAGGATTGCGCAGTCAATCCAAGAGTAATTTGAATTCATTCAGAGCTATTCTTTAGCAGGGATTGCACAGTGGAGGCAGGCTAGCAGGTGGAAAAGATCGGTGCATGGATTTGCAAGATTGGTCCTTATTAGTGTATGACGATTGTACTATACTGAGAGCTTGTGATAAGATTTGTATGCTTTTATGATATTTTCATATGATCTCCATGTTACATAATATATATTTGGGGTTTTTAGCTTCAGGATTTCCTGGTTAAAAACTGTGTTATGTGCGATTGTTTTTGTTTATGCCTCACATGTGTGTGAAATTAAATTTTCCGCAAAAGATTAACAAGTGAAATAGATTCAGTATCTTGCATAAAGCTAAATAGTGTGAGATCAGGTGGATCTTGGACATATGCATGCTTAGTGCATATAATTTCTACATGGTATCAGATTATTGTTGATTGAATATTGCAATTGTGAAGTGATTTTGTGCTGGTGGACAATTCGAATTTTCTACAGAAGATTCTTGGTGCAGAAATCGATTATACATTGAAATGTCTTTCAACAGGTTGAGATTGGAGTATGCCCTTGATGGGAGCTCAAATTACATATCCTGGAAGGACAGGATGGAGGCGGTGCTGGAGGATAATGGGTTGAAGGAGTTCATTGATAGCGATGTTCGTAAGCTAGGATCTAGCGATGCTGCATTACTTGATGCATGGAAAAATAAGACTGCAAAGACGAGGAGGATTCTGTTGGAAGGTGTGAAGGACCATATTGTGTTCAGCCTTCATAGGAAATCCACTCCATTCTTAATGTGGAAGGCTTTGACAAACTTGTTCCAAAGCAGAAGTGACCAGAGGAAGTTGGCGCTTAAAGACAAGCTCAGAAAAATAAAAATGGAGAAAAGCGACAGTATTCCAAAACACCTCACGAAGTTTGTCCACTGCAAGGATGAACTGGGAAGTGTGGGGGTTACTGTTGATGAAGAAGATTTGGTGAGATTTTCTCTCCTTGGGCTTTCGAAGAGTTGGCATGGCTACGAAGACTCTGTCAATGGACGGGAGAAACTATCAGGATGGGAGCGACTTTGGTTGGATCTTGTGCAGGAGGAGATAAGGCGGGGTAATAGGGATGGATCTTTATCGAAGAATGAAGATGAAGAGAATTGCGCTTTGGCTATTAAAGAAAGGAAAGGGAAGGGGAAGAAAAATCCTTTAAAATCCTGTGCTAAAGGCAAGAAGCAGGATTTGTCCAAAGTGAAGTGTTTTCACTGTCACGAACATGGACATTTCGCCACTATCTGTCCACAGAAGAAGAAGAATAAGCAAGCGGCTGGATCTGCAACTGGAGAGGCCTTAGCCTTGAAATTTGAGCTGGATTTTTCCCTGATCACATGCTTCATTTCAAGCTGCATGGGATTGGTGTGGTATCTTGATAGTGGTGCGTCTTTCCATATCATGGGAGACAAAGAGTTATTTAGTGACTTGGAGGAGAAGGACCTCCAGATGCATATAGAGATGGGCGACGATGGTCGGTACAGTGCGACTGGAATTGGGACCATTACCTTTGAGAGGGAGTCCAGTAATCCATTCTTGTTGAAGAATTTTATGCATGTTCCAAGTCTGAAGAAGAACTTGGTCTCGGTCGCAATGTTGGAAGACAGAGGTTATGATGTTGTTTTTAGTGAGGGAAAAGCCTTCCTTAGACATAAAAAAATGGGTCAAACCAAGAAGATATGGGTTCAAATTAAGAATATCTACAAGCTGGAGGTAGATGGCTATGCTGCAATGGTGGGAAAAGTAGAAGAAGTGGTGAGCTGGGATGAGGGCGAATTATGGCACATGAGATTGGGCCATCTTCACCATGGCGCTTTGAAGATTTTGCAACAGATTTCTACTGGACTTCCCAAGGGTACTCTTGTGCAGTCAAATCAGTGCAAAGGATGTACAATGGGTAAGTTTTTGAAGACCACCTTTCATGAGAAGGAGAACCATGCTTCGGTGATCCCGGAGAGAATTCACACAAACGTGTGTTGACCATTCTCGATTGCTTCAACAAAAAAACATAGGTATTATGTGATATTTTTTGATGACTATTCTCGTAGATGCTGGATCTTCTTCATGCAGAAGAAGAGTGAAACATTCTCAAAGTTCTGTGAGTTCAAGGCATTGGTGGAGAAGGATTCGGGGAAGCAAGTGAAAGCTCTACAGAGCGATAATGGTGGTGAATACATCTCGGGCGAATTCAAAGACTTCTGTAGCAAAGAAGGAATTAGAAGAGAAATCATAGCGCCTCATAACCCACAGCAGAATGGGGTTGTGGAGAGAAAGAACAGAATGATCGTGGGTGCTGCACGAGCGATGCTGCATGACCATGGCCTACCGGTGCACTTATGGGCGGAAGCATGCAACACTGCAGTTTATGTGAAAAACCGTTGTCCTCATAGAGTACTTGGCATGAGTACACCCGAGGAACCGTTGTTCTCATTTGAATATTTTTGGCTCACCTGTTTACATTCATGTGATGAAGGACGCCAAGAAGAAGCTGGAGCCGACTGTAGAATTTGGGATATTTGTGGGGTACACAGAAACACCCCATAACTATCGCGTGTATTTTCCAAATAGTTAGATGACTGTTATGCGATAGGATATAAAGTTCAATGAGGTGAAAGCCATGAAATTTTTGCTTGAGAGGGAGCTACACTTGCATGTGGAAGAGGAACTTCTTATTCCCAAAGATGAGCCTCTGGATGTGGATCATCCATAGGAGGAGATTCATGGAGTGGAGGAGTCCGCTCATGCAAAACCAAACATCAGACAAGGCAGAAAGCATACCACAGAAGCTGAGAGACTGAAGGTGGATGCGGCACAGAATGTAGGAGTCCCCACATCACAACACAGATAGAGACATTCACCTGACCGATATACTGGATACATGGCTCTTATGAGAAAGTGTATTGTGACAGAGCCATCTTCTTTTGAAGAAGCAGTGCAGGAGGCCACATGGGTAGATGCCATGGTGGAGGAGTATGACTCCATTGTCAGAAATAGTGCTTGGGATATTGTTCCAAGGCCGGTGGGAAAATCAGTTGTAGGATCAAGATGGATCCACAAGGTAAAGCAAGTTGCTGATGGGAACATAGAGAAGTATAAGGCAAGATTTGTTGCCCAGGGCTTCTCACAGATTGAGGGGGTTGACTATGAATAAAATTTTGCACCTGTCGCACGGTATTCTTCCATACAGACCATCCTTGCTCTCTTAGCACAGATGGGTTGGCACATTCATCAGATGGATGTGAAGACTACGTTCCTTAATGGGATCATTGAGGAAGAGGTGTACATTGAGCAACCTGAAGGATTTGAGATCTTCAGCAGCGAGTCGCATGTGTGCAGACTCAAAAGAGCGTTGTATGGGCTGAAACAAGCACCGTATGCTTGGTACACTCAGATCGACATCTATTTCACTGGACTTGGCTTCACCAAGAGTGAGGCGGATACAAACCTATACCAGATTGTAGTGGAGGGTAAGCTTTTAATCATTTTACTTTATGTTGATGATTTAATACTAACAGGTGATGAGCAGTTGATACACTCATGCAAGGAAGATCTTGCAAATGAGTTTGAGATGAAGGATTTGGGCCTCCTTCATTATTTCCTTGGATTGGAAATATGGCAGTAGGAAGGTGAATTGTTTGTGTCTCAAGGCAAGTATGCCCGGGAGATACTGGAGAAGTTTTAGATGCAGGGCTGCAAGCCTATCGACACTCCTCTTCCAGGAAATTGGAAGAAAGAGGATGTGACATCAGCAGAGGTAGTGGATGCCACTGTTTATCGACAGTTGGTGGGTTTGCTCATGTATTTAGTCAATACAAGACCGGACATATGCTATGTGGTGAACCAAATTTCACAAGTGATGGTTAAGCCTACGAAGCTCTTTTGGAAGGTAGGCAAGCATGTCCTGAGGTATCTCAGGGGCACATCTAAGTATGGTTTATGGTACAGATAGACAGATGAGGTGAAGTTGCATGGCTTCACTGATGCAGATTAGGCAGGAAGCCCAACAGACAGAAAGAGCACATCATGAGGAATTTTCAGTATCGTATCTACGGCAGTTTCTTGGTACAGCAGGAAACAAAGATCCATGGCACTCAGTTCAATGGAAGCAGAATAAATGGCGGCAAGTTTAGTTGCATGTGAGGCTATCTGGATGAGGAAGATTCTGGCTAGTTTTTTCGGTTCACATTTAGATCCCATGGTGATTCATTGTGATAATCAGAGTTGCATTAAACTCTTGGTTAATCCTGTGTTTCATGATAGATCTAAACATATTGATATCTGGTATCATCATATTAAATATTGTGTGCAGTGAAAGATCATGTTGCTTCAGTACATCCCTACGGAGGATCAAGATGCAAATATTCTGACGAAGGCGCTCACCAAGAGAAAATTCGAATACCATAGAGGCAGGATTGGGGTGAAGTATAATCCCTATCTTGTTGAGAGGGAGTGTTGAGATTCAACAAGATGATGAGCTTAGTAAAAAGAGTCGCCTTCACTAAGTGGGCTCGTAGGTTATTTTTGGCGCAAGTCTATTTTTAGACTATGTCTATTTTTAGACATGATGATCATATTTCAAAAGTTGCAGGATGCTATTTGTGGATGGTTGATCAAGTTGAAAAAATATATGAAATTCTACTTTTATAATATTGGGCGAAGTCTATTTATAGATCGTCAATCTAAAAAATAGATGCATGTCGATTATTATTAGCTCTTAATAATAATCAGACTCTAAACAACAACTTATTCTCTTGGAGCACTTCAGTTCAGTGCACAGATGTGGCACATCAGCTGACAGAAGGAATTATGCAATTCCTAAGGGTTTACTGGAGCTAATGCATGGAGGACTCAATTGGAACTCAAGTGGCAGAGTTATGACACGGTAGGAAGAAGTAGTTATGGAGTTGTATTCAGTTTAACTCAGTTAGACTCAATTGAGCTAGTTGTATCTAGTCTAACTTATTGATACACTAGTGAGAGTGGAGTGAATTAATTAGTTAATTAATTCACAAATAATAACTCATTCATTAACTGAACAATACAACAGTTAACTACAGTGCATGGCAGTTTTAATGGAGACCAATGGAGAGATAGGTGAAAGGGAAAGATAGACTATCTGTTGTGATTATAGTGATGCATTGATTTCATCACACACACATTGGAGATGCCAATGAGGATTGCGCAGTCAATCCAAGAGTAATTCGATTTCATTCAGAGCTATTCTTTAGCAGGGATTGCGTAGTGGAGGCAGGCTAGCAGGTGGCAAAGATCGGTGCATGGATTTGCAAGATTGGTCCTGATTAGTGTATGACGATTGTACTGTACTAAGAGCTTGTGATAAGCTTTTTATGCTTATATGAGATTGTCATATGATCTCCATGTTACATAATATATAGTTGGGGTTTTCAGCTTCAGGCTTTCCCCGTTAAAAACTGTGTTATGTGCGATTGTTTTTGTTTATGATTCACATGTGTGTGCAATTAACTTTTCCGCAAAAGATTAACAAGTGGAATAGATTCAGTATCTTGAATAAATCTAAATAGTGTGATATCAGGTGGATCTTGGACATATGCATGCTTAGTGCATATAATTTCTACAGTGCTTGACCTGACAGTGCAGAGGCACCCCTGTGGGTGAGGTGAAGATGTCCCCATAATCCTCCATGACCTTGTCCTTTTGTTGTTATCGTGCAGAGGAGCCCTGTCTAGAGGTCGTGGCCACAATCTTCTTCTTTCCCTGGGGTCGGATAACCTAGAAAACAAATTTCCCGATTTTGGAAATGATCTTACTACATTTTTTTTGTAGTAACCAAAGAAATATTCGCAGGCGGTGGTACCTCTGGTATCTTTTACAACTTATTGCCCAAAGTAACAATAATAGCATGAGGCCGAGACTCATACACAACATGTCGCTTACATAGGTATGGTTGGCCTAATAATACATCAAAAACCTAAAGTGGAGCAATGTCACATAATACCTCATATGTGAAGGGCTCGATGTTGTAGGGAAGGCGACACTGTTGGCAGACGCAGAGATCCCATCCTTGGTGAAGCTACCCAATGGTGTACGAATGTGGGTGTTCTGTGGTCGGAAAGCCCAAACGCTTCACGACCTCTGTTGAAATGAGGTTCTTTTGGCTTCCACTGTCGACAATGAATTGTAGTGGGGAACCCTTTACCTACATCTGAGAGTGGAAGAGACGCTTCTTCTCCTCTGGATCTTCCGGTTCCTCCTTCTGGACCTTTGTAGTGGAAACAGTGGCATTGGGATCCGCATCAATAATATACTTCCCTTTGTCATTCCCCTTGTCGGGTTATGATTTAGAATTAGAGCATGTATTCGATTCAGAAGCCCTCATCTCAGCCACAAGTGACTACTTGGCCCGACACTCACTTGTGTTGTGAGTGGAGCTCTTATGTAACTCACACAACTTTCTTGTGTCCTTCTTCGGCTTCGTGGGGTTTTTCTTTGCTTACGGCCTCGGTAGGTTATCTTGGGCTGCCATGCCTTGACTTTGTCCTTTGTTCTGTGGTTTGGGGGAACCTTTCCCTTTCTTTTGATTCGTAGATCCAAAGTCTCTCCTCTTCTGTTTGAATTTCTGCTCAATATTAGCAGCATACCAGTATGCTGTACCAAGCTAGGAGATGTCAAGGAACTCCATTTCCTCCTGAATGTATTTGTACAGACAACTGTGGTACTTCAGCACCAAATGTTCTTTGAATATTTGATACCCAACTTTGTGCATAGGGCATAGACCATATTTGTCATCTCATGCACATCTTGATCCCTTTACTGCTACAGTGTATTCCATTGTATGTACTTATCCTCATAGCTCCCCACAAGATAATATTTTTCCTTGATGGTGTCTCAAAAATAATTCCAAGTGGGTGCAACCGAGAATAGAGAGAGTTCCCCCTCGTCCTTTTTCTCACAGTAGGTTTCCCACTAGTCCTTGACATTGGGGGTAGCTTTGAAGAGTGCAAAAATAATCTTCTCCCAGTCGGAAAAGTCATGAAACGATAAATATCCTTCTAATATGTTCAACCATCTATCTACAATGTGTGCATCTATTTGGACATCAAATATGGGAGTGTCAATGTTTACTAATACCTTAAAAGGAATTACGCCTCTAGAGTCGCTGTTGGACGCAGATGCGCTGCCAATGGGTAGTCGTTGAAGGATCTGGGTGAAGTTATCCATCATCGCATTCCTTTGTTTTTCGAGAGCCTCCTTGAGTAATATTTTGATAGGATCTCCTGCTCCCTCATCTTTCTTTTCATCCCCCATAGGCGTTCATTGGGGTTTGTGAGGCCGATCTTGCAAATTTTGAACCAAATCGAGCCTAACTCCTTATACCCCGACCTCGTTGGGGACATGCAAAGAAGGATCGAGAAAGAGCAGACTCATCTGATACCACTGATCCAGATTTATGCAAGAACACAATAGAATACACATATAACCATAAATATAACAATGTAGTGGAAATAACACTTCATTTCATTAATATCAAAGAACTGAAATTTTTTTACAGACAAAATGGAAATAAACTAGCTAGGGTGCTGGTAGCTTATCTCTCAGAAGAGATGTCGTGGCTACAGGCCTCTGAACTCTGTGTTACAATTAATTTCAAAGGCCTATATATTATTGAGAAACAATGGAAAACCCTAAACATCTAAAAACCTAACCCTAGGAGATGAAACACCATAATATAGGCCCCATTGGGGTAAATTGGTACATCAATTTCCCGAGATCATAACTTTGGCATACTATATCCATTTGATGCACATGATACATCATTAGAAAGATCTATCCAAGGAATAAAATAGTTGATGATGTATATTAAGTTCAGAATGGACTCGACTCATATTCACCAGAGTTTTGATGCACAAAAAACATCGTTTAGGGCCTCAAAATGGCTCTGGAAGTTCAAGATCCGAGAAACTGCTAAAAATAGTAAACTATGCTATAATTAAGGAAACTGAAAAATTGAAAGAAACAATGGTGGGGCCCCAAGTGGAATAGGTGAGTGGCCACCAATATCCACCTGGATCAACTATTTAATTTTACTCAAGTTGTCAACAAATGTAATATGAGTGAATTTGAATTCATCTTTTTCAGTCTCTTAGTTTATTTAGTGATCTCTCATTTTCTCTTCTTTATTTTTGTCTTGCTATTGCTAATGTATTATTTTGTAACAAATATATTAATATATGTGTGCTTAGTATGTTATATGGTATTAGAGATTTTATGGTATCAAATATTCAAAAATATAACATCATACCAGAGCATAAGAGGAGTTTGTGAGGGAAACACATATTTAATTATAGGTCACTGAGGATTGAATAACCCAAAGAGGATGGATGAAAATATTAGTGTGGTTCTTGATGGAAAATGTAACTAGGTTCAGTCTTCATAATGGCTTATGTAATCATCATTTTTATTTATTTTATGTAAAGAGAAAAATAAATTTTATTATTGTTATTTTATACCATGGGTTTCATGTTCAAGATCATTTTATTTATATGTCAAGCAACCACTGAGTGCTTCTAGGGATTTTTCATAAATTATAGGAGTCAAATAAGTCATTTTCATATGTAAAGACCCTGTTGGACATGTTGTATCATGTGAAATAAATGTATTTAGAGTAAAAAGAGTCAAATTTCCTTCTCTAAGACCAATTCAACCTGCTTAAAGACAAGTCGGCCTAATAAAGACAAGTCAGACTCATTAGGGCTACTCAAAGAAGCCTATATGAAGAGCTCAACCTCATTTGAAGACAATATCAAGAAAGTTCAATCAAGAAAAGGAGAAGAACTAAAAGACGAGCGAAGAAGGGGAGAAGAAAAGGAGGAAGAGTGGAACATTTAAAGATTTTTTTTGGGACACGTTCATCTCATGTGCGAATAAACAAGGGCATCGTTATGTTGCAAAAATATAGAAAATTACAATAATACTGAGAGGCTGAAATCAGGTGTCAAAAGGATCATCTTACCAGCCAAGTTACTAAGGAATAATATTCTCCCCATGCAGAGGTAGAAAAATACATGGTTCACCATCTTTCCTCACATGTTCCAAATTAGGGTTTTTGCGGTAGAGGTCAAAAATTGCAATCCTAAAGAAGCAACCAAATTTCTTGAAGTATTGAAGGAGTTTGACTTGGGTTGAATTTGTGAAGAACTAGCTCATCAAAGGATAGGTTGACTTGGTCTTGGAGTGTCTTTATCAAGGGTCTTAGGTCTTGGAATGTTGGCATTGTAGTGTTGGAATTGATGTCAACAAGATCTTGGTGTTGTTGGTCATATGCATGAGTGGTGTGTTTGGTAATTTAATTGATGTTAAACTACTTCATAAATTATCGACAAGGACTTGTAAACCGATGAAGTATATATGCACCATTTGTGCTAGGATTCCTTATCATTTGAATAAAATTTAAATTGAATTAGGATGTTTTTGTGCACATGCTTTATCTAAGAAATTCAAACTAAAAAAAAATGGCAGTCTTACAGAAAAGGAAAGTTCACACTCACAAAAAGATAAAACTAATTTTCAGGGAAAAAATAAATGTCACACTTGGAAAAAATAAATCTTCACACTTGACAGAAAAGTAAACTAATCTTAAAATGCATAAATAAATATCACACAAAAAAATTCAAATTTAAATATACTTCACACTCAGCAGAAAGGAAAACTAAATATTAAAGTGTAGAAATAAATAAAGTCTACTTATACTTCACACTTAATGGAAATAAAACCTTTAAGGAAACTTAATTGCTTTTCTTAAAATCAAATGATTATACATACTATCTCTTTAAATGAAATCTACATTCGCATAATAAATCCCATTAATTATTTTATTTTTTCATTCTCACAACGAGATTATCCATGAAAAAATTCACATAATGAAATGATTAGATCTATGAAAGAAATCTTTAGCAAACTCTCTAAGCATCTACTGAGGATCAAAATGGAAAGATTATTAGTGATAATCTAATGCTATAGAACTAAAATATAAAAATGAAATAGAAATGAAAATGAAACCTTAAAACTCCCAGGGAGCCCTCCTGTGAGTTGTAGGTATGCAATGATCACCAAAGACTAAATACACATTTAATCACAACACAGAGGAATAAAAAACTCACTTTCTAATAATTGCAAAGAGTATTTCAGAACAATAACTAGTTTGTCATAATCATGATGAGAGGTAGGTTTTATAACCAACCATGGGTTTTTGTACCCATCAACATTTGGGCCAAAACCATGAGGATTTTGAGCCTGAGAAAATTTGAGGTGATAGAGTTTGGTGTGGTGATTCCAATGCTTCGAAAATTACCCAAATCGAAGCTCTTGAACTTGAGATATGAATTTTTGAAATTTAAAATTAATTATGGATCGTCAATTCATGTAGGCTTGGTCCAAGATACATGTCTCTTCCACAAATTCGTGGATCCCTTCCAAAGTGTATAAATAGAAGGTGTTGTGATTCATTTTTACTCATCCAAGTGCATAGATCATCATAGAATACCTCTGAAATTGGACAACATGTTTCAAGAAGAGCAACGTGGCCAAGGAGCACTATTTTAGTTCTATTTACGGTGTGATTTTCCTGAGATACAAGGATGCAGGTCAGAGGCTTCAAAAAAGGTAGTTTGGACGTTTTTTAGCTAGATTTGGAGCAGACCAAAGGTGCATATCCTAGCCGCATTTCAGAGGTGAGTTTGGGTGATTTTTGTGCATATTTTATGGGTATGATGTCTCTGTTTAGGGCCACAGAGAAGTGTTTTAGGTACAAAATTATTGGAGGATGGGTATAAGGGTTGAGAGGGCTAATCAATCCCCTCTCTCCTATCCACATTCATCTCTAAGAGGATGCAACCCAAACAGAGTCTGCTTGCTGGTTTTGAGGGAAATTTACATTGTTGTCATGAAAAACCACCTATAGGGTACCTTGTGTGGTTCTTACAAGGGCTAGAACAGTGTACGTGGGGCCTAGAAAGGAAAAACATTAAGGGTAGAATTGTAGGATAAGACTCACAAAAATTGAAGGACTGTGGTGGCAGATTTTGGAGGGCTATTGGGTTCCCTATATAGTGAAAGGAAGCTACAACAATTTGCATAGAATTAAAGGGTAAGAGGGAAGAAAAAGGGTGTTGCAGATGATATATTGGTGATGATTGGATGCTAGTTGGATCGATGTCCTAATTGAGGACATATTAATGAAGCCTAGATTCGTGCAATAGCTCCTCTATTGTAGAGCAAAGGGCAGAGTTGGAGAAGTCCGTGGGCAGTTGTGTGTAAGGGTCTCCTAGGTGTGAGGATGCCTTAACTAGGTGCAGATGCTACAACGTGGACTTGGTTACTGATGGAATGTTGGAGGGAAATGTTAGAGTGGACCAAGTGTGGAGATATATTAGGCATTTATGGTCTGCTAGAGGAAAACTTGATATTATTCAAATTGGAGCCCGATGTGAAACACCTTGTTGGATATATGTAGTTGATAGAGTGGCAGTTGATGAGCTCAAGGTTTTGATCATACAGGAGTAGTTTGTGGAGCCCGAGGCTTGTGTGTGGAGAAGGAATTATATAGAAGATGATGGGAAGTCCTCTTAGCCCATGTTAATTGTGGGAGATGGACATATTACATTGATAGGTGGCATCCCTTCGTGCCCTATGTTGGTCTTCATCAGAGCAATGCGGGAAGACCATAATGGGTTGAAGTCTCTGAATAGTTGAGGATCCGTAATGAGAATATTGAGAGTTTCTCAAAAGTGGAACTATGAAAAAATCGACAAAAGTCTCAATGATTTTATGCCTTGGTGGACAAACGATCAACTAGTGAGAATATTAACAAATGAGGTTCAGTGGCCAGATGGACTTGGAGCATCGATAGAGGTGGGAGCTGCAGATCGAGAGCCTAAGGATTGGGTAGGTACAAGGTATGAATTAGAAGAGCTGAGAGAGAATGATACAACCATATGGTTAGAGTATCTTGTTTTGTATCTTGTACTAGTGGATGTATACGAGTCATTATCCCTGGTATGGGAGCCATAGACTTTTGTATTATATGTTGTTTAATGTAATGAAGTTGGGTTGAAAAATGTAAAAATTTGTCTATATTTTGTGCATGTGTGATTTATTGTTGTTTATATTCTGATGTGAAAAATAGTTATGTTGAGATTCTTGGTTTGGTAGCCTCACAAATTTTAGGATTATATTGTAGACCCAAGATTGTGGAAATTCAACATGGTATCATAGCATATCTGAGTTAATTTGAGGGATAGTGAGTCATAGTGTGCACAACGAAGAAAATCAGAGGGAGTTGTGGGTATCTAGATCATGGAGCAGAGGGTTCAACTGAATACATGGAGATGTGGTCTTGACTAGATTGGCAGCGATATTGGCTGGGAGTTCTGGTGGATTAGTGGTGATCTCAGTGAACAACATTTTGTTGTAGGAAAGATTGTTGATCATGGAATTATGTTGATGTGCCATGGATGGTTGGGAAATCTCCAGGGTTACTTTGGCATGGATGATATCAGGTTGATCGAGATGGATTCATGTGATGGACTGAATATTGGTAGGCTAGAGTATTCATCAGATCGTGATGTTGCATATTCGAGATTAGAGGAATTTTCACGAGTGGTATCTGATCCAGAAGGATGAGTGCTTCCAGGACTGAGACAATGGAGATCGTATAGGCTTAGAGGGAGTCTAACTTCAGAGGGAGCATCCCTATGAAGTTTAGGGATCTTCAAGTTCAGATGTGATGATACAAAGATACTACTAAGATTGTTGGGTTCATTCTATACGGTATGTTGCAGTGATGTATGTTAGATGGGCTAGTGTCACTGGAGATGATGATGGTTACTTCCTAGTCTAGGAAGTACCTCCATCGCTAAGATGGAGTGTTGATTTTGTGTAGCTTGGGAGGTACTCCGAGCCCTAAGGTTCAGGGATTGGAGGGAAAAGTGCCACAAGAGGAACTTTTGGGCTTGACACCCAAGCATGAGGTTTTTCACCCATCAGGATTTGGGCTAAAACAATGAGGATTTTGAGCATGAGAAAATTTGAGGTGATAGAGCTTAGCGTGGATATTCCAACGCTTCAAAAATAATCCAAATCAAAGCTCTAGAAATTTAGATATGATTTTTTAAAGTTGACAATTAATTATGGACAACCAAGTCATGTAGGCTTGGTCCAAGAGACAAGTCTCTTTAACAAATTCATGGATTCCTTCTAAAGTGTATAATTAGAAAGTGTCACGATTCATTTTTAGTCATCCAAGTGCATATATCATCATAGAATACCTATGAAATTGGATAACAAGTTTCAAGAAGAGTGAGGTGGCCAAGGAGCACTATTTTGGATCTGTTTAGGGTGCGAGTTTCCCAAGTTACAGGGCCGCAGGTCAGAGGCTCCAAACAAGGGTAGTTTGAACATGTTTTGGCTAGTTTTGGAGCAGACCAAAGGTGCAAATCATTGCCGCATTTCAGAGGCATCTTTGGGTGAATTTTGTGCATATGTTATGGGTATGTTGTCTCTCTTTAGGCCCGTAGAGAAGTGTTGTAGGCACAACACTATTGGAGGACGGGTATAAGGGCCAAGAGGGCTAGTCAAGCCCCTCTCTCCTAGCCGCAGTCATATCTTAGAGGTCGTAGCCCAAACATAGTCTCCTTGCTAGTTTTGAGGGAAGTTTATATTGCTGTCATGGACAACCACCTATAGGGTACCTTGTATGGTTCTTACAAGTGCTATAATAGTGTGTGTGGGGAATAGAAAGGACAACAAGTAAGGGTAGATCAGTAGGAAAAGACTCACAACAATTGAAGGACTGTGGTAGCAGATTTTGGAGGGCTATTGGGTGCCATAACCAGTGAAAGCAAGCCACAACAATGTCTACTGAATTCAAGGGTAAGAGGGCAGCAAGAGGGAGTTGCAAATGATCTCTTGGTGATGATTGGATGCTAGTTGGATTAATTTCCTAGGTGAGAACATATTGATGAAGCCTAGATTTGTGCAATAGCTCCTCTATTTCATAACAAAGGGCAGATTTGGAGAAGTCGGTGGGAAGTCGTGTGTAAGGGTCTCCTAGGTGTGTGGATGCCCTAACTAGGTGCAAATGCTACAACGTGGACTTGGTCACTCGTGGACTGTTGGAGGGTAGCGTGAGAGTGGACCAAGTGTAGAGATAGAGAGAATTTATGGTCTGCTGGAGGACACTGTGATAGTTGTTAGCCAGCTATAAAATTTGTTATATCAAATGCTAGCTAAAACATTTTTGAAGTCTTCAAGAAACAAGTTTTTATTGCTAAAAAGATGTTATATCTTGAAGACTCTTGAAGGCCTCATGCCCTTGTCTAAATCTTCACTACTGTTCCTATTTTATGCTCTGATTTTCTGCTGATCTCATAAAAAAACTGCTGCAAAATCACTATTTCTCCCCTTCCTTCACTTCAAAAAATAAGCTTCATTTTGCTTCCCCTTTTTCTCCATAAAAATCTTCTATTTTCATGATTTCCCTTCTTCCATTCATGAAAATCATTTTTACATAGTCTAAAACTCATTTTTAAACTATATCGAAACCCCCAAATCCATTTAAAAACATTGAAAAAATCATGAAAAATACATATTTTTGTATTAACGCTTAAGCCCCTTGGGCTAAGACCTAAACCACTTCCCCGTTATATGCCCTGGTGCTAGAACCAGGCACTAAGCCTTTAAAAAGAGCTTATCACATCGCAAAATTCGAGCGCATAAATCTGTTTCACCAGGCCAAATTTCCGATTGCGATTAGCCTTTGTATTTAAACTCCGGATCTTATTACCATTCCATTATAACCATAAAGCCCAAATCCGACACTTAAATCATTTTATAAACCATCCTCGATCAATATTTTTCTTTGTAAAGTAAAAAAAACCCCCTTTTCCAAAGTTTTGGTCTAATCGTGCCCATTATATGTTTTTTATATATTAAAAATGGGTAGATTAAAAAGACCCGGAACGCAATCGCATCGGAGAAATTCACAATGAGTAAGGCCCGCATCAAACTTTCTGATGCGATTGAGTCCCATATGTATAAACCCCACCCCCTCCGCTTTTCATTTCATATAGCCTCCGCCCGGGCCCAAGAGTTTTAAGTCCCAAGGCGCCCATTGCATCGCAATTTTCATTTGGTACATTTGATTGTCACCACCGATTGCGATGGCCCGATCACGCAATCACATAGGCCTTCCCTGATCGCGCCAATCGCATCGGAGATGTCTATTTCGCCTTTACATTTCTCCACCTTCGATGGACATTACCCCGCCGATTGCAATCTCCCGACGCATCTCCCACCGTCGATCTGATCTACAGATCGACGATCTTCATCTAATCGCATCGGATCTTTTCATCGGGTGCGTTTTTAACCTTTGTTCTTTCCCCCGCCGATTGCGATCCTTCAATTGGATCTGGACCATCCACGTGTCCAGATCGGACGGTCTCGGATTTTTCCTTCATGGTTTCATCGCCCTCTGCCCCTACCCGAGGATTTTCAACGCGTAATCCCCACCATTGATCTCTACGCGATCAACGACTCTAACTTATTTTTTCCACTACTCTTCATTTGACCTCCTCTAAACCAATCCCCACCATTGGATGATTGCCATCCAACGACCTCGCTCCTCCCCTTAGCCTCCGAAGCAGTTAAACCTAATAACGTAGGATTTTATTAATCTGTATTGTTTTTTCAGGTTTAATGGTTTGTTCATTATATTAAAGAGAAGCCGAAGGCTGGGAATGACGATTCCCATACCTTTGATCCATAAGGAAGAAACCAGTCTCAAGGTTCGGACTCACGTTTCATCGACGCTTCATGGGCATTGATGCCATATGAGCCTTGCGTGGCCTGCACATCAACAAGACACAGACCATTGAAATAAATCAAAAGAGTATCACTGTTGAAGACAAAACCTACAAGAACAGAAGATTGAAGACAAATTTGTGGGGATTACGGCAGATTGATTATCAAAATCTTAATCCTCCAAGTTAAAACACAGTTAAAAGAAAATCATAAGTGTTTATCAGACAGAAGGCCTCCACCACCACATCAGAGGCCAATTGATTCCTCTTAGCTACCTCAGAGCCACCTGTGCCTCAAATCATTCAAACAGAGGCCGAAGTTATTGTTCAAAATCAGATATTTTCCTCGGTGCAGCCGAACAATTAATTCTGCCAAAAGAACTTGATGACAAAATACCAGCAGAGTTATTACATCCTAAAAACAAAGCCTCAAAGTCAACAAAATCTCCCACCGAGCTTAATCTTAAATGTAAATCAATTAATACAGTGAGAATATCTATACGCTTCTCCCTTAAGCCTCACAAAGGCCGAGAAGTCATTAGTCTGTATTAATTGACCCAAGAGATCTTTTATCAGATCCCACCTCCTCATTATTCTATAAATACTTCTGTAGAAGACGAGAAGTTGTTGGTTGGTTGGTTGGTTGATCACTAGCTGTAACACTGAAACTCTCTGAAATAATACATAGTCTGTTGAAGTTGAAGAAGAAATTGAAGTCTTGGAAGCCCTGATGATGTTGTTGCATGCTTGTTTTTTAGAAGGCTCTATCATTGGATCCATGAGGTTGGTTGTTGGTGAAGTATTCTGAACTATTTAATGTTTTATCATGTTTTCATTTTGTTCCATAATTTCTTACTACAGTAGGATGGAAGTTTTAGGCTAAGAAATGACTCCTGGAAGCACCTTAGACCTGTTCGTCCTTCACTGTTTTATGTTTTCTTCTGCTAAAGTATTTTAGAGTCTTTAATATCTCTCTTTAGTCTTGAAGCTTGTTTATTTCCTTAATAGTTCAAGTAATTGGTTTCAGCATGATTTATGGTTTTCCCTGCTTGTCTGCTACCACTTAAAGGTTGTTATTGAAGTCTCCCTTTGAAGTTTCCTTGTTTACACTGAGCCAAGGAGGTTTGTTCTGATCTTGCCCCTTGTCCTCGCTTGAAACAGTTGGCTTAAAGGTCTTTATAGTTGCAATCATAGACGCATTTAATTGTTCCCTCTTCTATGACTGTAATTATCAGTGAATCTTTTATGTTTTCTAAATTCATTTGAAATAAAATCTTCGAGGAAATAGGGTGTTCCCCGAATCTTAGATTTCATTTTAAAAGTTGTTTTGAAGTCATCATTTGCTTAAAAAGTGTGATTTGTAGAATTCATGGTTAGCCCTGTCTATCAAATAACTTTTTATTGTTCAAATTATGTTTTCAAGTTCCCTTTGTTGAGAATTAAACTTCTCTTTCCAAATCATTGATGTCCATCTCATTCCAAAACCAAAGGATCCTGCGGCCAAGTTAGATTTGCCCTTTGATATCCCACATCCATTGATAAGTTTTTCATGACCTCTTTTTGACTCCATTGCCCAATGAAGCTAATACTTCCTCTTTCTACCTACCTTTCCTAGACCTTTCATATTCTGCTAAAATCAATTCAACCAAACAAACAAACAAAAACCCGCACTTAATAACTAGTCTAAAACCAATATCCAAAACACACAAGATAAACCTTTGCTAAAACAAATAATTTGAGAGATCCCTCTCTGAGAATAGGAGGACTAGATCCTGGAACTCTAAAGATTGGTTTTGATGTTGCCTTGTCTTTTGATTTGCCAAACTATCAAAACACGGGACCCCAACATAATGGCGATCACAGTGGGACCTACTAAGAATACAGTGGTTTGAAAACACTCCTTAAAACTTTTTAGGCCCTTAATAACATAAGTAGTCTTCTTCAAGCACTACCTAGCATAACGGTAATCATGATAGGACTTTTTTGAATCAATGACAAACTAAGTAACCCTTAAGATTCTCATAGAAAACTTATCAAACCTTGAAGGAATCAGTTACCAAGACATAAGAGTGAACTCTATATGTTTAAACACTTTAGCTAAGTGTTAAATCACATTTAAGACACTCTCATAACCTATAAAACCAAAATAACTCAGAAAAACCCAAAAAAAATTCATTTTGGCTTCACAATAAACATGGTGGTGGAACCATCCAATATCTTACCTTCATAAAAGCTAAATAGTTTCTACCTGGTGACTCCACTAGCCCCGGTAGGCCTATTACTCATCTAGGTTCCCATATCTCTTTAGGATTGTGTTAACCAGCCTTGAGGAAATTTAGAAGCATGGAAAATTTTAGGGGCTAATATTCGCAGGTGGGCTAATTTTCCATGTTTTTTCCAAAGAAAAGATTTGCCAATTTCCATTTTTTGTAAAAATGATTCGCCCAAATTTTACAATATAAAATTATTTTAATTTAAAAATCGCCAACATTATATACATATTATATAGAAAATCATTATAAATTTGAATAATTTTACAAATATATCAACAAAAATTCTATAGCTTGCATATTAGGGACTAGTGAGATTCACCAATGTTTTAAACTTCAAAATAATTTCCCATCCTTAAAATTTTCCCTGTTTAGAAGCCTAGTCCCATACTAGATAAGATTTCGTGAGAGGTAAAATTGCCAACAAACAGTCCTTAAAACTTTGACCTCTCTCATTTTTGAAAAAACAGTCTGGCTTCACATAGATCAACACTAGATCCCATCCAGACCCAAATCCTCCTTTAATCGTTGACAATCCAGAGAGAATTCTGTGGCAGACTTCTAACTCTTAAAAATCAGCTACTAATAGGAGCCTCTTAGGAACAATTTTTGTCCCTGAAAACCTTGTTCACTTAGAGGGTTCCCACTTTGATTTACATCATACAAAGAACATCTTTAGAACTAGATCTCAAGGTGATTTAAACCAAACTGATCTTGACATTGCAGATTTGTAACAAAGCTTCAGTAGAGAAGCCTCACCTTCCACTCCTCCTGATTCCCAGCTTCTTCATCGCTTTAGCCTTTTCCATAACAAGTCTGCTCAAAATCAGTTTGCTGGCCCAAGTGTTTTTTCCACTCCAATCCGTACTACCATTGTGCAAAACACCTTTGTTCAGCCCACTTTTATACTTGTAAATCCACCTCTTGTAAATCCACCCTTATTTCTAGCCATGGAAACATGGTATGCCCCATTAGTATTACCACAACCTCTTCTTCCCTTACCAAATGATTACCAATCCAAAATCCCTCACTTCACTGGAAAAGAGCCTACAACAGCTCAACATCATGTAGATAGGATGGAGGATGCATTCGATTACATGGAGATAGAAGAAGAAACTGTGAAGATGAGGATCTTCGCCCAAAGTTTAGGAGAAGATGTAAAGAAATGGTTTAAAAATTTACCTCCTAACAGTATAAACAATCTCCCCGCCTTGCATCAAACATTCATCAACAAATGGGAACTCAAAAGGAACCCTCTCCAAATACTAGCAGAGTATAGCAGCCTCAAGAGAAATCAAAGGGAGAGTGTTCATGACTACTCCACTAGGTTCAATAGCATTTACAACGCTCCTCCACCTCACATGAAACCTCCTCAAGGCATGGCCTTAGTAAGGTATCCCGAAGTCCTTGATGCTGAAATGACTTATCAGTTGAGGGAGAGGGATTACTTAACCTTAGAAGACATGCAGAAAGGAGCTGTGAGAGTAGAAGCAAACATAATTGAGAAAAGAAATAGGTTGAGATTAGAGAATAGGGTAACTTATAAAGATGACCTACTACCCTTAACCTCAACTTCTGACACAAAAATTGACAACCTAGTGAAGGTGATGGAGAGAATGCTTGAAAATATAAATCTGAATGACAGAGTTCCACCAAGAGAACCTCAAAATAACCAAAACAGAAATAGAAATCAGAATTATACAAGAGAAAACAATCAAGATAAGCAAAAGGAAAGTGACCAACAAGTTAGACCTCCTTTTCAGCAAAATTATGTGGATCAATATGAGGAAGATAGGGAATTGGAAAGGTTGGGAGAATCTCATGTAAACTTGTTTGGATCAGACAGTGGGGATGTTGTTTTCCTCACTGAAGAAGAACAAGGTTTTTTCTCTTATGATCAAAATACAAGCACCTATGAATATTCTGATGACTATATATTGGGGTTTGAAAATGCAATCATGGAGGTGCATAAACAATACGATCTTAGGAGCAAGGGGAACATAGACAATTCAAAGGATAAGAACACTAGCACTGTTGTCAAGAAAAACGTAGAAATTATACCTAAGAAGACAGCAGACAAGCCCATCAGTTTGGCTAAAAAACCAGATTTAAACAAAGATAAAATTGGCGAGTCAAATGTTGAACAGAGTACCCCTAGCACTTCAGCTATTGGTCCTAACAAAAAAATCCCAATTACCAGTCCAAACAAAGTTCAGCAAATTAAAACTGCTGAAATGAATTCAATTGAAAAGACAGATGTAAATATCAACAAATCAATTGTTCCTTTCAGCCTTGAGGGAAAGATTGCCAAGATAAAAATTACCATCCCCCTAGTTGAACTTGTAACCCAAGAAGTGTACAAAAACCAAGTTTTAAAGGCTTTGAACCTAGGGAATGATACTGACACCTTAAACTTGACAGATGACAAACCTGAGTTGTTGTTTGGTCCAGAGGTTGAAGGAAAATACCAAGAAGGGGTTGTTCCTCCCATCTATGTTATTTTGAACATACATGAGAAAATCTTACATAATGCCATGTTAGATTCTGGAGCTTCACACAATCTAATGCCCAAGGTAGTAATCGAAAGCTTAGGCTTAGAAATTACTAAACCATACAAATATTTGTATTCCTTTGACTCAATCAGAGTCAAATTTTTGGGTTTAATCAAAGATTTATGTGTTAATTTAGCTCAAATTCCTGCTAAGAGTCTAGTGATGGACATAGTTGTAGCTGACATTCCCCCTAAGTATGGCATGCTATTATCAAGATCATGGGGAGCCAAACTTTAGGGAAGCCTTCAAATGGACATGTCTTATGCCACCATTCCCATTTTTAACCAAAACAGAAGACTATACAAGGAATCTCACATGAAGTACATGGTGAGCAACGTAGACAAACCAAACAAATCTCCAACCTATTATATTCAATCAATTTTAGATTCCTTTATCTTATGTAACGAAGATGAAATCACTCAACAAGATAAGGAAAACATAGACCCAATCAGTTCACCAGAACAATCAAATCTTCCTTCGAATCAAATTCAAAACATTGACAATCAACAGCAACAAGAAAATGGAAATGAAGAAAATGTACTTTGGACAATAAACTTTGATGGATCCTGTAATAAAACAAGTGCAGGGGCAGGCGTTTGGATTCAAAATACGAATCAAAGTTTTTCATATAAATTAGATTTCCCATGCACTAACAATATTACTGAGTATGAAGCACTTCTCCTAGGCTTACAATTTCTTAAACAATTGGAAGCCCAAAGGATATCAATCTTAGGAGATTCTGAACTTATCATAAGACAAATCAAAGGAGAATACTCAACTAGAAATCCACGACTCAAGGAATATCGGAATGCTGCCCTGGATTTATTGAAAACCTTTGAAAAGTATGAACTTGTTTTCATTCCTAGATCACTAAATCATCTAACAAATGAACTCGCTTTCAATGCCAGAAATTTCCAAATACCTGAGATAAATCAATAGCTTAGCATAAAATTAAAACACAGGCCTGCTGTGCTTGATAACGAAGATCACTGGCAAGTGTTTGATTTTGACAAATACATAGATGATTTCTTGAAATCAGAAAATGATTTCAGCATACCAATATCAGAAACCAGCCATAAAGAAAACTGTTTATACATTGAACAAATCCCAGAAGTTGAGATGACATATTCTGTTGATATAAATCATTATGAGAATCCTTTTGAAGTAGAGATAATTGACAATGTAGACCAAGAAAACCTGGAAATTTTACAATGCAAGAATGATAAAATTCCAAGAGGCCTCACACCTTTAGAACACCTTTTTTATTTTAACGATGTAGCCAAAGAACCGAGAATGGAGCCTGTGGAAACAGATGTAGAAGAACATAACATAGGAAGTCTAGCAGAACCCAAGATGATTAAACTGTCCAGCACTCTCCCAGCTCACATAAAATTGCAATACATAGAACTGTTCAAAGAGTTTAAAGATGTTTTTGCTTGGGGATACAAAGATATGAAATCGTATGACACCAGCATCATTCAACATAAAATCCCTTTGAAGGAAAACCAAAAGCCTTTTAAACAAAAACTAAGGAGAATAAACCCTCTCTTACTACCTTTAGTTAAGGCAGAGATTGAAAATATGCATGATGCTGGGATCATTGTACCCATTAGATATTCAGAATGGGTATCGAACTTAGTTTCTGTTAGAAAGAAAATAGGGGAAATCAGGCTCTGTATTGATTTCAGAAATTTAAATAGAGCCTCTTTAAAAGACAACTACCCCTTACCTAAGATGGACCATATACTTCAAAGGGTAGTTGGGTCAAAAAGGATATCCCTCTTATATGGGTTCTCGGGTTACAACCAGGGGTTAGTGCTCCCAAGTGATCAAATCAAAACCGTTTTTACCACACCTTGGGGCACTTTTATGTATGTCAAAATGCCTTTCGGATTGATGAATGCAGGGGCCACCTTCCAAAGGGCCATGGATATAGCCTTCTATGAAGATATTGGCTATTTCATTATCATTTACCTTGATGACGTAACTGTTTTCTCAAATATTGATGAAGAACATTTGATCCACTTGAGAAAAGTTTTTGAGAAGTGTAGGAAATTTGGCTTGTCTCTAAATCCTAAGAAAACACTCTTCGGTCTCCAAGAAGGTAAACTTCTTGGCCATATAATTTCAGAAGAGGGAATAAAAATAGACCCCACAAGGATAGATGGCATATTGCAAATCAGCCATCCGAGAAACCTCAAAGAATTACAATCTTTCATTGGAAAGATTAATTTTCTGAGGAGGTTCATCCCCAACCTTGCTGAGCTATTAAAAAAAATTACAAACATGCTTAAGAAAGATGTAGGTGTAAAATGGACTTTACCATCTAAACAATCATTCGAACTGGTCAAACAAGCTCCTACTCAAACACCAGTCCTGATTAGTCCAGATTTTACCAAAGACTTTTATATCTTTTCTTTTACATCTGAGCATACAATAGCTACAGTTTTACTTCAAAAAAATGATTTGGGGCAAGAACAACCAATATCATTCTTTAGTAGGGCCCTAAGAGATTCTCCTCTCAAATATAACATCATGGAGAAGCAAGCCTTAGCATTAGTTAAAGCTTTAAAGGACTTTAGGGTCTATATTTTACACTCTCACATAATTGCTTTTGTTCCACATACTGTTGTCAAGGACATTCTAAGTCAAGACCCTGATGGTAAAAGGGGAAAATGGATTGCAACTATTCTTGAATATGACTTAGAAATCAGGCCCACCAAACTATTTAAAGGGCAGGGATTAGCAAAAATTATGGCTGAGTCTAACTTCCAAGCACTAGACAACAATATGGTAGATGTGTTGGAAGAAATAGAAGAATCTACTGCTCCTTTCATTTAAGAAACATTTCTAAATTCTCCTTGGTATGCTGACATTATTTATTTGACTTTATATTTGAATGTCCCTCCTTCTTTGTCTAAAACTAAAGCTAAATTTTTGAAACAAAAAGCTTTGAGTTATTGCATCTTAGATGGGGTGTTATATTGGAAAAATGTTGTTGGAATTTTGCTTAAATGTTTACTTGAAGATGATGCAGGAAAGATCATGCATGAGTTGCATGAAGGAGAAAGTGGAGGACACCTCTACTGGAAGGCCACAACAAACAAAATTCTTAGATTTGGTCATTATTGGCTTACCCTTTTCCCAAACACTCAGAAGTTAGTCATGTCTTGCCATAAATGTCAAATTTTTGATGGCAAGAGAAAACTCCTTCCCTTACCTTTACGTCCTATCAGAGTTGAAGCACCTTTTCAACAATGGGGTTTAGACTTCATTGGAGAAATCCACCCATCTTCCTCAGCTCAACATAAGTGGATCCTCAATGCCACTGACTTCTTTACCAAGTGGATAGAAGCTATACCCTCTAGAAATGCCACTGACTATGTCATTATCAACTTTCTTGAAACAAATATCCTATCCAGGTTTGGTTGTCCTAGAAAAATCATAACAGATAAAGCTGCTGCCTTTAAATCCAAGAAAATGGTTGATTTTTGTTACAAATACCACATTACCTTCGACCATTCTACTTCCTATTATCCCCAAGGAAATGGATTAGCTGAATCCTCAAATAAGAGCCTTATCAATATCATCAAGAAGCTATTAGAGCAGAGTCAGAAATCATGGCATAATAAGTTGGTTCATGCCTTATGGGCTGATAGGTCAACTACAAAGAAGTCAATAAATATGTCCCCCTATCAGCTGGTCTACGGCATGGATGCAGTCTTTCCAACCTCATTGGGAGTTCCAGTCATGAAACTCCTTCAAGAAGTGCAGATTGAAGAGAATGATATGTAGAGGAGAATCAACCAAACAATCCATTTACAGCAGACCAGAGAGGAAGTCTATGAAAGAGCACAGTTAGTCCAAGAAAATATGAAGAAGCTATTTGATAAGAGGACTAAGGCAAACAATTTCCAAGTTGGAAATGTTGTTCTTAAATGGGATTCAAGAAGAGAAGAGAAGGGAAAACACGGCAAGTTTGAAAACTTGTGGAAAGGGCCATATATTATCCATGCTGAGAGGGGTCACAATGCATTTTTCTTGAAAGAATTGAATGGATAAGATCTGTATGGAGGTCCTGTCAATAGCAGGATGCTAAAGCATTACTTCTGCCAGGAATCATGAGTTTCAAAGCATTTTATTTTCATTGTAAATATCATAGTCTGAACGTTACATTCAAAGTTATAAAAATAAAAATACAAAAACAGTGAAAGAAAGAAAAGAGGGCAAATTGTAAAAACAATAAAGGTACAACCCCATACCAAAAATAGAAGCAAAATATGAAAGTGTGCAAGCTCAAATGACACTACAGAAACACACTTCTAATTAGTCAAACAACCTAATCTTGACTAATTAGTTTTAAATTTACTGCTGATAGGTTAGTGAATTTGATTTCCAAACAATTTAATCTTGGTTTATCAGTAGGTAGATTAGGCTAGAAATTAAAACTGGTTCAAACATGCTCAAAATCTGAACCAGAAAAAACAAGCAAAGAACAGCTCAGACAGAAGTTAAAACAGAGCTGAAAAAAGATGAAGGAAGTGCTTTGAAATTTCAGATCTTAAAACCTTCCCATTTTGTTTTAAATTTTCTGCAAAATAACATCTATGTGCAACTTGTTTTTTATGCCATAGATCAGCTACAAGTTGGACTGTTTAATCCTAACTTGTATGCTTCTAAATTTCTGTTTTAGAATCTAGAGAATAAAAATCTATTAAACTGTTTAATCCTAACAGATTAATAGATTAGGTAGAGAATCATATGAACTCAACTGTTTAAACTGAGTTCATGGAGAAATAAGGATAGAAATAGATCATATTTTATGCTTTCAAAAGAATAAAATGTTGAGAGAGAGTTTTCCAATCCAAGTGCACTCTAAAGAAGGAAAAAATGTTAAATCAGTAGGATTGGGTAGGTAGAAAGCTGTGTTGATGAAAAATACATAATTTTTCGTGGCTGCGTATATTTTTCAGAGCAAAAGAAGACCACCCAAATGAATAAAGACAACCCAATGGATGAGGCACTGATCAGCCTCCCAGAGAATGCAAGTTTGAAGTTCTTGATGCCTTCAAGAAGGCACCATACCCAAGTGGAGCCACTGTTAGCCAGCTATAAAATTTGTTATATCAAATGATGGCTAAAACAATTTTGAAGTCTTCAAGAAACAAGTTTTTATTGCTAAAAAGATGTTATCTCTTGAAGACTCTTGAAGGCCTCATGCCCTTGTCTAAATCTTCACTGTTGTTCCCATTTTATGCTCTGAGTTTCTGCTGATCTCATAAAAACACTACTACAAAATCACCATTTTTCCCCTTCCTTCACTTCAAAAACTAACCTTCATTTTGCTTCCCCTTTTTCTCCATAAAAATATTCTATTTTCATGATTTCCCTTCTTCCATTCATGAAAATCATTTTTACATAGTCTAAAACTCATTTTTAAACTATATCGAAACCCCCAAATCCATTTAAAAACATTGAAAAAATCATGAAAAATACATATTTTTGTATTAAGGCTTAAGCCCCTTGGGCTAAGACCTAAACCACTTCCCCGTTATATGCCCTAGTGCTAGAACCAGGCGCTAAGCCTTTAAAAAGCGCTTATCGTATCACAAAATTCGAGCGCATAAATCTGTTTCACCAGGCCCAATTTCTGATTGCGATTAGCCTTTGTATTTAAACCCCCGATCTTATTACCGTTCCATTATAACCATAAAGCCCGCATCCGGCACTTAAATCATTGTATAAACCATCCCTGATCAATATTTTTCTTTGTAAAGTAAAAAAACCCCCTTTTTCCAAAGTTTCGATCTAATTGCGCCCATTATATTTTTTTTATATATTAAAAATGGGTAGATTAAAAAGACCCAGAATGCAATCGCATCGGAGAAATTCACAATGGGTAAGGCCCGCATCAAAATTTCTGATGCAATTGAGTCCCATATGTATAAACCCCGCCCCCTCCGCATTTAATTTCATATAGCCTCCGCACGGGACCAAGAGTTTTAAGTCCCAAGGCGCCCATCGCATCGCAATTTTCATTTGGTACATTTGATTGTCACCACCGATTGCAATGGCTTGATCGCGCAATCGCATCGGCCTTCCCCGATCGCGCCAATCACATTAGAGATGTCTATTGCGCCTTTACATTTCTCCACCTCTGATGGACATTACCCCACCGATTGTGATCTCCCAACGCATCTCCCACCGTTGATCTGATCTACAGATCGACGGTCTTCATCTAATCGCATCGGATCTTTTCATCGGGTGCGTTTTTAACCTTTTTTCTTTCCCCCGCCGACTGCGATCCTCCGATTGGATCTGGATCATCCACGTGTCCAGATCGGACAGTACCATATTTTTCCTTCATGGTTTCATTGCCCTCCACCCCTACCTGAGGATTTTAAACGCGTAATCCCCACCGTTGATCTCTGCGCGATCAACGGTTCTAACTTATTTTTTCCACTGCTCTTCATTTGACCTCCTCTAAACCAATCCACACCGTTGGATGATTGCCATCCAATGGCCTCACTCCTCCCCTCAGCCTTCGAAGCAGTTAAACCTAATAACGCAGTATTTTATTAATCTTTATTGTTTTTGCAGGTTTAATGGTTTGTTCATTATATTAAAGAGAATCCGAAGGTTGGGAATGATGATTCCCATACCTTTGATCCATAAGGAAGAAACCATTCTCAGGGTTCGGACTCACGTTTCATCGATGCTTCATGGGCATTGACGCCATATGAGCCCTGCACAGCCTACACATCAACAAGACACAGACCATTGAAATAAATCAAAAGAGTATCACTGTCGAAGACAAAACCTACAAGAACATAAGATTGAAGACAGATTTGTGGGGATTACGGCTAAGATTGATTATCAAAAGCTTAATCCTCCAAGTTAAAACACAGTTAAAAGAAAATCATAAGTGTTTATTAGACATAAGGCCTCCACCACCACATCAGAGGCCAATTGCTTCCTCTCAGCTACCTCAGAGCCACTTGTGCCTCAAAGCATTCAAACAAAGGCCGAAGTTATTTTTCAAAATCATATATTTTCCTCGGTGCAGCCGAACAATTAATTCTGCCAAAATAACTTGATGACAAAATACTAGCAGAGTTATTACATCCTAAAAACAGAGCCTCAAAGTCAACAAAAGCTCCCACCGAGCTTAATCTTAAATTTAAATCAATTAATACAGTGAGAATATCTGTACGCTTCTCCCTTGAGCCCCTCAAAGGCCGAGAAGTCATTAGTCTGTATTAATTGACCCAGGAGATCTTTTATCAGATCCCACCTCCTCATTCTTCTATAAATACTTCTGTAGAAGACGAGAAGTTGTTGGTTGGTTGGTTGGTTGATCACTAGTTGTAATACTGAAACTCTCTGAAATAATACATAGTCTGGTGAAGTTGAAGAAGAAATTGAAGTATTGGAAGCCCTGATGATGTTGTTGCATGCTTGTTTTTGAGAAGGCTCTATCATTGGATCCATGAGCTTGGTTGTTGGTGAAGTATTCTAAACTGTTTAATGTTTTCTCCTGTTTTCATTTTGTTCCATAATTTATTACTACAGTAGGATGAAAGTTTTAGGCTAAGAAATGACTCCTGGAAGCACCTTAGATCTGTTCATCCTTCACTATTTTATGTTTTCTTCTGCTGAAGTATTTTAGAGTCTTTAATCTCTCTCTTTAGTCTTCAAGCTTGTTTATTTCCTTAATAGTTTGAGTAATTGGTTTCAACATGATTTATGGTTTCCCTGCTTGTTTGCTGCCACTTAAAGGCTGTTATTGAAGTCTCCCTTTAAATTTTCCTTGTTTACAGTGAGCCAAGGAGGTCTGTTCTGATCTTGCCCCTTGTCCTCGCTTGAAACAGTTGGATTAAAGGTCTTTATAGTTGCGATCATAGACGTATTTAGGTGTTCCCTCTTCTATGAACGTATTTATCAGTGAATCTTTTATGTTTTCTAAAGTCATTTGAAATAAAATCTTCGAGGAAATAGGGTGTTCCCCGAATCTTAGATTTCATTTTAAAAGTTGTTTTGAAGTCATCATTTTCTTAAAAAGTGTGATTTGTAGAATTCATGGTTAGCCCTGTCTATCAAATAACTTTTTATTGTTCAAATTATGTTTTCAAGTTCCCTTTGTTGAGAATTAAACTTCTCTTTCCAAATCATTGATGTCCATCTCATTCCAAAACCAAAGGATCCTGCGGCCAAGTTAGATTTTCCCTTTGATATCCCATATCCATTGATAAGTTTGTCATGACCTCTTTTTGACTCCATTGCCCAATGAAGCTAATACTTCCTCTTTCTACCTACCTTTCCTAGACCTTTCATATTCTGCTGTATCAATTCAACCAAACAAACAAACAAACACCTGCACTTAATAACTAGTCTAAAAACCAATATCCAAAGCACACAAGTTAAACCTTTTCTAAAACAAATAATTTGAGAGATCCCTCTCTGAGAACAGGAGGACTAGATCCTGGAAATCTAAATATTGGTTCTGATGTTGCCTTGTTTTTTGATTTACAAAACTATCAAAACACGGGACCCCAACAACAGTGTCCAAGTTGGAGCTCGGTGTGCAACACCTTGATGGACAAAGATAGTTTCTAGAGTGGTAGTTGATGAGATCAAGGGTCTGATAAACCAGGAGAAGTTTGTGGATCCCGATACTTCTGTGTGGAGAAGGAATTCTACAACAGATGATGGGAATTCCTCATAGCCCATGTTCATTGTGGGATATGGACATCTTGCAGTGATATGTGGCAGCCCTCTGTGCCCTACGTTAGTCTTCATCGGAGTAGTGCAAGAAGACCATAGTGGGCTGAAGTCCCTAAGTAGTTGAGGAGCAACAGTGGGCAGATTGAGAGTTGTTCACAAGTGGAATTGTGAACAATTCGATAGGAGTCTCGATGAGTTGATGCGTTGGTGTAAAAATGATCAACTAGTGAGAAAATTGAAAACCAAGGTTCAGCGGCTAGATGGAATTTGAGCATTGATAGAGGTAGGAGCTGCAGATCAATAGTTGAAGGACCAAGCAGGTATAGGGTATGACCAAGACGACATGAGAGAGAATGCTACAACAATATGATTAGAGTATCTTGTTTTGTATCTTTTACTAATGGATGTATGAGGGCCATTATCCCTGGTACGGGAGCCCTAGACTGTTGTATTATATGATGTTTAATATAACTAATTTGGGTTGAAAAATGTAAAAAAATTTATATATTCTGTGCATGTGTGATTTACTGTCGTTTATATTCCACTATGCAAAGTCGTTATGTTGAGATTCTTGGTTTAGTAGCGTCATAGATTTTAATATTCTATCTGAGACCCAAGATCATGGAAATTAAACAACTGCTTCTCAACATAATGCCTAAGGGAACTTCTAAATAGAAACCCCAATAGTTCACTTGATAGTTTCTTTGTCGAATTCACCTTTCCATGTCAGAGGTCCTAAAGCCGATGCAATGCACTACACAACTGAATAACTAAAATCACCTACTATGGAGTATCTCTATTCCAAAAAATGAAACTTGAAGAACAATTTCATTCTAACCATTATGTCTGCATTTCTCTAAATGTTGTTTACCTTTCGGGGATTACCTATTCACCACCTACCAAGATTTATCACTAGAATCAATTCTTCATTTGAGAAAATCGTCTTTGCATACTTACTTATCTAGAAAATGAAAATCACTAGTTTCTTTATTTGAATCCCCAAAAGTTATGATATAAAGGTATTAACAATAAAATCCAACAAAGAGTGTTGATCCTTCAAAGAGAAATAAATCCAAACTCTTTGTCACTCAAAGCATCATCACAACTTTCGTCCCGTAACCCATTTAACGAAGGCAGAGTATTGAACTCTACACCAAGTTTGGATTTGCAAAAATCTTCCAAAAGTAGCACAAAGTATAAAAGAGAAAAACAATATTCAAAAAGAAATAGTGTATGAATTTCCTCAAAAAACCCTCAGTAAAAGTCTTTTATCGTAAACTAACAACAACTCAATCCTCTATGATTGATCTTTCTCTTGAATTTCCCTCATGTATAAAAATTCAACATGTAAAATTAGGGTATGCAAATACAAAGTTTTCAATAGTTGAGCACTAATTAGTTTTGAAGTTCACCACTAAGCTTAGCCAAAAAAAGAAGAAAGAACAACAAAATTGACCTCCTCCTTTTAACAGACAGTTCCTGAGCTCTAACCTCCCTTGTCATGCACTCATTGATGGTTGCCCGAAGTTTACTAACTAAAAATGCATATTTTTTTTCTTTGAAACTTTAAAAATTAGAAATAAACCAGAAACCCAATTTGAAGAGTAAAAAAGATTAACAAAAACCCAAACCCTGCCACCATTTGTGATCTAGATCTTGGGAGGAGGCCCCCAAGATCTAAGAAAATTGAAATAGATATAGCAAGATCTAAAAATAGAAATCTAGAAAAAAAAAGAGAACACAAAGAAAATAAAACCACATAGAAACTTCTTTTATTAAAATAGAGAATCACTGTAGAAGATACATTGGTAGACCATTTGTCCTTTTACAAAGTGAGGTTTGTTATTTATAGCCTTTTTTGAGATACAATACCATATGTGGATACCATGGGCCAATACCATGGGTAGATACCACTTACAATACCATGGGTAAATCCCATGTGTGGATGAATACCATGGGTGGATACATACCATGGGTCACTTATAATACCATGGGCAAATAAATATCATGGGTGGATGAATACCATGGGTCGATGTCATTTATAATACCATGGGTGGATGGATAACATGGATAGATGAATACCATGGGTTGATGCCATTTTCCATTCGGATCATTCCTCCCTCCTTAAGAAGCAATGGTCCCCATTGAGTGAATTTCCCCCCTGAGAAGCCTTTTTTGAATATGAATAGCCATTGTAGAGAAGATTTTTGTGTATTTAACCCATAACTATGATGAAAGAGATCCGAGGATAGAGATACCCTGTAATGCTTGTGACCAACTGTGATATTAACAGTGTGCAGACTAGCAAATGGACTTCGATGAAGTGTGGGTTTGTGGATGAACCAAAACCATGACAAACGAAGATCCAAGGATAGAGATACCCTGTAATTCTTGTGACCAACTATGTGACTAACAGTGTGCGGCCTAGCAAATGGACTTCGATGAAAATGATTTTGTGCGGTTGACCAATAACCGTGATGTTGATTGTTGATGAAGTAGCAGGTGCCTACATAGCTTGGAGTGGGAGGGCACATCTCCAAATAACCCAAGCCGAACGCTGCTATGATCAAACTGATGAATGTGAAGCAGGTGCCTACTAAGCGGGGTGGGAGGGCACGTCTCCAAAGGGAACCCGCTCCGAATGCTGCTCCAGATTTAAAATGTGCATAACTCGGTAAATATAACTCAGAATATTTAGTATAACTTGTTTTTGGAAATGGAATGATCATTTTGCATCTTCCCATATGTTTGAAACCACTATCTGGAGACTCTAGACTCTCATATTCGCGCTGGAACTGTCTCGCCGTCACAAAATTTCTGAAAAAATAGTTGATTTTAAATCAACGATAACTCCCACATCCGGACTCCGATTCGACCGATTTTTTTTTGAAATTGGGTGATTTTTCAAGAGGAGCTCAGATCTATATCCATTCTTCTAAAATTATGCACTGAAAATTGCAAAAAATTACAGGAGAGCCGCCGTCCATGAATTGTCCTCAGAAAAATTCCTTCAACATTGTTGATTTTGAATCAGCGATATCTCCCTCATCCGAACTCCAATTTGGCCGATTTTTTTTTTGAATTTGAGTATTTTTTCATAAGGAATATAGATCTGGTCTTTGGTTTTGTAAATTTTTCACCAAAATTTTCAGATCTGATCTGAAAACTCGCCGCCCAAATAAATTCATGGATTTTGCTGAAGATTGCTGCAAAACATTGAAACTGAAATATGTTTCAAACCCTCATTCCCATGGAGGCGTAACCTGAATATGATACCACTGATCCGGATCTTGGGGGGGAGGCCCCCAAGATCTAAAAAGTTGAAATGGATCTGACAAGATCTGCAAAATTAGAATGCCAGAAAAGAAGAGAGAACACAAAGAAAATAAAACCACAAAGAAACTTGTTTTATTAAAACAGAGAATAATTGTAGAAGCTACATTGTGGTAGACAATCTGTCCTTTTACAAAGTGAGGCTTGTTATTTATAGCCTTTTTTGAGATACAATACCATAGGTGGATACCATGGGTAGATACCACTTACAATACCATGGGTAAATCCCATGTGTGGATGAATACCATGGGTGGATACATACCATGGGTCACTGACAATACCATGGGCGAATAAATATCATGGGTGGATGAATACCATGGGTCGATGCCATTTACAATACCATGGGTAAATTCCATGGGTGGATGGATAACATGGATAGATGAATACCATGGGTTGATGCCATTTTCCATTCGGATCAATTTGAGTGCCAATGTTTAGTGAAGGAGGAGCTAAGCTTCTAGGAAGTAGGGCAAGGGTGTATAGCCTTTGACGCCTACATGAACAACAATGTGAATGTGGTGATAAATGAAAAAAAATGACTTGACTGGGCCCACGTGTCAATTTTTTATTCGAAGGAGGATGATGAAAATAAGCCTTTGTGATTGGTTGAATCTGCTCAAGCCAACCCTATAAAGGAGTGCCTATCGACATAATTACGTAAAAAATATAATATAAACACATAACATAATGTTATGTAAGTTATATTTTTTTTTATATTATAAGGATATTTTAGAAGATGTTGTATTCGTCAAAAATACAATTAAATGATTATTTTTCTCTACTATTTAATAGATAAAATGCTCCATGATGATTACTTTTCTCATGAAATTTTAATAGTAATATCCACCACTTATATATATATATATATAAAATAACTCAAATCTTGACAACTTAGAAATGACTATTTTATGAGGATACTAACGAAAATTTTGAAGATACTAACATGGAAAGGTATATAATTTAATATATGACCCATTTGTGTTCTCATAAGTATGTGATTTATAATATGATGTTATTATAATAACACATTTTTATAATAAAATTTAGTTTTATGTTAATAACAATTTTAAATTTATGATTTTTATCTTTTTATTTTAATATTTTTTTCGAAGAAATACATTTGTGTCTCTCTAACTCTGAGGGCTAGAATAATGGCTAGATTGAGGTTATTGGTACTAGGCTAGCTCACAAGTATATACTCATTTAAGAGTTCATCAAGGCATTATAGTCCATCGTGCCACTAGCAAGAATTTGAACTTGGGTGGGAAAGATAACAACCATTCTACTCAACCACTTGAGATGACCCTATTGAATTTTACTTTTCAACTTTATATAAATAATAATAAATAAATATTTAATAATAATATTTTAGGTTCAAATCCCCTCGATTCACCTATGCCTATGGAAAAGGCATATGTAGGCACCTAGAGGTTATATTAGTAGCTATTGGAATCTATCCCATGTCAAGTGAGTTTGAGACCCATCCAGTCGTCAATTCCTTTAGAATATATATATATAACAAAAACATAATTTAAAAAAAATTCTTTATCCATACAAATTGAGATTGTGGAGTAAGCACTCCCTTTAATGATGTTAAGAACAAGGGAGAGTGTGATAAGACTAAATGTACTATGGTTCGAGGGTATGATAAGAGTAAATGGAATATGGTTTATAATGTATGTATTTATGAATATTACAACATGGATTATTGTAGTGTGTGTTTTGTGATTCAATGATGATGGAATCCATTGTCATACTTTATTATTATTATATGAGAATAAAGGTTTTCTCTTTCTAAGTTTCCCACTCTAGAAAGGAAATTACAATAAAAATGGTGTATTCTTCTCTCAATTATATCCAATAACCAACCTCAATCCTTTCTACCATATACATTTAGTTTAGATGATATTTGAACCCCTCTCGAAAAATAATATGATTGTAAGCAAAGAACCCCAACTGGTTACTCTCTTATTTATGGTCTATTGTAACAAGCAACTTACTTCTAAATATTTATTTTTCATCCTTAAGCTTCTTCACTTTCGTTGTAGGACCATTTCCATATGGTAAAATATCATCAACAAATAACAAATGAGTTTGACAAATTGTTCTTTCAATCATGATAACAACAATAGAGGAGAGAAATAGCACCCTTACCTTAACCATTTATTAGGCTTAATGAATGTTGAGGTTTATCCATTAATAAGGATTAAAAATGACACTATACTGATACACTCTATTATCCATTTAACCATTATTAAATTTAAAGCAATTTATAGTAGCATTATTCTTAGGTATAACCAACTTGGTCTACCATACATCTTTGATAAATCCAATAACAAAACCATCATTGTTTGACCTTTCATTTTTATAGTATGAATACATCTATAAAATACCAATATTTCTTTATGAATATGCCTTCCTACTTGAAAATTCAATTTCTTATGTGATATAGTAGTTGAAAAATATTTGAACCCACGAGGCATAGAATAGAGAGTGACCGGGTGTTCTGTTAAGGCACTTCATGTTGAAAAGGCCAATGGTTTGAAATCCCATGGGAAAAAATCAAGACATGATAAGGGTTGGTGTGGCCTAGGTTGGGTGGAATCCTCGGGTGATTTGACAGCTTAGATACCCCTGGGTTGTGGCTACTCAAGCCATAGGTTAGGCATGCTAGTCCTCTTAGGACTCACATTACCTAACAAACAAAAGAAAAAAGTAGTTTATTTTTTTAAAGTTTAACAAGGTCTTAGCAATAATCTTATATACACAATTGCATAAAGAAATGGTCCCGAAGTCATCAATTCACTTTAACTTATCTTTCTTAGGAAATAAAGTTAAGAAAGTAGAATTTAAGGCTTCTAAAACATTCCTATTTCTCTGAATGCCTTTTTCCACCCTTAAGAAATCCTCCTCTACAAGCTCATATAACCAAGTGAAATTTCAACTACTCATATGTTCAACCAAAAATTTTTATCATTCTTAAAATAAGCCAATACAATTGAGAGTTTTACCTTAGAGAAATGCCCGATCATTATTGGATTGACTTATTACTGATAAAGCTAGGAATGGATACTTTTAAAATTTCCACTACATTATCCCTATCTATCACTTTCTACAAAGATTGGAAATCAAACTCTTTTACTATCACTAAAACAAAATCCTAATACAATTATCTCTATCATTATTCATTTCCCATATGGCAATACAATTACCTTTGTCATTCTTCATTTCCCATATAGTAATCACTCTTTTTCTATAATTAGCATATTGATGGAAATGTTTTGTAACTTTGACTCATTTTTCTAAACATATAGCCACAACTCCTCATCCTCCATTTTGATTCTCTTAAATATGGTAACTTATTGTATTTATCCTCTAATACTTTAACTCATTACCTGTCTTCGCCAATAAATACACTTTCTTCATTATTTTCAAATATCTCATATACCTCCCTTTCAATATCATTAGATTTATTATTTGAATTCCTATTGCTTTTTGTTGCCCGATTATAACCACTTTTGAAACCTTCTTCAAGGAGACTTAACATTGGTGATTAGAAAACTCTATAAATATTACATAAAAACCTTGCCATTGTTTTTTGACCAACTCTATGAACCCTTCCTCCTCTAAACAACTTGGGCTTAAATGTAAATGGTCTTACTAGCTTGTTTTGCTTATTCTTCATTTGAAGAAGAATGAGAGAGTGATATGGGCAACCCCTTGTTTCAACCTAAGACTAAATCTTATGAACTTCAACTAGAGTATTCTTGGAAAATATAATTTGTGTAATCTATTGGAATTTTATTCACCATCAAGCTTATTATTCCTCTAAATATGCTTAATATTTATTGGAGAAAAATCCACTAGGATTCAACCTTCAATTTTGTGTTGGAAGTAATCTTCTAGTTTATCTTATCTAGTAACATTAATCCACACCTTTGATCAAATCAAGGTAACTTTTGTATCACCATCTATAATCAATCTATCTATTTATAAACAAATCAAGGAAAGGAAAACTTCCTAGAAATATTGCCTCTCATCATTTGGGCCATAACAATTATCTAACCCAATTATTTAAACATAAACTTGATCCATATACCTAAGACAAGAATATATGAGTTAATCAATGAGATGGGCTTCCTCCATCCAGTAAGAACCCCACCAAATAAAGTTGTTATACATGAAACTCAAAATCCTAATATTTTAGAATATAGCTCAAACGCCTAATCACTTTTTTACCTTTCCTCATTGTTTCTAACACTAACATTGTTTCAAACACTAATATTACATCTAGTTTGTGAAGTGTAATTGATTGTGCTAATGCTAGTATTTTGGGCAGGTTGACAAGACCCATTATATTAATATATAGAATGATCATTTCAAACTATCCCTTATGGTTTCTATTACTCCTAGGATCTTAATATTTATTTTCTGTTTTCCTTGTATCTCAACATGAACTTGATAGTTTCTCTAACCTCCAAGCCTCCCCTACATTGACCTATACTCGAAATGAATTTCTTATCAAAAGATCCTTCACTAATAGGGCTATTTTTTATAGACATATATTTTCTCTTATTCTTTATTATAAAGATTTTTTAAATAATTAATTTAAAAATAAAATGTAATAAAATGAGACATTTATAATGTTTCTTTGTCATACATTGTTCATCTAATCCTAAAATATATATAAAAATCTATTTTAAGTATCCAATTCTTTTATATATATATATATATATATATATATATATATATATATATATATATATATATATATATATAACTTAGAGAAATGTTGTTAAAAATTCTTTAGTATATTAATTTCATCATTTTACTCTCAATTATATTATTTTTTTCTTAAAACTTTAACTACTAGATGGTTTAAAAATCTAATTTCATTTTTTTTAATTAATGTTTTATAAAATTATATATAAAATATATAAGTTTTATTGAGCCTAGAGGCTCATTCTACAACCCAATATGATTGAGCAGAGATGCTCATTCTACAACCCAATATGAGAGGATGTATAAGTTTGTTCGTCCATCCATGCCCCTTTAAAGTGAAAATAAATATTAAAAATTATCTTGAAAAATAATGTTGCCTATAATTAAAAAAAATGAATATATTTAAATCTTATGCTTTTCAAAAATAGTTCAACAAGAGATATAAATAAACTATTTGAAGATTTATGTTAACTAATTTATATCGATATCAACTTTATATATATCTATATATAAAAAACAAAATTAAGTTTATACGGTTAAAATTTTTATTTTGAAATTTATATACTCTATTTAGCATTCAAAAATACAATTTAAACAATAAAAATAACACATTGTATTTTGCACTCTAAAATAGTTTGTACGTGAAGAAATTGATCCCTCTCTGCTCATATTAGATCCGTACTTAAGATGAATCTATGTTGGTTTATATTAAAGTTATGACATTATTTTATATAGCTTTATAAAAATTTATTAAATAATTAACAAAGAATATAGATAATGATTTTATGAAAAAATTAATAATTTGTTTTTTTACTCATGGTTTTAATTGTCTTAATTGTGTTAAATCAATGTTAATTCATTTTAATTATCATATATTCAAGGGAATTAAAATGTAAATTTTAGCATTTAATTCTATATTATATATTCATTTTTTTTATATTAAACGATAAAAAATTATATGAAAAATAATTGATCATTCCTTAATATATTAATATTTGTATTTTTTGTTTTTATATAATATTAAGTAACAACATCTCCTTTTTTAGACTATAAAACACCTATACAGAATCAGTTATAAATCAAATTTACTATTAACTAATAAAAGCAATCATTTTTTACATTAACTTTAAAAATATATACATAAAATAATGTTTTTATGATAAAATATATTACAAATTTATTGAAAATTAGTTTTTTTTTGTTTAAACACAATTAGTTATAAATCAAATTTACTATTAACTAATAAAAACAATCATTTTTTACATTAAATTTAAAAATATATACATAAAACATTATTTTATGATAAAATATATTACAATTATATACATAAAACATTATCTTATGATAAAATATATTACAAATTTACTTTAAATTAGTTTTTTTATTTTTAAACAAAAGAAAATATAAATTTATTATTTTATAATGAAATGTATTACAAATTTATTGAAAATTGTTTATTAGTTTTGTGAAAATTTGACCTTCAAACTAAGAAAATATATTTGAACACCATATAAATGAAGGGGAAGAAAGAAAATTCAACAAATTGACTTGAAAAACTCATACAAAGTGGTAACTTGTGAGTGACACATGGAAAATAAAGTAGAAGACGAAATTAAAGCCTCTGTGTTGAAGGGGACATAAATAATAATGGCAGTGGATAAGAAAGAAAGAAAGAAAGAAAAAAAGTATTTTTTAATGTCTACGAGGCTAAAAATAGCCTATGGGACAGATTGCTTCTCAATCTGGCTCTTGTATTCGACCATTTTCCTGTGAAGTTTTACAATAACATCTCCCAGCTTATCGACAAACTCTTTGCTGAATAGATTATCCCAAGAACTAGCTGCCAGAATACTTGCATAATTTTCCTTGCTGTCTTTGAAGGCCTTGCATTCTAAAATGAAATGTTTTTCTGTTTTCACTTTTCCGAAGGAGCAAAAAATGCATACTCTTTCCTCCCACATTTCTTTTGACCTTTTCCAGCGCCTTGTTTCACAATGGAGTTGACGAGAATTAGTCCTTAATTGAGAAATAAAATTTTAGATCTGCAAGAAATATTAGCCCCTATGTATGCCTTTTGTTGATGGTTATGCCGCAGGGTTAAACTCTTCAATGTAGTACTTCTTCTTTCTCCCTAGCTCTTTGTCCCAAGTACGTTTGTGGAACTTATCCATAACAAAAGTTTTTATCTCTTTACTGTTTGCAGGACACATGCTCAAGCAAATACCCCATTTACTAAACCATTTTCTATTTTGCTGCATCCAAGTCTTCTTTCTTTTGCACAATCTGTCACTAAACACAACCTTAGGCCATCTACCCTCTTCTATTTGCTCATTTTTTTCCAAATACCTTATGACTCACACCATAGAAATTGCTTCAATAGGAGCAGCCCCTATTTCACTTAATAGGATAGCATAAGGAACCGCACTTTTAATTTTGAATTTGTTTGTAGTCAAATGTTTCAGAGTTTTCTCAATTTGTTTCCACTATATCTCGGTTGTGCTGCTGGCCCACAGTTCACAACCGTAGAGAATAACTAGAAGCCCAAAAAGAGTTAGAGTGGTTTTCCAGTCCCACAGATCTGCCTCTCTACACCTGTTTTGAAGAGCATAAAATGCTTTCCAACCCCCTAAATTTCTTTTCTTTCTACAACCATCCCAACTTGAATCTCTGTTGAAGTCAATTTCGAGGTTTTGTAGTCTGCAACTTCTTCCAGAAAACTGCCTTCAAAATAGAACTTGTGCTGGTTATGGTTTCTTTTGTTAGAGAAAATCACTACTTTCGTTTTGCTAATATTGACTTGCATCCCAACACTTCTACAAAAATTCTCAAGGGAATGTAAGTGCTCTTGCAAATCAAGAGCCGATTTAGCAACCAATATAAGGTCATCTACGTACAAAAGAAGCCTTATAACGAACTTGCCCAAATGGATACCGTCACCCCCTTGCAAATTTAGCCACTCTTCAAGCTTGCCAATGTATAACCCAAAAGGGTAGGAGACAATGGAAAACCTTGCTTGACCTCGATATCACTTTTAAAACTTTTAGAAATGCCTACTGAAGTTCTAATTTGACTTTCACCTCTTCATAAAGCCTATGCATAGCTGCTCTCAAATGCCTGGGAACCTTGAGTTCCTCCATTCTACCCCAAAGCTTATCCCTAGGAACCGTGTCAAAGGCTTTTCTGAAATCAACAAACCAACATAAAACTTCTTCCTTTTTTTCCCAAACTTTTTCAATGATGTGCCTTAAAGTTATACAATGATCAATTGTGGAATGTTTAGGTCAAAAAACTGCTTGCCTGTTAGCATACTTATCTCTTTCTTCTGGCCACTTGCTGATTTTCTTTTCTAACATGCTTCCAAATAGCTTTGAAAACAAGGGGTTTATCATTATGGTTCTATAAATGGAGGGATTATTGACGTCACCACTCTTGAAAAGAGGTATTGCCATACTAGTTTTCCAATCTATGGGGAACCCCTGCTGTATGATGTTGTTGAAAATTTTTGTGATGTGAGGTGAAAGAATTTTTAAGCCCCACTTTAGATACTCTACTTGGAGTTCATCTAAGTCTTTTGCTTTTCCAGCGCCAAACTTCTTGATACCCATCTCCACCTCTTGCACCGTGAAGAGTTTTGTGTCTGTGTTGACTAAGGGAGGAGGGTCAACCTTGGGATCCTGCTCATAAAATTGTCTTGCATAGTCGAACCATTTAGAAGCTGTAATGTTGTTTTTAGTTTGCTATTTTTTCGGTTGGAGCTCCTTCCAGAATAATTTGGGGTTATTTTTCCCAAGGAAGATTAGTTCTTCTCTCCTTGAAACCATGAAATCAACCTTTTTCTTTCTTACTATCTACTTGTAATATTTGAGCTTTATGTTATTTGTGTCTGATTCCTTCCACCTTCTCCTTGCCTTTTTGCATTCCCCGTCAAACCAAGCATTAACCGGAAAGCAGTTTGTTTCAGACTTCTTAATTTTTTCTCTTTTGCACTTAGCAAGCGCGCCTTGAATCAAATGTGTTAATCCATGACTATGAAGGCCATGAAATGAGATTTCCTGCTTCTTGAAGAGCCTCTCTAGCGTTATTTCGAAGGTATTACAATTCACTGGAGTCAAAAGAATTCTGCCTTTTGGGGGATTTTGTTGAACACACTGAGTTTTTGACCATAATTGCTTCTTTCCGATCCAAGAGAAACTTAAATAAATTGGCTTGTGATCTGATTTTAAGTCCCAAATTTTATCTCCAATTAACACTTCCTCCATTTTCTCACACAAAATATGCAAACAAATTACATAATCTACTACACTTGCTCCATTGTAAGTATTGCAAGTGAAATTACCAGACTTTTCCCATCTAGTCAAACCATTACAAATGACTAAATCAAAATCCATACATAGCGTAAGCAATTGATCTCCAAAGAGATTGCAGCCTTTATCCTCTGAAATTCATTCCCACTGATGATTACTCTCTTTTGTAAGCCAGATAGGGTCATTGTCTTCTTTACAAAAAAGAATGCTAGCTTGTTCACCTGCAGTTCTAGCATTGAAATCCCCCACTATAAGGACTTCACTTAGCTGAGAATATATTACAATATCTGTTTTTAGGGCTGCAAAGGGATCTTTGTGGTCAAACCCTCTACTTTTGTAGATTTTTGAAACTTGCGGCGCAAAATAACATGCTGCAATTCTAATGTGATTTCCATTTTTTGATATTTTAAGCGAGACAAATTGCTTATTTGGGTTTTCTTTTTTTAGCTGAATGAAACGACCTTCTTTTTCTCTTACTAATACCATGACACCCCCATGCCCTTTGCCATTCCCTGCTACATTGTTCCACATTGCTATCTTCCAATACCCTTCAAACAAAGGTGTCTTGCACCTTTCATGCTCATGTGTTTTTATGAGGCAAATTATGTCTCTACCTTCCGCAATAGGCCCTAACCTAGGTGCTCGTCTCCATTGGTAACCCCTGCAGTTCCAACAAACTAATCTTAAGGAAACTTGGGTACGACTTGATTGCTATTTGTTTTGACATGCAAGACTCACAATTGAGTCTTTGTCCTTGCTTGCCCATATTGACCTTGCTTCCTCATTTCTTGTTGAAGAGTTTGATGCCTCTTACTTGTTATCGTTTTGCTGCCTTGTTTTGGAAGGAGGTCCAAATTGTGCTATCACAGCTTTACCTTTATAAATCCATGCTCTTTTTCCCTCATCTCTTGTTGCCCTAACTTTTGTTATTTCGTCTATCCTTTCCTCTTATTGTCTTACAGTTAAATATTCTTCTAGAAAAAACCGAGAATCCCTCAAGAGATTATCTTTCAAGAAGTCTCTTGCAAGGTCAAGAGTACATTCATTTTTCCCATAATATTTCACCCCTTTAATAATTATGTTTTTTGCTCTATCATGTCTTTCCTTGCTTTATTTATCTTGCATGTTGTTAACCTGAATGTTTGTTTCTCCTTCCCTCTTAGGAGAATTGCTAATAACTTGAGCCGAGGTTTTGGAGAGTTTTGCGGAATCTCGTTTCCTCTCTTCTCTTATGTCTCTTCATTGTTGTGTATTTGGGCAACTACTTTCCCCTTGTCCTGGGATGGTTTCACATTCATCACCTCTGTATTCTCCACTGCAAATTTCTTCATGTTTTGCACATCTTCTTTCATGCGTTGCCATTATGTTTTCCCTATTTGGAGAGCTTCCTGTAGCAATGACACTTGCTACTTCAGAACTTTGTTGTTTTCTGCTAAAGCTTGGTTTTCAGCGATTATTGTATGGATTGTACAATCTCTTTCCAGCTCTTTAATTTCTACTACTTCTAACCTCTCTTTTACATTTAAGAGTTCTTTCACATAAATATCAGATGACCAAGTGAGAGGTGTGGATGTGGGACTATATAAGGCATAATCATTAATGATTTTTTTCTTGTCCTTTGGACTTGTTGTCACATGCTTGCAAAGAGAACTTTTTTGAATGTTGCTTTTTGCGAAGATCACTTTCCCTTTGAGACCTTTTATTCCTTGTCTGCTCCCATTTTAGACGAGCTAGTCTCTGTTTTAAAACGCTCCAATATTGTTTGGCATTGACCCAAACGCACTTCCCAGTTTTCGCTGATGAGGCAATTTTCAGTTGCCCTATATCATTTGTTTCCACAGGTTCTAAAGTTTCTTGTCCCATTATAATGATGATATTAAGGGAAATCAAAGTCTCTGCCCAAAACTCACTCTCTGTTTTATGTTTAACCCTTCAATATTTGTTGGTCTAACTACTGAAAACTTGCTGCTCTGTCCACTGTCCCTGTCCTCTGTGCTGCGCTCTCCACTGTCCGCTACTGTCCTCTGTGCTGCTTTTATGGTACTCTGAAGAACTTCTCTCTCATACCGTCTCTAAAAAACCTCTCTCAAACTTGCAGCCATGAAGGCAATACAACACAATATCCATTTAATCGTGCACTAGAGAGAAAGTCAACATTTAATTGCTGTTTGAGGCCGTTAAGATAGAGGTGCTGCCTGATCTCCTAGAATACTCTTGAATGAGCTTGGAAAATGCAGAGTTTTTTTTCTCCAGCAACTTCAATGGTGTATCATATTATAGAATCCTTCCTTCGCTGAGTACCAGAACCAGGTCGCTGTCAATTACATAATGGATTCTGTGAGCCACGGTGATAATAGTGCAATTTTCAAACTCTGCACGAATTATATGCTGTATAACACCGTCGGTTGCGATGTCCACAAAGGCTGTAGCTTCGTCAAGAACTAGGATGCGACTTCGTTTGAGCAGGGCTCGTCCACGCGCGGACAGACTCCCCCTGCAGGAAACTAGTTTACTGAGAAAGCTATAGGCCTACGAGGCCGGAAAACAGCTATTCGAAGAAACTGCCTGGATTTGAGATCCTACGGGTACGAAAAGTCTACGGTTCGAGTCTCGACCTTGCCACGCCTGAGATGCACTACCATATTTCCCTCATTTCGCTTCCTTGCCGAGTCTCAGCCAAAGTCGATTCCTTGCCGATTGATTGCGGCTTCTTGCAAGATTTCACAGTCCAATCAATACAACCACATATCTGCTCCAAGGAGGTGAAGGAATGCGAATGCCAAAAAGTCATCAAAGATTGTAGATGGTCTTGTTAGACTAAGGCTTTGAGATTGGTGAGGGCGCAATAGTCGGGAAGAAACAAGATGAATCCAATGGAAAAATGGCTGGTGATGTGCATTGGTCGTAATTTGTTTTTTTTCGTATGATTTATTAAGAGCATAAAGATGAAACAAATTTATTAAAAGTTAGTTCGTGGTACGGCAAAGACCGTGGCTTAACACGTCATTTACGAATTCTTCACCCTCACGCCCCGATCAATACGAAGACTTTTTTTTTTTTCATACTAAATTCCTAATGGGTTTTTCCATGTTATTTCCTCGTTCATCTACAAACCAGTTTATAATGAATTACAATTAATTAAAAAACACACCAATAATCACCACTTTATAATGAATTACAATTAAGAACTATAGAGACTTCATGCAATTCAACTGACACCAACAAGACCATTGTCAAGAATTTATTCTCGTTACCTTCACTTACACGCCACACCCATTGGTCTTGATTTTGGCAACCAATATTTTCAAGGTTAGTCAGCCATTAATACAACATAATGATAGTTTTGGGGAACGACTCTGACATGTCTTTGATTGTATAAATAAATTTTGCGGCGAATATTTTCGGTGAGCCGTGTGGCATATACTATCTTAGATTTAAACGAATTTAAATCTAACCATGGGCAGTGTATGTCACACCTCATTAAATAGCGGATAGCCCAGCTCATTAAATAGCGGATAGCTCAGAAAATAAGCTTTGCTTACATTTCTCGGTTAAAGAATCTGTCAATTTATATGACATGGATTTGGTACATGGATAAGTATCATGGATTGATTTTTATTTGGCGTGCGGTTATGGGTTATATACTTTACATGTGTCATATATGTCACCCTATCACAAAAATTCCCTATTTACTTTAACCAAAAACACTAAAATTCCTATTTTTGCCCTTATTTTGTCTTATATGTGTTGGAATCTTACTAGTGAATACCAAATAAGAAAGCTAAAATATTTTAGTCTTATTTACTTTAACACTAATCAAAAAGTGAACTAGTTACTAAATGATAAATTTAAGAAAGCTATTATTATTATTTTACTATTTCATAAATTAGATAACTGTACAAATTTAATAAATTTTTAAATTACAATAAAATAGAATATTATCATTTTTAAAATTAGCTATGCAATTTTAATAACCTATATCTTAATAAAATATAATATATATTTAAAAATAGATAAATAAATAAATTTTAAAAGTTAAACTAGCTGTTTTCCTAATAGCTAGTTTAGCTATCTCTACATCTATTTAAACTTAATGTCCTAATCTGATCTCTCACTTAGTCATGATGAACCACACTGGTTGGTTTGAAACGGGTCGACAATGTTCCATTGCATGTGATTATTACAGAAATATATTTTACAAATTTATAATATTATTCTTATATTGCATGTGATTATTACCAAAAGATATTTTACAAATTTATAATATTATTTTTATATGCTTTTAAGATATTTTCCCTCCAATATAAGTTTAATTTTTATTTATAATTAAATCAATATTTTTTATGTTATTTAATAAATCTTATAAATATTGTTTAGTTGAACAATTTGTTACCTTTTTTTTTATTGTTTTGTTGTACAATACATTAGATTTTCATTTTAACGAAAGATATAATTGTTTTATGTTAAATTTATTATTAAAATATTATATATGTGTGAAAAGAAAAGAAAAATAAATTTTTATTGTGGAAATAAAAATAAAAATAAAATGTTCAAAAATTTTAATTAAGAGAATTTTGGTCTTTTAAGTGAATACAATGATGGTAATCTCATAACTTTTCTCTTCACTTTTTTTAAGAATAGAAATAAAATTAAAATAAATATTAATCATTATCCTTAATGAATTAATAATTAAGGCACACTAATCGTTCACAAGCATGAAAGCTCTTTATAATATATCTCATACTAGGAATTTGGCTTTTGTGATCCATAAAATGTGTATACAAACTTTCGGTGAAAATTTTGTCGGCGTGTTTCAAACCAGCTAGTGTGGTTCATCATCAGGACAAGATGATAAATATGATCAAGAAACCTATTTAAATAGATAAGACAAGCTCCAACTAACCATTGTAAAATAACGACTAATTTAACTAGAATAAGAAATTCAGTTAGATTTATCATATTTTATTATATTTTAATTTTAATTAAATTTTATTATATTTGAATAAGAATTTTATTCATACTTTTTAATAATTTAATATTAATACTTTTTTAATATAATTTAATATTTTAGTACTTTAAATTATATGTTATATAATTATAATTCATTAATGGTTATAATAGTTATATGAAAATAACAATAATTTATTTAATTTACTTAATAGGTAATTTTAATAATTTAAATCATAATAATAATAATAATAACAATAATGACAATAATAAAACAAAAGGAACAGATAGGGAGAAAAAAACCGAGAGTAAGAGATGAGGGAACGACATGAGGGAGCACAGGGGAAGAGACAAGGCAACTAAGAGTGAAGGGAAGGAATCCAACATCTGCTAACACTCCACCCATCATCCCTATTAAGGTTAACCGGCCTCTTTTCGATTTCCAAGGCTTCCCTCAACTTGCAGTGGTGGAAATGGTTAATCCTCACAATAACCTCAACATCTTCAATACAAATGTGATAATTTGTCTTCTTAGCATGTTCTGCTAAGGCATAGGACCGAGATCTACTATGTCTAACGTCAGCAACATTCTCATGAATTCTTTGATTAATTGATCGACCAGTTTCATCGATTTAAGGTGTCCCACAGGAGCACAGAATCAAGTAAACACCCTTACCATCCTTAGGGAAAATTGGGTCCTTATCTGGAGTTTACCTTCCATTTATCCAAGGTACTACTGATAAAATCGCTAGGATCTTGAAGAAACATAATGTTTCCTCAACCTTCAAGCCCCTCCACACCATTCAAAGTTCGCTTAGATATGTTAAGGAACTAATTTTCCTAAGTATGGTAAGGGTGTTTACTTGATTCCATGCTCCTGTGGGACACCTTACATTGGTGAAATTGGTTGATCAATTAATCAAAGAATTCATGAACATGTCGTTGACCTTAGACATAGTAGATCTTGGTCCTCTACCTTAGTAGAGCATGCTGAGAAAACAAATCATCATGTTTGTATTGAAGATGCTAAGGTTATTGCGAGGATTGACCATTTCCACCACCGCAAGTTGAGGGAAGCCTTGGAAATCAAAAAGAGGCCGGTTAACCTTAATAGGGATGATGGGTGGAGTGTTAGCAGATGCTGGATTCCCTCCCGTCACTCTTAGTTGCTTTGTCTCTTCCCCTGTGCTCACTCTTGTTGTTCCCTCATCCCCTGCTCCCGATTTCTTTCTCCTTGTCTGTTCCTTTTGTTTTATTATTATGATTTTTATTATATTATATTATGATTTAAATTAGTAAAATTACCTATTAAGTAAATTAAATAAATTATTATTATTATTATTATTATTATTATTTTTTCATATAACTATTAATGAACTGTTATTATATAACATATACTTTAAAGTACTAAAATATTAAATTATATTAAAAAAGTATTAATATTAATTTATTTGTTTTTTTGTAAATTTCATAGAGACCACCTATTTTCTATTTTTCAAAAAGCAAGTTGTTATACATATTCTGTTGCATGTGGTAGCCTCAACCTGCCTGAAGGAAACCATGTCTGTTGGCCACCTCAGAGAGTTAAAAGCCAACCAAAACTGATATTGTTTTTTCCATCTACTTACTGCTTTAACTACTTTACTGTGTCCATAAAAGTTGCAATTGAAACAGAAACTATTAACCTTATCCACTAAAAACATTAAAAAATATGACAAGCTAATATTATCCATCAGAAGAATCCATCGGAGCTGGGTCCTTTGTAGTGGAACCCGACATCTCTACTTTTTGCATGCTTTGGAGTTGGCGCTCAATCCTCCCAATTCATGCCGTTGCTTGAAACTGTGACTTGGCCATCTCACGAATATCCTGTTTTATCTGTTGTAATTCAAAAATCATTGTTGGGTTGCCTTCCATTTCTTGCATGCTCGACATTGCTTTTGCTAAGACACATTTTAATTTCCAATACACGTTGAATGATTGATGAAATAGAGATACTCGACCTCTTGTATTTCCGGGGTCAGAAATGAAATCCATTGTTGCCTCCTGCTGCTTGAGATCTTCATCTTCATCATTACTCTCTCTCTCCCAACCTTGGATGGTATTGCGAGTATGAGCTGGGTTTCTTGATTCATAAAGAGCAGATATATTTTCCAGAACTTGCTTATTACTCTTCCTTCCTCTCTTTCTTGGTCTTGCACTCTGTATTGTTTGTTGTTGTTTTTCTTTGCCTGTGCCTTTTCTTTTTCCCGCTTGACCTTTTGCCATAATGGCTTGGCAGACAAGTTCCCTTGTAAAAATGTATAATAGTCCTGTATATAGCAGACATTGATCAGTAAAATACGTCTGATAAGATTTGGTGGCTTCCTCAGGATTTACCGCATGCACATTATTTTGAGCAAACAGAGTTTGTACACCACAGTCCAGATTACCCCAGGGGATTTGCATTTGCGTCCGGTTACAAATTATGACCCACAGATAACAGTTTAACACAAATAGAAATTGGGGGAAAACACAACTCTGAAGACGACTAAACCTACCATGACCTCTATAGACAACATTCAAACTATATTGACGATGCATGCAGGTCTATTCGTGAACCGAAAGGTGGTTACCCTTGATATTTTGCCAAGCTTCAGTTACCCTAAGCTGACATTTCATATCATTTAAATACAAAGACCACGAATTAAGACCATACAAACTAACTCCTAAATCAGAGTGAAGAGTTTGATATTGATACTAGCTTGATTCAAATTTCAATAGAATGGAAAGAAACTGGGTTGGAGGGCTTCGAAAATAGGGTTCAATATCCTGAGCTCTATGGAAAAAATGAAACATGCAATCCTCACCTACGACCTCTACCATTGCTTTAAAACCAAATGAACGGAAGACTACATAATATTGGTAATTTATTCCATTGAAGACACAGAACATTGCAGAGATTCCATTAGAGCCATCATCTTCAACTGCCGAATTTAGAGCTAGAATTATGAATTGGGATGTAAGGGTCACAAGAGCCATAACATACCAATGATCCCAACGTCGACATTGCAACAATCCTTCCTCCGTGTCATCAAACTGAACTCCTCTGTGGTTTTCAATGACATTCCTCTGTTGGAAACACATTTTATTCCTTACACCTCCCAACATCCGACATGGTTTCCCATCTCCTCCTGATAGGCTTTGCTGGCTGAGGACGGCGATATTAAATTGCATTAATGCCGATCGTGGTAAGGACAACCTACTCCTCGCATTAAACCTTAATCATGATGGATGGTCAGGTGCCCACCTCCGCGTGGCACTGACCTTCTCCCATCACTCTCCTCGTGGCACCCTGATCGGGGTATATTAAATTATTAAAAAGTATGAATAAAATTATTATTCAAATATAATAAAATTAAAATTAAAATATAATAAAATAAAAATAAAATATAATAAAATTAAAATTAAAATATAATAAAATATGATAAAATCTAACTGAATTTCTTATTCTAGTCAAACTAGTCGTTATTTTACAACGGCTAGTTGGAGCTTGCCTTATCTATTTAAACATGTTTCTTGATTAGATTTCTCATCTTGTCCCAATGATGAACCACACTGGCTGGTTCGAAACTCGTTGACAAAATTTTATTACATGTGATTTTCATCGAAAGTTTGTATACACATATCTCATATTGTTAAAATTTAAAAAAAAATAGTAGAAATAACTAAATTATATTTTTATTTTAAATTATTATTATTAGTAGTATATATATATATATATATACATATTTTAAATTACAAGAAAAAAATTCGTATCCATAGAGGTTTACTCTCAAATTTTCATAGACATTCTTAAAATGTAAATACATTTTGTTACACATATGTCCAAAAAACTATAAATCATTTTGTATGACACTAATCTATATGATTTTTTAATTAATTAATTTAATTAAAATAGAAAAATGACCATACTTACTTTGAGAATAGATTTCTAAGCCATATATATATATATATATATATATATATATATATATAAGATTTTTCTAGAATATTCTATGAAATTTAAATAATTAAATTAAAATTCTAAAAATTTAATTCCAAAATGAACATGTCTATCAACCTAATAAATATTTGTATTAGTTATTATTTAAAAATATAAATAGATTTATTATTAAACTAATTTATCATGAAATACAAATACTTGATGCAATATGTTACAGGTTGAATGAAATGTCAAAGTTTAGCATTTCAAAATGGGATTTGACCAATATTATCTAAATATGGTAGGGGAATAATCACCGGGAATAAGTTTGGTTGATCCATGCTGCACATGGTGGCATGAACCAATTTTGTTTCTATTTCTAATTTGCATCTATGAACAAAATGACTATGAACTTTTATGAGAGACCATCCTTTGGCAGGGGCCTACTCTCAAAGCTTCTACTCATGGCCTATCCATCCTCTGAAGCAGGCTAATCCCTAGGCAGTTAGAACACAATACCAGTATTACTGGAGCCATGTGCTTGACCGTATACCTACTAAATGAGACTTATGAATCAATGAATAGCACTAAACCTAAACTAGACCTTAATTAGAAAATTATCAGCGGAACATGGGTGCTATCTCTGGCTGGATATGGAAGATCGGGGTTATTATAGAAGCAGAACTTACTCGGTGGGGTATAAACCATAAAGCAATATCTCAGTCATAGTCTCCAACGGTCAGTTGCTCTATTGTGAGTCTTGCTTGTGGGTCTTATGTATGGTGGACGATTGTCTCTTAATTGTTTCTGTTTAGTCCAGATAGGTGTTGAGGTGTTACGTATATGGAGCACTTATCTGTGCCCAGTTCCTGGCTATAAGACCGCTCCTTATCTTTACCAAAGGATACCTTAGGTGTGAGCTTAGATCGTACTTAGTTGGTGGTTGGAAGACACTGCAACAAGGCTTTCACAGTCGGAGTGGAAAGGCTGTCGTTGGGATGGTTCGCTGCCCCGACGGATGGTTACATAGGTCGCGTGATGCGTTAGTGAGTGAGCCACGACCTGAGCGTGCTAGTCCCATTGCACCATTGAACCCTTAAAAGTGAACAAATCGATGATATGAATGACCGTGAGACGGGGCCTAAGCACAAGGTTCGACGGAATCCATACGAGCTTCGGGTACAAACAGGCGATCTACATCGGTGATAGGTACAGAGTGATGGATCGGGTGCTCCCTTACCCCCATAGTATTTATTTGTTTATTAATATGTCCTCCCCATTCAATGTAAGCAGCAATAGGAAAATAGGCGGTGTAATCCATCCAAGGAAACCATCATGGTGGGATACCAGGGTCGGGCTAGGGATTCCCTTTCCTCTAGTCAGACTGGAACGAGCGGAGCCATCCAAAGAATCTAGTTTCAAGATTGACAAAGGGTTTGGGGAGCACAGTATATGAGCCTATTAGGGATCCTTCTTAGAGATGCTATTGATCGGATCAACCGACCCACTAAAAGGAGTGGATTCAGATCGAAACCTTCTAGCTAGCGATTTGAGGGGAATAAATATTGATAACCTTCATATTTGTTTGCGTGCGATGGATCGCCATCATTCTTTCTTTTTTCTCTGATCGGAACTATTCCGCATTTGCGACAAGTCCTAGCATTAGTATGAGTTCGTTGACCATGTAAGGGCAATCCATCTTGATGACGAATTCCACGATAACAAGAAATAGGAATTAATCATTCAATGTCTGCTCGTTTTCCCCTCTTCAATTCCCAATGAACAACATGATCTTGACCTATTATTCGTTCAATTTGGTTGATCTGATACTTAGTTGACTCATTCACCTTTATGTTCTCACTGATACCCAATCGATAACGAACCTGAGTGGCTTCTTTAGGTCCAATTCCACCAATTTCGGTTAGGGCGATTCTTACTTGTTCATTGGGAACTAATCTTGCTCCTAAGATATGTGACATTGTTGATTGATTCTTTCCCTGGTCCTGCTGGCTGGAATCATGAATATGTTAGCTCTTATCCGATCCGAATATGATTTTCAAATGAATGTGGGAAGCACCATAGCTAGCTCGATCATAGATAGCTAGTGGTGTTTAGTCCGATTGATAATACAACAGCACAAAAGAGAGAAAGCACAGGCTCGCCTGAGCATAGCGAAGGGTCCCGTCGCATTCCAAGAACCTCAGGGATATTGGGGGGGGGGTCTCGCGTTGACACGCCCTACGGCCTCCTGTTCAAGTTGGTTAGGTTTTCAAGCCCTCATTCGGTTGTACCACATCTTGCCCGAACCGGAGTCACCTGACTAAAGTGGTAAGAAAATCCTAAGATATACGAAATTCCACTCTCCCCTATCTCACTCAAGTGAAATGGTCAAGAAAGCACCCCGCCAGTGTTTTGGCGACTTTCACTTTCCACCCTTTTCACCGCCTACATGCCCTTTATGCCCAGTCATTCCGAATAACACTTGCCCCCCTTGTATTACCGTGGCTACTGGCACGGAGTTAGTCGAGGCTTCTTCCTCGAGTCCTGTCATGATCAAAACTCGACGAAAGAGATTGAAAAGCGACAGTGCCCTTCTTCACCCACGCGATATTGCTGGATCGGGCGTGAGCCCATTGTCCAATATTCCCCACTACTGCCCCCCGAGGGAGTCTGGGCCGTGTCTTAGTCCCAGTGTGGCTGATCATCCAAAAATACCAGCTAAGCATAATTGGCTTGGTCAGCCTTTACCTAACCAACTACCTGATACTACGTGGGCTCATCGAACAGCACGAATTAGCTTGCTTTATGAATTATTCAGGATTTGGAGTGAACTATTCGGCAGATTCCCATGCGTTACGCACCCATTCGCCACTTTTCTTGTTGTGCCCCATGCCCAGCGCACCACTCGCATATCATTTGAGTGAGTGAGCACACGCTAGGAGGGGGCCATTCATCTTGCCCTTCTGCCCCCACATGGATGGATGGGGAAGCAAGCCACGTTCGACTTGCATGTGTTAAGCATATAGCTAGCATTTGTTCTGAGCCAGGATCAAACTCTTGTTTTTGAGTATGATCTATTTTGAGCATAAAATGCCCCTCACCCATATGAATGAGTGAGAGACTCCGTCCTTTTGAATGCCGACAACCTTAATATTCATATATTATATATGTCATTATGGTCATGATCGAATTCATGACGATCTCCCTGCCTGAATGAGATAGGTAATTACGCTTTAGCAGATCATGCATATATTATATATGTAATTATGCCATGAATGAGAGATCGATTTCGCTCACTTCTGCCATTTCTTCCAGTCATTCATTATATATGTAATTCCCATCGAATGATAAGAAAGCATAATTACATATATAATTAGAGATATCTTTGTATACGATATTAGGTATGGATCGATGATTCGAGCCTAAAGCATAATGACGGCTGAAGAAGCATGTTTTCAAATTCTCTCTATATACGAGATTCTGGTACGATCTATTATGAGAGCCTAAAGCATAATTACATATATAATATATGTGTTGAAGAAGGATTGATCTACACTACTTCCCTCTCGCTCAACTACAAGGATTACTCCCAGCTACTCTCTCTTGGAACTACAACAACCCCAATCCCACCTCTCTATCTTAGCTGATGACAGAAGCACACATCCGGTTCATCAATTTGAATTTTAGGACACAACAACATTAGTAGGGCCTTTTCACTTACTCTTTTAGGTCCTCTTTCCGGCCCTATTCAAAAGAGCACAAAATAGCTGGTAGGCAAGTAGAGTTATGCTACCATTTGCACTATGACCCAACTACCCTTTTCCATTATGGTTCCACCCGTTCCAACCCATGCTCACATACCCTGTTCATCATTATGGTTCCACCCCATGAATTCCATATTCAAACCATGCAGGGACCACCTTTACTATTCATAGGGAAACCAGACCAACAACACCTCCTTTCATTGTCATACATCCCTTGCAAAAGAAACCAAATGAAATAATATCAGCTTGTTCATGGACGGCCTGGGGACGATCAGACCCCTCTATTCAGAATAGCTACCAAATAATAAGGCTAACCACCACCTTTTTTGGACTCAGCAAATTACGTTTGCACAACATACCTATATCAGGAAACAACATTGAACCTCTACAACTCTATAAGGAACAACAATCATCTTAGCATTTAAAACCAACACCACTAGAAACCACATTTCATGCTGCAGCCAATACTACATGAACAATAGCCAACGTCAATTTGTTACTTCCTAGTTATATAAACTCTAGGATCTTTTTAGTTTATAGGGTATGTATTTGTAAGGAAAGATCTTATCCTGAATAGAAAGGAGCTACCTTCTTGTATTTATGTTAGTATTGAGAGGAACTATAATTATATAGTATTATTTGTATAAGATAAGAAGTGAAAGAAGGAATTAGATGTCAAGATCTATTTTCTATAGTTTAGTTATAATAATTAGGATAGAGTAGGAACAATAACAAGAAGGAAATAAACCTCTTACTAGTATTTTACTTAGGCTTTTACTTGCAATAACAAAAAGAACTAGAACTAAACCCTGCCCTGATACTTTGATACTTTGAAAGGGAATAACTACATAAAGATACTACAACTAAGAACCCTTACTCTCTATAGCTCTTTCTGATAACTCATATTTTGACCAACTAGGAATTTCTCACTTCTACTTTGATATTAGTAAGTATAGCATGTAACAGGAAGTATGTCATGTAATACTTGCTTTGGTATTGGTTACTTCTCATAGCTCCTCCTCTTCATATTGTTTGATAACTTTCATGGTGTTGTTCAAGGAAAGTCAAGTTGGATTAGATAGTAGCAATAAGAACTTTAGGATCAAGTAAAGGAGCAATACTCGGAATAACTACAGGATCACCACTATTCCTTTTTTGTCTTTCCTTGACTTGGATAGGAATGACTACAGGTTCACTCAAGGAAGCAATACGACTACTCAACTCCTTTACATAGATACCACTCTGGCTCCTCTTACGATCAAGGAAAGATTAGAGTAACCTTTAAGACTTATTTAGTTCTTTTATAAGACAGGAACCATGAAATGTAGGAATTAATCATTAGATCTCTCATGGAATAATTAGTTGGTATAGTTGATTGGTCTCCTGTTCTTTGTGTTGTCCTTCATCTTTTCATTCCATATGATATGAGGGGACTACTTATTATGGGACATGATGCTAGGAGATTATCATGCTTTGCGCTCTCCATTATGCTTCCTTGGGTTAGGAAAGAACAACAACAACTACAACAACCATAAGGACCACTTCCTTCTTTCACTGTCCCAATCACAGCATTAGTCGGTTACCACGAACAAAATCCTGTACCCTATGAGTTACCTTACTAGACCCTGCTTCTTACGCTTGTGAAATATAATGCATGGTGTAGGAACTCTATTGACTACCTCTCTCATATTAACTCTTTGAATAGAGTCCCAGCATTAGGATCTTTACTATAGTGGTCTCTTATATTGTTCCTACAAGTGGTGCAGTGAAGCCATTAGTACTAGTTCCTAGGACTTCTCAAAGGCTTGTAAGGCTTTGTAGTGCTGTTCCTAGACTTTGTGTTCCAAGAAGTAAAGATCCGGCATTCACTAGTGTTCCAAGATGTGGCGTTATAATATAAGCATATGTTGCTATAAGCATCTCTAGTTGTTTCTACAAGTGTTGTTCCGCCATTAGCTACTGTTCCTACTAGGTGCACTGTTGTTCCTATATTATATGATGTTCATCGAAGTCTTGTCGTGCTTTCTATGTGGATCTGGATCTGGATTAGAAACTGGTAGGACTAGGACTATAACTGCTTTAGCTTCAACTGCTTGTAGATAAACAGGTTCCACAACTAACTAAACTTAATCAACTAGTGTTGCTTCTAGGTCAACTTCAATAGGTTCCGGGCCGGTGTAACTAGGTCATCAATGAGTGCTTCAACAGGTGCTTCAATGGGATCTAGGTCTTGATCTAGCTCAAATGCTTCCTCCTTCCCTGTTGCCCTTTTGCTTGGGACTCTATAATTGGATTTGCTACCAAAAAAGCCTTCGCCTCTTATGCTCGATCTCCAACCGATGAAACTGTGACTTTTGCCTCTCACTCTGTCTTTGTTGCCTTCTATGCTTTAGCTTATGTCTCTACCATTGCGAGGAAACGAGTGCTTCAACTTGATCAAATGGCTCTTTAATTGATCCATAAGCGGGTGCTGGTTCAATTGCTCCTGCCTGCTTTAATCTCTGCCTCTGTCACTGGATAGAAATATATAACACAAGGCCAAACTATCTATTACTTCAATATCGCTCAGGGCTGCCCCACCCTTTTTTCATTTATTTCATAGGGGGTTGCGGGCTATGCCTATTGATCTGGAAGATATGCTGCTAGAGGTTATCAATCTTGATATGGAAGAGATGCAAGCTATGGCTCTGCCTTTGTCTCTGCTGCCTACTTTAGAACCTGCTATATCTTTCAATTTTCTGTCCCAACCGCTTACCTTTACTGTTTACTTTCACCCATCTGTTTTATCATTTTGTTGTCAGCTGCGCCGCGCTTGTTCTGTCTCTAATAGGTGGGTCACTCTACTGCTACTTGGCCTTGCATAGATGGACTCAAAAATGGCTACTGGGTCATGTGCAGCACAAAGCAAAGATTTGGACGAGCAGGTGAATGGCTATCGATGAGTGCCTTGCTAAATAACTGGTACTTATATCGGGTATCAATCTAAATATGCCTATGCTACCCATCTCTTTGCTACTGGAGGGTGTGGATTTGTATTCGCACCTAAAATGGGATATCAAACCCTAACTTCAGGGTCAAATGGTTATGTTTCTACCTTGTATACTTACTTTGTTGCATTTGTATCCGCCTTTGCCCCGACCACCTGTGCCTATATGCTCTAGCCACCTCTTACTCTCAAACGGAAGGATCTGAAACTACTAGCTTTCGATAGGTCCATCCGTATATGCATATGGCCTTGGAATGGGAGAAAATCCAATTGGTTATTCACTAGTACAAAATGGCTAATTAGTATTGGTACGGCTTACTCTGCAACCTAAGAAAACTAAGCAACTGGTCATCGAATTAAGCAAAATAAAGCATTGCTTAAACTGCTTCATATACTTATACTGGTGGTGTTGGATATGGGTATGGATCTGCTGCTAGATATGCATCAGGGTCTTTATATCTAACTGTATCTGCTACTACTAGTACTGATGCTCGTACTGGTTCAACTTATTATCCCATACCCACCTAAACTTTCAGAATCCACAGAGTCGATTGCTTAATCTAGTTTTGCTGGATCCACTTAGTAAAATGCTATTTGTGCTGCTGGTGGATCTACCTCTACCTCCTTTTATGCACTTGTTGCCCTTGCTTCTGATGCTATTGATGGTGGAGAAGCTTCAATGGACACTTATGCTGGACATTGGTCTACGACTGGAACTGCTTCTGGCTTTGATGTAGCTATCTTAGCTGCTGGTTAAAAGATGGGAAATATATGCTGTGTATAGGCTGGTTAATAGACGGGAAATATATACTTATCCAGGGGTTAACATAACTCTATCAGGACTAGACTATGTATCTTATTCACTCTCCTCTTATAGAATTCTTAGGAACTACTAACAAAAAGTAAAAGACACTTTTTTAATTAGAAGGATATCCCTTAAATATATTACTTATCCTTTCAACTAGATTAATCATATTAGAAGAAGAAATAGAACAACTTAGCTTACAGCTCCTACATTAGGAAGATTAGATTGAACTTAGACTAGCTTAGCAACAGTAACAAAAGGTCTAAGTGGATATTTGATCTACACCAAAAATCTATCAATAGTTATAATATAATACATTGGTGTTACTTTCTAGCGGGTGGGTAAGGGATTCGATCCAACCGGAAGTAAATCCCTTCGGCTACCTTGTTATTAATTGAAGCTGCTACCTTAAAGACATGGCCTACAATATGGTGAGTAGTATTCCCACTAAGTTTCCGTTACAGCCTAATCAGTATCAGTAATTTACTATATAAATCACGTCATAAATATAGGTATGCGAAAGAAAAAATAGATAGGGGAAAAGAAGAGATGGGAAAGAATATCTATATAGTAATTCCCTGGTTTCACTTTCACAGGGTGTCTGAAATAGACTATTATCTTCAATTCCTTAAATTCCATATATTTATTCCAGCTGTGAAGCACCTCGGGCAGATTTCCTTTGGGCATATGCCTTCCCTTACAAGGAGAGAAACGTGACGAGAGCCAGTCCTTCCAGCTTTTTAGGAGACATCGGATGGGGCTTGGGGGATGCCTACCTGAACTCACCTACCTCCTTTGGGCAAATTCATTAAAGCATACCTGAACTCACCGACCTTCCTCCTTAATGCGAGCATAGGCTACCTACCTTAAACTCACCTACCAGGCTACATATATTGGAGGGTACTACAGACATGAGGAAGGCATCAGTTCATTCGTTTCATTCGCTATCGTTTTCTGTCTCACCCGCTTTAGGAGAAGGAATATCAACCTAATAAATGAAATGAAGTAAAGTAAAGATGGTGATGCGGGTAACTAAGCCTACCTACCCACTCTTTATAGCTAATCGTTATATGCTGCCCCTAATTCTTGGATTCACCCCTTTTATAGTTACTTTCTCTTTCATAGAATAGTTTCTAGCTAATGATTAGAGTAAACTAGATTTGCTCTGTCAATTGGTTTATAGCCAAAACCTTTTCGTTATTAGTTTAGTTCCACCCAGTATATAGTTAGGAATTGTTACAGTGAGTAAGTAAGCTCCTCCCGCATGCCGATATAAGTAGTAGGATTGGCGAATAATAGTTTATGACATGGTTTATAAATGCTTTCTTTAGAGCTTGTCCACCTCGAGTAATGATTGATCCGTTTGAGAACCCATTCAATGTTTATTTTCCAGCTTCTTATCCCTCTGATGGTGGGTAAATAGCCCTAACGAATACACTTTATCCACCTTTATTCCAAATGCTTATTGATCTAGTTAAACCAATCCACAACCCAATGCAAGAGTGATAGTGTGCCCGGTCGTACTATTATCCCAGTTAGCTATAAATAGAGATGGATTTTAGGGAGATGGCTTAGATGGTTTAACTTAATTACCGATAGCGAAAGCTTAGCACTCAAATTAGCTCTCATATACTTGATTCATTCGTTATAAAGGGTTGGTCCCACTCGTACTGCTAGAATAATAGGCCTTGCATATCTATCCCGCCCAGCTCACTGTCCGAATAAAGCTTTGAAATATTTCCCCCTGCTGAGAAAGTAGAAAGCTTTACCAAATCTCCCGTGGCTCACAGCCAGCATTCGCTATAAATAATGATATTGTTAAACTAGGCTAGCTATAAAGAATGATTAGCTATAATGAGTAATTAGCTATAAATTCTTTTTCCCAATGCATAGTTATAAATGCTGGGATCTCCGGGCACTAGAGGAGGAGTCAATTCTTCTGTGGGGGCTCCCCCACATGACTAAACTATCTCTATTGTGGGTACACCAATCTCATCTACTTATCCGTAATCACTTGATTTCGTAGCTTTCGCAGCTCTTTCAATTCCAACTATTAGCTATAAACTGGTACCACTCGCTACACCTACTCTTAAATATGCCTATTATCCGTAACCGTTAGATCCTCCAACTCATACTAATGACCCATTAACTAAATAGAACAAGGAATTTCTGGTTTGGTTGCTTATTTAGAGGGGCCCCCACCAAATAAGTAAATAAGGAGTTTCCCAGTTGAGCTTTATTCCCTGCGTTTGGTGCATGTTCTGTCCCATCCATACTTTATAGCTAATTTCCTTCACCTATGACTCCTCCATCCATAGCTCACTAAGCTCTCCCATATGATCTAGTTAGTGACCTAACCCCCTTAGAAATATATATATCCCATCGTGATATTTTGGGGTTAAATGCTAACCATGATTGATACTACCGAACTGAGTAACGTGATATGCCAGTCTTTGGTAAAGGAATTTTCTCACCACTCGCCATTGCGACGAGATAATCTGATTGACCTTGTTTTTCCTGTACACCATTTGGCTCTTATGTTCTACCTATAGCTTCTTCTATTCCATCGGACCACTAGGTTCTGTTGCTGCATCTTACTAATATAAACATTTTTAATATTCCCGCTACTGATAGGATTCTACTCATTCTTACCTACATTCGATAGCCACTTTTTGCTACTTAATAATCTTCCTCAAGGATTTGTATCCACTCGTAAGCATGAAGTACACTAATTGATATTCTTTGATCCACCTGCACATTATTCCATAGCTCACTAGGTTCCCCGATTGATTCGATGGAGCGGTCTACTAATCAAATCTGAATAATGGTTAGCTATTATCGACTGAGGGATCAAACTATTTGCCACTGCTTACCAGTCACTATTTTCATTTCCACCTTGTAGCTAATGCTAAGCTTTGCTTACACTCATGCTTTTTCTTTGGGGTAGGCAAGTAAGATTTCTTTGCTTTGCTTGGAAGGTGATATTGCTTGGTATGCTTGGCAGGTAGGTGAGTAGTGAGCTAGCGAAAATGGGTCTTGGGCATGTGAGATAGCTTGCTTGGCGGGATATCATAGCATTTTAGAATGCTTGCTGGGATATCATAGCATGTTAGAATGATTGGTGTGATTGCTTGTAGTTTCGGTTAGTAAAATCAGTAAGTAGAGGTAGGCAGGCTAATGATAGCATGGCAGGTTAGATTGCTTGCTTGGACAAAGGATCATTGACCAATGTATTTTTATTGATATTTTTATTGTAGGTTTTGTTCAGTAGAATCAGTAAGTAGAGGTAGGTGATATTGCTTTATGGTAGGCTTATTCTCAGTTTGAATCAGTCTCATTCCCATAAATTAGCAGCACGAGGGAAGGATGCTTCCCAACCCAATAGCTCTGGTTGGGGTATAGCTTATCACCCATGAACTGAAGCTAGCGATGGTTCAGGTTCATACACATCATATCAACCCAAAAATTTCTTTCGGTAACGGCTTATCAGACAAATAGCATGAGTTACGGTTGAAAGCTTATCAGCCCACGAACTCGCTTAGGAGGTTGCTCTCTTCATTCAGACACTTCTCAACCTTATACGATCGTTCGGTCACACGTATTAGAATACCCCACTCACTGTCATTCCGAAACACCTAGTATTGATCCTTCTTCCCTTCGGTCAGTATAAATCCTACTATCCTTATCCTGTCTATATCGCTTCTAGCTGGCAACTTCCATTCCAACAACACCAAGCGTAGGAGGAATACAAATGGCTCAATAGTAGCACGAGGTCCCGGATGATGGCCTAGGATCTTATTGTACAACAGGATAGCTTATAAGCCAAACTCTTATCATACAGGATAGCTTATAACCCCAGCACAGTGATCTCACGACCTCACGTACCGCTTTCATTGCATGTTTCCTCTTATCACGCCACCCATTCACTCATTCCCTTTTCAATAGTTCTTTCTAAAGGATATATAGACAAATATTTTAGTCATTTTACTATTACTTAGCTTAGAGAGATACTCCAAAACACTTATATTACCTCCATTTACCAACGAAGGGCACTCACTTATTTCACCTACCCTTAACTGGAATAAGGTTATTCACTTCCTTAACCCTAATGCACCTGGGGCCACACCAGGGACATCACTGGAAAGGTAACTTACCTATTTTCACTTTACATTCCTGGAAAGGTAACTGGGTTTACCCAACAGTAGACATTTGACCCAATACATACATCATTCTTTCTAATTAGAAAGCCCATAGCTCCAGGAATAAGTGTTTAAACAGTAGGGGAAGAAAGAAAGAGAGAACCCCACTTAGATCTTGGACGGGAATCAATATGCAGGGATAACCTTCACTCGCCTTCTAGCTCGGAAATAAGCCAAGGAAAGAAAGAAGGAGTTCTTGATTGATGGCGTGGTGCGGTGCACCTACTGTATCGGAAAGAATGAAATAGTAAGGAAAAAACAAGTCCTTCCACCTTCTCTTCCACTTCACGTAGCTAGCTAAACAATCAGTTCCACTTCACGCGGGTGCACCTATTCCCCTAACAAATCCACCCATTCCAAGTTTCCCCCATACCCCGGAAAAGTCCCCTATCGAGCCACCATATATATCCCAGAGATAAGTACCCATCATGGGATACTCGAGATAGTGAATTCCCAGTACCCACCAGACAGGAGGGACTGAACGGTACAGAACACAGACAGGTTAATACCTCACTTACATCTACGGAACACATGTTCCTACCTCAAATGGATGCTATGATGATGAAGCGTTACATACGTTTATTCATCATTTGAGGATCATAGTCCAATCGATGTTCAAGAGCTAGAGGATGAGGATTAACCAAACAACCATGATTGATTTATATATTGACGGACTACCAGATTGAGTGCAGGCACAAAGTTTGGTTGGCCTAGAATTGAGAAAATCCTGCTCATTTGCTCTGTTTTATTTAGAATAAACCTAGTCTTTAGGGGAAAATATCTATACAGGGGGAATGAAAGGGATTTTTTTAGTTACTGAAGAATGCCATTTAATGACTCTACTCTTTTCTATGTTAGGCAGGAGGGAATCATTTGCTTTTAGGTTTAGCGCCGCTCGCTGGGGGAGGGGAGGAACTGAGAGAGATTACTTTTTCTAACTTGCTGAATAGATAGATGTTTCGAATGGGTGGGATTGAGGCGCGGTGGGTGCATGGAATGACCTCGAAACAGGGTGGATGCAATTCGACCATAGGATAGGATACCGTGCTTTTATTTAGACATCGATGCCTATATACATCGATTTACAACTTGAGGTGCAGAGTCCGATTTGAGGATCATAGTCCAATCGAGGTTTAGGAGCTGGAGGAGGTTTGTATTACCCAAAGAGCCAATCGATCGATGAGGAGGTGGTAGTGGAGCTGGATGATTTTGATTTTGCCCACCGGGAGTCTTCAACCAGGCGAGAAAGCAAGAAGGAGTAGAAGGAGCAGGATAGCCAAACTGCCTGGATTTCTTTTATTGCCAGTCTTATGAGGGGAGCGAGGGCTAGGAAGGAGCCAGGAAGGAGCATCTCATCAGAAGCCTTTCACCTATAGCCTATCACCTCACACCCACCTCGCCTAACACAGGGAAGGAATAACCAAGAGCAGAAGCCTAACCTAGCCTACCACAAGAAGCCTAACTTAAAATATACTTACTTACGTTTATATGCAATTCAAGGAGCCGTAAGGCCGCTCAACCATAAGGGAGAGGAGCAAAGCCACTCGACTTATAAGGAGAGGAGCAAAGTCGAGTATCCAATCTTAGTAGCTGGGGATCAAAGAAGAGTAGCAAAGCCAAGTGGCCTAGTTGAGTATCAAAGCCCAGCCAATAAAGTAATCCATGAGGGAAGAGTGCTCAAACCTCTGTGTTATTGGGTGGGGGTGAGCAAGCGAACTCTCGACAAGGGGGCTGCCATCGAAAATGGAAAAATAAGAGGGAAACCTTTGATAACCCTTGGTTACCCATTTGAAGCTTACTTTTTCATCTCTAAAGAAAGCGTAATTACATATATAAGAGAATCAAAGAGCTAAAGTACTACCCCTCTAATTAGCCATCCCATATTAACATACAGACCCTCTAGCCTAGCCCTACAACTTGCCTCTTCACCTCCTTACTGCCCACTTTGTTGATGAACTGGTAGTTGACCTATCCACTTGAAGTATGACCGTGCCTACTCATTTGTACAGGTTAGTTAGAATCCCCTTTAAGGCCGTTTCTGTGCATTTGAGCACCACTCCCCGCCCAACAAAAGATGATATCCTGCTGATCATAGATCATTTTTATGAACTGCCAATATTTCGAAATCAGAAATCTATTTGAGTACCCGCGATGGGGATTTTCCTCAGATCGAATTAAACCGAGATTTATCTAAATGGAAAATAGTAAATGAGAAGTTTATTGAATAAGGTGCCTTAAAGGTATAGGTGCGTTCAGTTGCATTATATATGAGAATATCCATTTCAACCATCATCTGCCACGTGCCTGTTATTTAGATATTTTCTTTTATATGGTGGCATAACTAAGCATATATACGTATATAATATAATTCTATGTGTGTATTATGGGGGGTATGTGCGCCAAGAAGGGTATTAACTATAGTTCAAGAAGTTTAAGTCACAAACACCTACCTGCTCTCCAGGGCACCAGGTCCTCAGCTATGTGGGAATCGGCACTAGGGCATTAGCTATGTGGGTAATCGGGATCCACCATCGCTATACGTATCGGTATCAATCGCAATCTCTATTTCAATCACCATCGCTATCACTTTTCTATGCGGTACGTGAACCGGGCGGGCTCAATTGCTCTACGGGTAGGCTGCATCACTATGGCCCTCGCTCTTGCTATGGGGGTGATCGTAACCTACCTCCCTCCTGGGGACAAGTACCACCTCGCTTATCGGTGACCACTAGCTATTGGCGAGTTCCTTATTTATCAGTTCGCAAACAGAAAAGAAGACATTGGTTCACAGAAGGCATAACAGTAAACATGGAGGCAATTCGTGTTGTAGCTTCTTATCCCTGTCCCCTGGTAGCTTCTTCCCGTGTTTGGTGGATGTGGCCTTCGGCAGATGTTGCGCGGGATCGCCTCTTTGGGAATATTTTAGAGCCTTCTCACTCACCTCACCTCAAGAATGAAGGTGAGGTAAGTTATTATGCTGCATGGTGTTATATATGCATCGTAGATAGTGCTGAATATGGTGGTTTCTTACCTAACATAATAAAAAATACCATGCTATACTATAGTAGGCACGCTGTGTGAAATACTGTAATAATATAATATAATATATAATAGGATCTTCCATTGAGGGAGATCTCCTAATATGACAGGTACCCGGCCTGGTACTTTATGGGTTGGTCTATAGCTAGGGAGGTTGGATGCATGCCTAGATTACTTAGCCTTGCATGCGAGAAAGTAAGGTGTGATTAGGTGGTATGCCTGGCTAATAGTAGGTTGAGTTTCTATGCTTGGTTGGAATACCGAGTGAAAATGAGAAGGGTCGGGTGAAATGGATTACGATATGACGAGAATCTAATATAAGAGGTATTGTGAAGTGAACCTTTCAGGATATGTCATGAGATGACACGAATGGTTGATACCCCCTCAAACATAACGAAGTGGGGAATAGTGATATGCACATTCACCTGATAATGAATTGGTTGCGCTTGCTTGGTAAACTTACTGATCTCTTGCTTGGTAAACTTAGTGATCTATGGTGATGGTCCTTGCTTTAGGCTCTCTATCCAAGAAAGAATATCGGCTATCCAATCAAAAACCTATGGTCATGGTCCTGGGTTGGTATAGGCTATCCAATAAATAATCCACGGTAGTAATCTCCACTACTGATTTTGGATAGGCCACCCTACAAGCTACTAGCAATTCTCATCATTCATAAACTGAATGTATCATGGCTCATCATAAGGCGCATATATCATAGTGCTTTCGGTAGTGATGGATAGTAAATTCGGTATCTCATATCTTGTTGAGGGATGAATTCTCAACTAAGCCGAAGCGAAGTTTAGAGACAGGACATAGACGAAAGAACCCCGACCTTAGGGAGGATGGTTGAGCCCACCTAGAGTGAGGTGCAAAAGACTATAACTAAGAATATCATAAACTACTACTGAGGAGATATAGATAAGCATGGTGATATATATGTCATCGATCATTTTATGAAAGGTGGGGACCAAACTTTTGGGTGCATAAAACAAAACCAAAATATCACCATACCGAGGATCCTCCTATGAGATGGAAAAGAGGTGCTCATTACACCCAAGAGTCAGAAATACTGAGCTGAGAAGAGGCCAGTGCATGAAATACTAAAGAAATGGGTAGTGACATCTCCACAACCAACTTTGATAGGGCGGTCGTAATACAAGTGCAAGGGAAACAAACTCTAATTTGACCTAACTCGGGCTAGGGTTTTTCCTCTCTCTCTGTGACTGACCTAATCTGTAAATGAAAGTCCCTCTGGTTGGTTGAAAGGATGTGACAATTGGTCCCTCTGGTTGGTAAGATGTGAGCGGGCGAGCGCTAATAGTAATTCGAGCAGTGACCATAACTACCAAGGACAAGGAGAATACAGAATCTATGTTGAGTTAAGAATGCTATTTGTCCCATAGCAGTAATTGGTCTTGTCTGATGGTTAGTCTAGTGAGAATAGTAAAATATTAATTGATGCTTCGTTCTCCTAGCTCTCTCGCGGACTGAATGCGGGAATGGGTATTAATTGTGCTATGGGACTTGTGCTATGTGAATCAGGATAAACTAGGGCCTCGTGCTAATTGGACTTTCTTAATCAACACTATTGAGTGTATATAAAAATAGAAAAATCTATACCGTGTGGTGTGTGTGGCTATAGCTCTACATTGTAACTCACTGAATACTCATGCATGGATTGTACCTCATCGCTCATGCATATTGTCGATATTACCTCATGCATAACTTGAAGCTTATCATGTAACCAACCTCATCGTACCTCATTATGTAACCTACCTCTACATGTACCTCATCATGTTATCTCTGAGTACTCAATGTGTAAACACACCTCAATGTGTAACCTCTCATCGATCGTGTACGCCTACGTGTAGCTTAGAAGGAGTAGCCCCAGCCATCCAAGCGGAGTAGTCAAGCCAAGCGGCCCAAGCGAGTATCCCCGCCCAGCAATTGATTTCATCCCGGGAATTATAGATAAAATTCATGAAAGGGAAATTTGGAATAATAAAGAATCTGTTGGAGTAACTAATTAGACAGCTCAGTTAGTTGTGGGAGGGAGCGATCGTTGGAACTACCTCCTTGGATTGAAGGAACTACAACCAGCAGACTCCGGCTTAGACCTTTATATGTTATGCCTACATGATTCATTCATGTAATGGGTTGACTTAACTGTGCTACCAACAACCTGGCTGCTGGCGGGTGGATTCAAAACCCTTTATATACTTGCTCTATTACCTCCACTTAGAGCTTTGCACGGGTGGGCGTTCTACAACAAAAAAAATTTCTTAATTTAGACATAGTAGGGAAATACGTACATCTAGATACTTATATGGCATGGCATGGCATGAAACAACCTTACCACCTGAATAACTATACCTGGTCTCCCTATACCATGAACTTCATGAATCGCTTAGTGCGTGGGTATTTGGACAAGATTTGAAAAGCTTACCCAAAACCTCCCTTTATTATTACCTTTACACAATACCTCACCCACCGGAAGACCTAGACCTGTTAGCCATGAACACTTGCATCATGAATCTTTGAGTTGCTAGGAAGGCATTTAGACCCTTCCTTTGCTAGCGCACCTTATACAGGCCTAATTTCAGTAGCTAGCCATTGATGAGAAGGTTTAGCTACGTTATCCCTATAGCGAATGAAGGGTTGGTTCAACAACCTAGGCGTGGCGTATTAAAAAACCTTGATAGACCACTAACTTTCACTTACCATATTTGATGGGCTTCAACAGAGCATTCACGGGCGAGTGTTCAACAACACTTGATTAAATAAATATTACTTTGGTACCACGGTATAACTACATATTTCTATTCACCTTTACCCTATCGAACCTTCACTTCACTTTTACCACTGATCCACCTACTTCACTAACCGCTGATCGCTATGCCCCTTCACTTACCTGCTTACTTATGCACCAACCTGGTACTTCAGCAAGGAATAGGAGGGTACGACATGCTATGAACTCTTTATCCCCTACCTTTCCTTGGTTCCACTTTACTCACCTGCAATAACTATACCTGCCTTATACCTAGTACCACTTTAATGAAGAATCCCTTAGGAGGGACAGCTATTAACTTATTCGGGATGGGATGGCATGACACAACCTTACCTTTACCTTCAGTACACACAACCTACCCACCTGTATTACTATACCTGCCCTATCTTGATTAATTAATCTTTGGAGGGATAGCTATAGGTACAACTATAGACTTCTACGGGATGGGACCAGATCAACCAACCCTTACCCTTACCTTTATTAATGCCCACAACACATAACACCTTCACTACATGTACCCCTTCCCCTATATGTCTTAGATTAGCCAGACTGCTTACATCACACTGCTATAAATGATTCTCCTAGGTCAAACTATTATCTTGTCGGGCTAGGCACCGGCCAAACTTCTTCAGTCATCACACCACACACCACAGATTTGGCGAGGAACGTGTTCTCCACCAAACGAAGCTTATCCCTTAACATGTCAAACTTCTCCTTTACTAGAGACAGAGTCACTCACTATTCATATGGTGAGGGGCTTCATCAGAATATAAGCCACCTGCAAATCAGTAGGAATATGATCAAGGACAACTTCTCCCTTTTACACTATGTCTCTCAAGAAATGGTACCATATATCAATGTGCTTGAAGCGGTCATGAAAAACTGGATTATAAAAGAGACTGATGCAACTCTAATTGTCACAGGAAATAAGATTAGGCTCCAACAAATGATCGATCAACTCTTCTACCAACTTACAAAGCCAAATGGTTTCACAACTAGTTATCGAGTCCCTCCCTGGGGGTCCCAGGCCCATATGAGGGCCCTTCTAGCTTTCATGGACCGACACTTTCTCGGTTCCCCTGTTGTCTGTATAATGTAACTATCTTTGTTGTACTTACTTGTTATTTTAGATAATAGCAGAAGCATTTTCAATATATATAGATTTTAATCTGCTTCTGCTAAACTGTGTACAACTGTCACATGCTTCCCATTGTGTTAGCGCTCAAATCTACCTTAGGCTGAAATAAGGTAAAACTCAAGGCAACATCAAACCAAGCTCAGCCTCATAGCTAGCCCTACGAGGACAGGAGAGGGCTCTCTCCAGGTCTATCTCGGCAAAAGGTCTTCAAAGGGGCTGAGATGACCTATAATGGATACTAATTTTAGGCTAGCAAATAAATATGAAAGAGGTATTTTAATAAATTACTGGGTTTTATGGGTTGTATGGGACCAAGGAACAGCATGAGCAGAGAAATTAAATCAAAGACACAGATTATCTCATGAGGCAAGATAGGCGAAAAGTTTAGCATTCGAATTGAAATTATATGGGGTGAAAGACAGCTGAGAGGCCGAAAAGGGCATCTATAATGAATCCTTCTCAGACAGAAGAAAATACACAGAAAATGTAGAAATTAGCTGAATAAATCAACGTGATGAAGATTAACCGATCACGCCATTTGAATTGCATCACAACTTTTTCTTCCTCTTCTACAATTAATTGTCACATGCGGAAATAATATAGAAGCAATCGCACATCAAAGAACAATCACACATTAACTCGGTATGTATGGGGATGGTCTATGGCTGGCTGACTATTGGCTTGTTTATAATGGAGAAATCATGTAACAATCATAGTACAAAAACTCTTCACAAGCTCTCATGCACTACCTCCCATGCTACACACTATCAAGCTAGATCTAGCAAATCACTTGCTCCAATCCTTAGCCACTTGATAGCCAACCTTGATTTGCGTATTTTAATGCTAGGTGATGGCCTCTTTATATAGATAAACCACCAGCCTAAACTTTGCAATACTCATAGCTTACTCCACCTATCTATGTGTTGCAAATAGCAACAGTATAGTTACAACTGATAGCTAACTCTACCCTTTCATCTATCTTTTTCACTGGTCTTCACTGAACTGATCATGCACTGTAGTGAACTGAAGTGTTCTTGAGTTGACTAATGAGTTAATATTTAGTAAATTAAATATTATTTAATTTACTCCACTCATATCTAATTGATTAGTTAGTTTAACTAATCCCAACTAGTTCAACTGAAATAAATAGAACACAACTCCACTATTTGTCCCGTTAACTCCTCCAAAACTCCTGCCACTGAAGTCTAACTGAAGCCAACCATGCAAGATGCCATCAAACCCTAGGAACCACGTGATTCCTTGTGTCAGTTGCATGAGTCACCTCCATGACTCAAACTGAAGTGCGCCAAGAGAGTAAACTGCTGTTTATAGTCAAAATATTATTAAGGGTAAATAATATTTGACTTCCATATTTTTAGGAGATCAGTCTAAAAATATCCTGGGTCCTAAAAATTAGGGTCTCATCTATTTTTACCGACATGTCGCATACTTTAAGAATCTCCAAGTAGAATTCCCAAATTATGCTCCGTATGTCTAAAAATAGACATAGTCTAAAAATAGACTTTGCGCCAGAATTTGCCTGCGGGCCCACTTAGTGAAGGCGACTTCATTTTACTAAGCTCCATCATCTTGCTGCATTCTCAACACTCCCTCTCAGCAAGATATGGATTATCTGCAATCCCTATCCTGCCTCTGTGGAATTCGAACTTGCTCCTGGTGAGCGCCTTCGTCGGGATGTCGGCATCCTGATCCTCCGTGGGAACATATGAAAGCATCATGATCCTCCGCTGAACACAATCTCTGATGTGATGGTACCTGATGTCGATATGTTTGGACCTATCATGAAAAACTGGATTAGCGGAGAGCTTGATGCAGCTCTGGTTATCACAGTAGATCACTGTAGGCTCCAAATGCAACCTGAACAAACCTGCGAGGATCTTCCTCATCCAAATAGCCTCGCATGCGGCCAAGCTAGCTGCCATGTACTCGGCCTCTGCTGAACTGAGTGCCACGGATCTCTGCTTCCTGCTGTACCAGGAAACTGCTGTCGACCCAATGCTGAAAACTCCTCCATAAGTGCTCTTCCGGTCTGTTGGGCTCCCTGCCCAATCTGCATCAGTGAAGCCAGAAAGCTTCACTCCATCCTCCTGTCTGTACCATAGACCATATCCCGATGTGCCTCTGATATAGCGCAATACATGCTTTCCCGCCTTCCAAAAGAGCTTGGTAGGCTTAACCATAGCTTGCGAAAGCTGGTTAACTGCATAGCATATATCGGGTCGTGTATTGACCAGATACATAAGCGACCCCACCAACTGTCGATAGACGGTGGCATCCACTACCTCCGCTGAAGTAGCATCCTCCTTCCTCCAACCACCAGGAAGAGGAGTGTCAACAGGCTTGCAGCCTTGCATGTTGAACCTCTCAAGAATATCCCGAGCATACTTTCCCTGAGAAATAAACAGTCCTCCGCTGCGCTGCCAAATCTCCAATCCCGGGAAATAATGAAGGATGCCCAAGTCCTTCATCTCAAACTCTCGTGCAAGATCCTCCTTGCATGAAAGTATCAACTGCTCATCGCCAGTCAAAATCAGATCATCTACATACAGTACGATGATCAACAGCTTCCCCTCCACCACAATCTGGTACAGGTTAGGATCCGCCTCACTCTTGGAGAGTCCAAGCCCGGTGAAGTAGCTGTCTATCCGAGTGTACCAAGCACGAGGTGCTTGCTTCAGCCCGTACAGTGCTCTCTTGAGTCGGCACACATGCGACTCACTGCTGAAGATCTCAAAACCTTCAGGCTGCTCTATGTACACCTCTTCCTCAATAAATCCATTGAGGAACGCAGTCTTCACATCCATCTGATGAATGTGCCACCCCATCTGCGCTGAGAGAGAAAGGATCGTCCGTATGGAAGAGTACCTTGCGACAGGTGCAAAGGTCTCCTCATAATCGATCCCCTCGATCTGTGAAAAGCCACGGGCGACAAATCTCGCCTTGTACTTCTCCACACTCCCGTCAGCTGCCTTCTTCACCTTGTAGATCCATCGCGAACCCACCACTGATTTCCCAACCGGTCTTGGGACAATCTCCCATGCACTGTTCCTGATGATCGAATCATATTCTTCGATCATGGCATCAACCCATGCGGGTTCCTCCACGGCTTCCTCAAAAGAGGATGGCTCTGTCACAACACATTGACTCATAAGAGCCATGTATCCAGTGTACCGATCCGGTGACTGTCTCTGTCTGCGCTGTGCCGTAGGTGGTCCTACAACCTTCTCTGCATCCCGAGCCAGTCGCTCAGCTTCTGTAGTGCGCATGCGCCCTCTGATGGTTGGCGCTGCCTGGGTGGTTTCTTCCACCTCCTGAACCTCCTCTTGTGGCTGATCCACATCAGGAAGCTCCTCCTTAGGAACTAACAGCTCCTCATCTGCATGCAAGTGTAGCTCCCTCTCAAGCGAACACTGCATGGCTTTCTCCTCCTGGAATTTTATATCCCGTCGCACAACGGTCTTGCGACTGTCTGGCACATACACTCGATAGTTATGAGGTGTATCAGTGTACCCCACAAATATTCCAACTTCAGCAGTTGGATCCAGCTTCCTTCTCGCATCCTTCGTCACATGCATGTAGACGGGAGATCCGAAAATCCGCAAATGGGAAATATCAGGCCTCTTGCCAGAATAAGCCTCCTCTGGTGTACTCATGCCAAGAACCTTGTGAGGACAACGGTTCTGCACATACACTGTTGTATTGCATGCCTCGGCCCACAAGTGAAGGGGTAGGCCCTGATCATGCAACATCGCCCGTGCAGCACCCACGATCGTTCTGTTCTTCCGCTCAGCCACCCCGTTCTGCTGTGGGTTATGGGGTGCGATGAGCTCTCTCCGAATCCCTTCTGCGCTGCAGAACTCCTTGAATTCGGCCGAGATGAATTCACCACCGTTATCACTCCTTAGAGCAATCACCTTCTTCCCCGACTCCTTCTCGACCAGTGCTTTAAACTCACAGAACTTCGCGAATGTATCGCTCTTCTTCTGCATGAAGAAGATCCAGCACTTTCGAGAGAAATCATCAACAAAGATCACATAATACATGTGCTTTGATGTCGAAGCAACTGAGAAAGGACCACACACGTCTGTGTGAACTCTCTCAAGGATCGTCGTGGCGCGACTATCCTTCTCGTGAAAGGTGGCTTTCACATACTTCCCTAAAGTACACCTCTTGCACTGATCTGACTGCGCAAGAGTGCCCTTAGGAAGTCCAGTAGAAATCTGCTGCAGAATCTTCAAAGCTCCATGGTGAAGATGGCCCAATCTCCTGTGCCATAGTTCGCCCTCATCATCCCGGCTCACCACATCTCCGGCCTTGCATGCCATAGCTGCGCAGTCATCTACCTGCAACTGATAAAGGTTCTGAGTTCGAACCCCTATCTTCCGGGTCTCTCCAGTAGTCTTACTGCGCAGGAAGGCTTTTCCTTCGCTGAAGACCACATCATACCCCTTATCCTCCAACATCGCTACTGAAATCAGGTTCTTCTTCAATCCGGGTACATGCATGACATCCTTCAGTACAAAGGGTTTACCAGACTCCCTCTGAAAGGATACGGTACCGATACCAGTCGCATTGTATCTACCGTCATCGCCCATCTCGATGTGCATACCCAAATCCTTGTCCTCCAGATCTGAGAACAACTCCCGATCTCCCGTCATATGAAATGACGCACCGCTGTCCAAGAACCACACCGATCCCGGCATACTTGAAACTAAGCATGCAATCAGTGAAACTTTGACAGCCACCCCCACACTTCCCAGCTCATCTCTGCACTGAGTGAACTTCGTGAGGTATTTGGCGATGCTGTTGCCCTTCTCCATCTTGATGTTCCTGAGCTTATCTTTGAGCACCAGCTTCCTTTGGTCGCTCTTCTTCTGGAATAGATCCGTCAAAGCTTTCCACATTAAATATGGAGTAGCCTTACCATGAAGGCTGGATACAATATGATCCTTGACGCCCTCCAACAGGATCCTTCGACATTTCGCGATCTTCTTTTGCCATGCATCGACCAGAGCTGCATCAGTGGGCTTTGGGACATCCGCATCCACGAACTCCTTCAGACCATTATCTTCTAACACTGCTTCCATTCGATCTTTCCATGCAACATAGTTCGAACTGCCTTCAAGAGCATATTCGAGTCGCAAACCATTGAAAGAAGACATCTTTCAACACCGGCACCAAGAAGAACAACCTTCTGCAAAATTCGGATTCCAAACTCCAAGCTCTATCGCTTCCGATCTATACTTGAAAACAAATTATTTCCAAATCAGAGATTGACTGCAAAGGGCATTCACCAGATCTTTCACCTTACAAAGAAGGATGAATATTCCGGAGAATACCTGGCCCGCATGCAGACTCTGTCCGAGGAAATAAGTTTGCAATCACCGTAATAGACTTCGACAATTAATCTCGCTCCGATACCATGTAGAAATTAGCTGAATAAATCACTTATTCAATGAATATTAACCCGATCATACATCAATTTCGAATTGCATGCATAACACATAACCTTCTTCTACAATTAATTGTCACATGCGGAAATAACAGAAGCAATCTCACATCAAATCAATCACACATTAACTCTGTATGTATGGGGAAAGCCTATAGCTGAAAACCCCGCAGCTATTGTGTATATTATAATGGAGAAATCATGTAACAATCATAGTACAAAAACTCTTCACAAGCTCTCATGCACTACCTCCCATGCTACACACTATCAAGCTAGATCTAGCAAATCACTTGCTCCAATCCTTAGCCACTTGATAGCCAACCTTGATTGCGTATTTTAATGCTAGGTGATGGCCTCTTTATATAGATAAACCACCAGCCTAAACTTTGCAATACTCATCGCTTACTCCACCTATCTATGTGTTGCAAATAGCAACAGTATAGTTACAACTGATAGCTAACTCTACCCTTTCATCTATCTCTTTCACTGGTCTTCACTGAACTGATCATGCACTGTAGTGAACTGAAGTGTTCTTGAGTTGACTAATGAGTTAATATTTAGTAAATTAAATATTATTTAATGTACTCCACTCATATCTAGTTGATTAGTTAGTTAACTAATCCCAACTAGTTCAACTAAAACAAACAGAACACAACTCCACTACTTGTCCCGTTAACTCCTCCAAAACTCCTGCCACTGAAGTCTAACTGAAGCCAACCATGCAAGATGCCATCAAGCCCTAGGAACCACGTGATTCCTTGTGTCAGTTGCATGAGCCACCTCCATGACTCAAACTGAAGTGCGCCAAGAGAGTAAACTGTTGTTTATAGTCAAAATATTATTAAGGGTAAATAATATTTGACTTCCATATTTTTAGGAGATCAGTCTAAAAATAGTCTGGGTCCTAAAAAATAGGGTCTCATCTATTTTTACCGACATGTCGCATCCATCAAGAATCTCCAAGTAGAATTCCCAAATTATGCTCCGTATGTCTAAAAATAGACATAGTCTAAAAATAGACTTTGCGCCAGAATTTGCCTGCGGGCCCACTTAGTGAAGGCGACTTCATTTCACTAAGCTCCATCATCTTGTTGCATTCTCAACAGAAAATGAACGCTTTCTCAAGGTAGAGAAATTAACATGGATTCTACCTTTCTCACTTAAAAGCATTCATCTAGAAATGATTATGAAATGAACAGTAAACATAACGAGAAACATATGAAACAGAGAAGAAACATATGCCAAACTTTTCCCAAGAGTCCAACCCTGAAAGTGTCTCAGAAAATACAATAAATAGACAAGTCTAACCCCTTCCCATGCCTCTAGGGGTCGAGCTCATGCTTCTAGGAGAAGTTTGAACCAATTCTAAACAAAGAGCTAAAATCTAGGCAGCCAAACAACTTGCCTCTATAAGCTAGGAAACTGATCCATTCTCTTGATTTTCACTTTTTTGTAAATGAATCATCTAGAAAAAGTAAATACATGCCAAAATTACATCATGGTTACGAAATTACATCAAGCTAGATCAAAAATTACATCAAGAGGTGAAACTAGTCAAAACTGGCCGAATTCCTGAGCTGGAAGGTGAAAAATAGGCTAAATTCCTCTATGCGCCGCGCTCCAAAGCTCTATGCGCCACGCCATTTGGGTACGCCGCGCCTGAACAAATTAACACTGCGGAAAGATGCCCGATGCGTCGCGCTCTGTGGGTGCACCGCGCTCTATCCCAACGCGTCGCGCCCTGTGTCAACACAGTTAGCTCTTCACCAAACACGATTTTCACCTTCCATGATTTGAATTCGACTTCTCATTCAACCTTTGGATGCACAAGAATATTTAAAACATATGAAAAGATCTTTTAAAATCGTGGAGTTTAAGTTTTGGTTTTACAAGACCCATTTTTATAACATTTGGCATTGACACTTTTTACAAATTAATACCACTCTGAACTTTGTCAATTTGAAATTTGGCATGAACACAATGTTGTTTTTTATTTGATTTTCTTGACTTGGGCAATGAAAATTTTCAGGGTAATGGGCATAATATCTCGACTTGTCTTAACAAAAACCCAGTAATTGAAGATTCGACACTTTCACAACTTGAAATAAACTCTATTTTTTTCACTTGACTTTTTGGCTTGAATGATGTTTTCTTGATTGAATTTTTGCAGGGATGGTGGCGTGGCACTTCAGCAAAGGATCAGGAGAGGCTGCATGTGAACATTTTCAACTGAGAAACTTTGAATAATTACATATTTAAAAACACATTTTGACGATTTCTTCTTCAAAATAGGGTTTTGAAGAAGAATCAATCTCGCATTATTGACGATAACAATCTTGAAATAAAAAATCACTGAAGACATCCTCATGGCCTGCGGACATTATTCAATGTTCTGAAGACAAACCCTAGACCTAGAAAGTGAAATGACTCTTTTCTGGACCACAGTAACATCAATGACTGCAAATGACGAGAAATGAACTTTGGTGAATTTGACTCTGGCGAAGGACTGACAAGACCGAGTCTAACATTGGCTCCAATGGGGATGGCAGCTGCCACTTCTTGGAGGTGCCAAGAACTGCAGATCTTTGGGAGAGCAGACAGTGCCTCCATCCATTGGGCTATGGAGTCATTATTTCGACAGACAACATGAGACTTTCGACTCATTTATAGACTGAAACTTGACTGAAATGATTGAAAAAATGACTCGGAAAACTTCAAACCAAAACTGTAAGGAAACTAGAACGAAATGATGCCTTTGGCTGCTTATTTATTTACAAAATCTACCCTAATTTGCTGCAAAACCAATAGATTAAGTAATACTGTAATGCCAGATCAACCATTCAAGTAAATGTGAGAAGGATGCTGCTTGAGAGTGCTTCCACCAGGACACAGATGTAATTGCTGGCAGCCATACATGCACGTAATGAGTCTGGTTATGTAAAAAAAAAGTTGATCTATCATTCAGACTGAAAAACATTTCCATGTATGTTGCAATAGGATCGAAAAAGCCAGACTCTGTTTGCTGCCCCAACTCTGCAATACATACTTCCAGCTGCACACTATCCATGCAAATATCAACGTGCAGCTCTATTGTTTCTTTTTTTGAAGGAGGGAGAGTTTCCAAGAACTTTTTGGGATCTCAGAATTCATATGATTGGATCTGATCATTTAAATACTGAATCTCCTTCTGAAATATTTCAGCAAGTAACTCGCAGAAACCAGTTTTAGCTTCAAGAGGAAACTTCGAAGATTTCAAACATTGAAGCAGGACAATGAAAATTCTTCATTAAGTTCAATATCCACTAACCAATCTCTAACTTCTTTTATAGCTTCACAAAGTGCAGGGTCTGCCACATACCCTACCATTTCATGAATGGATTAGTGAGCACTGGAATCTCTGGATCGAGTTGGAGTCGCCAGGTGAATGTTTCAGCCTTCATATGTGTCTGACTGCTGTCCACCATCAATAATCAGATCTGAACTTGATACATGTACTGGGGCAAGACAATCTACAAGTCGAATGTCACATTCACAAGCTAGACTGGAGATGGACTGAAGCAGCGTTTATCTACTATGCACTTGCAGAGCAATGTGCAATTCGAAGGCTAACTGACGTGACTTCAGGCTCCATCTGTAGCCAATGAAACGAATGACATCAACAAGCAAACCAGTTCTTTCCCTAGTATGGTCGCCACTATGTTAGCGCTCAAATATACCTTAGGCTGAAATAAGGTAAAAATCAAGGCAACATCAAACCAAGCTCAGCCTCGTAGCTAGCCCTACGAGGATAGGAGAGGGCTCTCTCCAGGTATATCTCGGCAAAAGGTCTTCAAAGGGGCTGAGATGACCTATAATGGATACTGATTTTAGGCTAGTAAATAAATATGAAAGAGGTATTTTAATAAATGACTGGGTTTTCTGGGTTGTATGGGACCAAGGAACAGCATGAGCAGAGAAATTAAATCAAAGACACAGATTATCTCATGAGGCAAGATAGGCGAAAAGTTTAGCATTCGAATTGAAATTATATGGGGTGAAAGACAGCTGAGAGGCCGAAAAGGGCATCTATAATGAATCCTTCTCAGACAGAAGAAAATACATAGAAAATGAACGCTTTCTCAAGGCAGAGCGATTAACATGGATTCTACCTTTCTCACTTAAAAGCATTTATCTAGAAATGATTATGAAATGAATAGTAAACATAACGAGAAACATATGAAACAGAGAAGAAACATATGCCAAAATTTTCCCAAGAGTCCAACCCTGAAAGTGTCTCAGAAAATACAATAAATAGACAAGTCTAACCCCTTCCCATGCCTCTAGGGGTCGAGCTCATGCTTCTAGGAGCAGTTTGAACCAATTCTAAACAAAGAGCTAAAATCTAGGCAGCCAAACAACTTGCCTCTATAAGCTAGGAAACTGATCCATTCACTTGATTTTCACTTTTTTGTGAATGAATCATCTAGAACAAGTAAATACATGCCAAAATTACATCATGGTTATGAAATTACATCAAGCTAGATCAAAAATTACATCAAGAGGTGAAACTAGTCAAAACTGGCCGAATTCCTGAGCTGGAAGGTGAAAAATAGGCTAAATTCCTCTATGCGCTGCGCTCCAAAGCTCTATGCGCCACGCCATTTGGGTACGTCGCGCCTAAAAAAATTAACACTGTGGAAAGACGCCCGATGTGTCGCGCTCTGTGGGTGCGCCGCGCTCTATCCCAACGCGTCGCGCCCTGTGTCAACACAGTCAGCTCTTCACCAAACACGATTTTCGCCTTCCACGATTTGAATTCGACTTCTCATTCAACCTTTGGATGCACAAGAATATTTAAAACATATGAAAATATCTTTTAAAATCGTGGAGTTTAAGTTTTGGTTTTACAAGACCCATTTTTATAACATTTGGCATTGACACTTTTTACAAATTAATACCACTCTAAACTTTGTCAATTTGACATTTGGCATGAACTCAATGTTGTTTTTTATTTGATTTTCTTGACTTGGGCAATGAAAATTTTCAGGGTAATGGGCATAAGATCTCGATTTGTCTTAACAAAAACCCATTAATTGAAGATTTGGCACTTTCACAACTTGAAATAAACTCTGTTTTTTGCACTTGACTTTTTGGCTTCAATGATGTTTTCTTGATTGAATTTTTGCAGGGATGGTGGCGTGGGATTTTAGCAAAGGATCAGGAGAGGCTGCATGTGAACATTTTCAGCTGAGAAACTTTGAATAATTACATATTTAAAAACACATTTTGATGATTTCTTCTTCAAAACAGGGTTTTGAAGAAGAATCAATCTCGCATTATTGACGATAACAATCTTGAAATAAAAACTCACTGAAGACATCCTCATGGCCTGCGAGCATTATTCAACGTTCTGAAGAAAAACCCTAGACCTATAAAGTGAAATGACTCTTTTCTGGACCACAGTAACATCAATGACTGCAAATGACGAGAAATGAACTTTGGTGAATTTGACTTTGGCGAAGGACTGACAAGACCAAGTCTAACACATTGAACGAGGATATCATACTTGTGCCCAAACTAAAACAATAACTGGAAGTGCTCTTCCATTCACTTGCATCTCCTGCCCAATCTGAATCAACAAATCCATGGAGTAACAACTAGCCATCTCCTGCATACCTCATGCCATAATGAATTATGCCCTTCAAGTATCTAAGCACATGCCTGGCAACTTTCCAATGAGACTGTCAGGGTTCAACCATAAACTAGCTCAATGTATTTATAGATCAACATAAATACAGACTGGTATTCACAAGGTACATAAGGGACCTGGTCAATTGCCTACACAAAGTAGGATCAACCAAATCTCAATTATCATCAAAAGTGAACTTCAGATTTGGAAATATATGAAAGATCTCCACAGTGTTCTTCCCTTGCCCAAGGAATACTTCACTTGCACCCTGCAAAACTTCTAGACCCAAAAGTAATGCAGCAAATCGATATCCTTCATGTCAAATTATCTAGCTAACGTATTCTTTCACCACACAATGAGTTGGTCATAACTTCCTATAAGAATAAGATCATTTACATATAGGACCAAGACAAGCATATCAGATTTATCAAAGAAATATGAAAGTGTAGAATATGCACAAATCTTGGAAAAGCCAAAATTTAGTAAGTACTCATCAATCCTAGAGTACCAGGACTGTGGTCTTTGCTTCAGCCCATAAAGAGCCTTCTTCAACCTGCAAACATGAATATATCACCCATGGACCTCAAAACCTCTTGACTAATTTATGTATACTTATTCTTCAATCACACCATTCAAAAATGTTGTATATACATCCATTTGGTATATAGGAAAACCAAAACAAGATGCTAAAGACATGACGGAGTGGGAGGAAGCGCAAGGAGGCAACCAATGATAGGGGAGAGTTTTCTCCTATGGTATATTCTTTTTAGGTTTAAGATCAAGATAAGAAGAGCGCCAATAAAGGTGCTAAATTGGGATGCACCTTCAAGCTAATTTGAGTATTCCACAAGATAATGATTCATAGGGCAACCTGATATCCTAATAGTGCCTATTCCTTATAACTAAATACCTAAAAGAATACCTGGGCTAAGACGTGTTGGGTTTGTTTCGAAATATCGTGTTTAATCCATATGTTGGTTGCTTGAGAAACCATAATTCTTTCCTTCCCCTCTTGGATAGTCGGATAGCTGGCATTCTATATGTCTTATTACTTATATAAGTGCATTCAATCGTTCCACTAGGATAAAAGTGCCAGTTCTCACCTCACGTAGATTAGCCATAACTCTTTGAGGAAGATGTCTCGCTTTCCATCCAATAGTAGCTGCTTCAATTCAAACGCTTTCCATAAGGGTGCATTAGCACACTTGACTAAAAAGGGAGGGATTCTCCATACTTTCCAATAGTGAGTACGCTTCGATGAAGTATAGCTTTGATGAAATAAGAGGATTTATCCCTGGCACATAGGTGGCTGGGGTTGCCCCGCGTACCTGCACTATAGTTTGCATATTACACTAGGTGTTGTTCCGAAGTAGAATCCCCATGTTCACAACAAATGAGAGAGATATAAAAGTTTCCCTTCATTACTACATACCCGAGAAAGAGAGTTCCCCATGCACCATACAAGAGGATGGCTAGACATGTTGATAGAGTGAGTTGCCTAGCTCGTTGAATAACGTGACTATGTGCTTTTTCCAACTATGTGTACGGGACAAGGCTATGTGCAGTTAGTGAATGGATTTGTGCAGTTAGTGAATGGCTTTCTGTGAACGGCTTGTCTTCAGTGAGTGGCTTCTATGTGAGTCACCCAAGTTATCAACATATGACCTCGAAACATCCCCGACATGGCACGGTACGGTACGACACACGGTACAGCTCTATGATCGACGGCACTTTGAATCACAACTACCCACCCGCTTCACCAACCTATATTTACTGCCCATGCACTTAGTAAACTTAGGACTTAGAAATGGATGCCCACACCGTGCGTGCCTTATTGCATGGAGGGAGGGAGCACCTAGGAAAGCCCACTGGATTCATGTTTTTACTTTTGCTACCAACAACCACTTGCTTCAAGAATCCTTAGGGGAGTACCACTATTCTCTTTATTGGGCCGAGCGGGCTTAACCCCCAGATACTAGTGGACAGCCTAGGAACGCCAGTTATGCTTACTTGTTTTATTTTAGTTTTACCAACCCCCTCTTCGTTCTATTTACAAACCATACCTCACCCAACTTACTGATGCCCCCGGGCATCCACTTAATTTTGGCTTCTGGAATCCTTAGTTGCTAGGCACTTATGTAGACTAAAGGGTTAAGAACCCACCCGTCTTACCACTGTAGACTTGTATGTGTACCCGAGCCCTAAAAGTGAGCCCTATCACCGCTGTATCCTTGTCTGTGAGCCAGCCCTATAACACAAACTCACTTTCTTATTATTAGTATAGAGTGAGCCCTATCATCGTTGTAGCCTCGTACGCTTGTGCGCTTCTACCCTCGAGGAACAACCCCACCTAGTAAGTGCTTCCCTGATAACGACGACCGCTTAGTGAGTGCCCTTTGTTTGTTGCTTGCTTGAGAAATATGACCAATACATAGTTGGTTGCTTCCCTCAGAACGAACACCGCCTAGTGAGTGCTTGCCTTACCTAATGAACTTGCTTGAGGACTTACCTTAGATGTATTACTACTAGATAAATCCCTCACCATATGAATAGTGAGTCCCTCTCCTCAACCTCGTAACCTCGGCTGAGAAAGACAACCAATACATAGTTGGTTGCTTCCCTCAGAACGAACACCACCTAGTGAGTGCTTGCCTTACCTAATGAACTTGCTTGAGGACTTACCTTAGATGTATTACTACTAGATAAATCCCTCACCATATGAATAGTGAGTCCCTCTCCTCAACCTCGTAACCTCAGCTGAGTCGATGGCGACCTTTTGTTGAGAGTTTGTTACCTCTCCTTTGTCGAGAGTTCGGCAAGCTCACCCTCACCCTAACGGGCCTTGTGTCGAGAGTTCGTTACCTCTCCTTTATCGAGAGTTCGAAAAGCTCACCCTCACCCTACCAGGCCTTGACCTCGTAACCTCAGTCAAGTCCCTCTTCTTTTAGTCGAGAGTTCGTTACCTCACCCTCCGGGCCTCACCATATGAATAGTGAGTGTCTCCGTCCCTCACCATATGAATAGTGAGTCCCTCTCCTCAACCTCGTAACCTTGGCTAAGTCGATGGCGGCCTTGTGTCGAGAGTTCATTACCTCTCCTTTGTCGAGAGTTCGGCAAGCTCACCCTCACCCTAACAGGCCTTGTGTCGAGAGTTTGTTACCTCTCCTTTGTCGAGAGTTCGACAAGCTCACCCTCACCCTACCGGGCCTCGACCTCGTAACCTCAGTCGAGTCCCTCTTCTTTTAGTCGAGAGTTCGTTACCTCACCCTCTGGGCCTCACCTTTCTTAGGTCAGGTGAGAAAGAAATCCCTCGACCTCGTAACCTCAGCCGAGTCCCTACTGGGCCTCACCATATGAATAGTGAGCCCCTACCGGGCCTTCGGGCCTCACCTTTTTAGGGAAGGTGAGTAATAAATCCCTCACCATATGAATAGTGAGCCCCTACCGGGCCTACCAGGCCTCACCATATGAATAGTGAGTCGATGGCGGCCTGAAGTCGAGAGTTCGGCAAGCTCACCCTCACCATATGAGTAGTGTTAGCCACCTATAATTTTCGTTATACCAAAAGGTGGCTAAGACTTTTTGAGCCTCCAAGGAACAAAGTTTATCACTAAAAATTGTTGGCTCTTGAAGGCTCCTTGAAGGCCTCATGCCTCTGTCCAAAATCTTCATTACCTTTGCCTTTTTATACTCAGAAATTTCTGCTGATTCTGAGTGAAAGACTGCTGAAAGACCTTCATTTTCCCCTTTCTCAAACCTTCATTTGCTCCCCTTTTTTCTCCATAAAAAACTCCCTTGTTTTCATAAATCCTCTTCTTCCATTTATGAAAATCACTTTTCCATAGTTAAAAAACCCATTTTTTGACTATTCCGAAACCCCCCATTCCTTTGAAAAACATGAGAAATTTCATAAAAAACAAAGTTATATTTACTATGGACGTAAGCCCCCTTGGGCTAAGTCCTAGCCACTTCCCCTCACATGCCCATGCATTAAAACCAAATGTCAAAAAATCTCGGCGCTAATCGCATCGCACAAATTCAAAGTGTGCAAGTCTTTGTGCCATGACAAAACTCCGATTGCGATTAGCCTTTATATATACAAACCCCTAAATGTATTGTCGTTTCCATATAAATAATTCTCGATTTGCTTTTCCTTTGTAAAATATTCAAAACCCACTTTTCCAAAGTTTGGTCTTAAAAACCCAAGTCACGTGTTGAAATATTTAAATGGGTTGATTGAAAGACCGATCGCACAATCGCAATCAGAGAAATCAAATGGGTTGATCAAAAAAACTGCATCAAAATCTTCCGATGCGATTAAGTCCCTGTGTAATAAATCTCGCTCCCCCACTTTTGTTTCATATACCCTATACCCAAGACCAGGGGTTGTAGACCCGGGCGCTTATCGCATTGCACAAATTCAAAGTGCGCAAGTTTTTGCCATCACCCAAAAAGTTTCGATGCGATCAGCCTTTGTATACAAAAACTCCCGATCGCATCAAACTTTGTATTGAAAATGCCCGATGCGATTAAAACCTTTGTATAAATATAAATATTCCGTGGGCCCACCTTCCTTACTTAAACCCTTATAAATAATCCATCCCGATTCCTCTTTTCCTTTGTAAAATGCAAAAACCTGCTTTTTCAAAGTTTTAGTCTAAAAACCAAAAAACGTGTGTTAATATGAATGGGTTGATTAAAAAGACCACATCGGAACTTTCGATGCGATTGGTCTTATATGTATAAAACTCTGCCCCTGATTGCAATAGGCCGATCGCATTGGAAACCTTCGCATGGCCCATCCGATTATGTTCGTTTGCAACTTCCGATTGCGATGTTCTGATAGCGCAATCGCATCGGAGTTTTTTAATCGCATTGCGCAATTTCATCGTGTGCGTTTTTTTTCTCCCCCGACTTCCTATCCCTCCGATTCACTCCCCGCCGTTGATCTGATCCTTAGATCAAACGGCCATCGCCTAATCGCTTCTGCCCTCCCGATCACGTAATCGCATCGGAGATTTCTCATCACACCCTTTTTCCACTTCCCGCCGATTGCGATTCCCCGATTAAATCTGGACCGTCCACATGTCCAGATCCAACGGCTACGCTCTCTTCCATCTTCTGAAGCAGTTTAAACCAAAAACCGCAGGATTTCTTAATTTTTTTATGTTTTATGCAGGTTTTAAATGTTTTCCACTGTATTAAAGAGAAAGGCCGAAGGCCGGGAAATACGTTTCTTGCACTTTTGGGCTATTAAAAAGAACCATTCGCGGGCTCTATTCCATTTTTTTTTTAATGATTCATGAGCATTGATACCATAAAGAGTCCTGCACAGCCCTGCACATTGACAAGACACTGCTTTATTCAAAAGAACAGTTAAAAAGTATAAGTTTGAAGATAAAGCACAACGGATGAAGATTGAAGATAGATTTTGGGAATTACGACTAAAAATACTTATCAAAAGCCTAATTCCCAGAGTTAAAACACAATTAAAGGAGATCATAAGTGTTTTAAAAGACAGAAAAGCTTCCACCGCTTCAAATGAGGCAAATTGATCCCTATAGCTACCACGATGCCACCTGTGCCTCAAAGTATTCAATCAGAGGCCGAATTTATTGATCAGAACTGGATATCTGCCTCATAACATAGCCAAAGGGTAAATTCTGTAGGAAAATTAATGACAAACATCTGCAGAGTTACTTTGACACCACACAGAGCCTCAAAGGTCAACAAAAGCTCCTACCGAGCTTAAGCTTTATGTAAAAACATTTAATACAGAGGATACGTATGTAAGTTTCTTCATTGAGTCCCTCAAAGGCCAAGAAACCATTAAGACTATATTAATTATAATTGAGATCTTTTTTCAGATCTCACCTCCTCATTCTTCTATAAATACTGCTGTAGAAGATGAGAATTTGTTGGTTTTTGTTTGATCACAAGTTGTAATACTGAAAATCTTTGAAATAAATACATAGTTCGTTGAAGTTGAAGAACAAATTGAAGTCTTGGAGGTCTTGATGATGTTTTTGCATGTTTGTTCCCGAGAAGGCTCTATCATTGGATCCGTGAGCTTGGTTGTTGGTGAAGTATTCTGAACTGTTTTATGTTTTCCTCTATTTTCATTATGTTCCATAATTTCTTACTACAGTAGGTTGAAAGTTTTAGGCTAAGAAATGACTCTTGGAAGCACCTTAGGCCTGTTCATCCTTCAATGTTTCATGTTTTCTTCTGCTGAAGTATTTTAGAGGCTTTAATCTTTCTCTTTAGTCTTCATGCTTGTTTATTTCCTTAATAGTTTGAACAGTTGGTTTCATCATGATTATGGTTTTCCCTGCTTGTCTGCTGCCACTTAAAAAATATTATTGAAGTCTCCCTTTGAAGTTCTCTGCTTACAGTGAATCAAAGAGGTCGGTTTTGATCTTGCCCTTTGTCCTCATTTAAACAGTTGGCTTTAAGGTCATTATAATTATGATCATAGATGTATTTAGGTGTTCCCTCTTCTATGATTGCAATTATCAGTAAATATTTTATGTTTTCTAAGTCCTTTAAAATAAAATCTTTGAGGAAATAGGGTGTTCCCTGAATCTTAGATTTCATTTTAAAAGTTGTTTTGAGATCATGATTTGCTTAAAGGTGTGATTTACAGAATTCATGGTTAGCCCTGTCTATCAAAGAGCTCTTTATTGTTCAAGTTATGCTTTCAAATTACCTTTTTTGAGAATTAAACATCTCTTTCCAAATCATTAATGTTAATCTCATTCCAAAAACAAAAGGATCCTATGGCCAAGTTAGATTTTCCCTTTGATATCCCATATCCATTAATGAGTTTGTTATGACCTTTTCTTGACTCCATTGCCCAATGAACCAGATATTTCTCTGTCCTATATATCTTTCCTAGGCCTTTCATGTTCTGCTGTATCATTTCATCCAACCAAACAAACAAACAAACACCTGCACTTAATAACTAGTCTAAAACCAATACTCAAAGCACACAAGATAAACCTTTGCAAACAAACCTTTGAGAGATCCCTCTCTGAGAATAGGAGGACTAGATCCTGTAACTCTAAATATTGGTTCTGATGTTGCCTTGTCTTTTGATCTGCCAAACTATCAAAACACGGGACACCAACATAATGGCGATCACGATGGGACCCTGAGTAAAATCTTCGAAATTAAACACTCACTCCCTAGTATGACATAAGTAACATTCTTCAAGCACTACCAAGCATAATGGTAATCATGATAGGACCTTTTTGAATCAGTGACAAACTAAGTAACCCTTAGGATTCTCATAAAGCTTTATCAAACCTTGAAGGATTCAGTTACCTAGCCATAAGAGTAAACTTTGTATGTTTAAACACCCTAGCTAAGTGTTAAATCAGATTTAGGACACTCTCTTAACCTATAAATGACTCAGAAAAACCCAAAAAACATTTTAGTTTGGCTTCATAATAAACTTGGTGGTGGACCATAAAACCTTTTACCTCCAAAAGAGCTAAAACTTTCCACCTGGCGACTCCACAATCCTAAAAACAGACCTTAAGACTCCACTGGGAAGACCCCAAGTCTTAATAGCATCATACAAACTCAGGTAGAAGGCTTCAAGATTAAAATTTTACTTCTTCTAAAAATATCAGTTAGCCTCCTAAAAATTGTCATATTTGGTTAAACTTTCTTTTTTAACTAGGTCTGAAAAACATAGCATAGTGTCTTCTAGAAAGATTCACACTAGAGCCCATCCTGACCCGAATCCACCTGAGATAGTTGATGACCCAGAAAGAATCCTTTGGAAGTCTCCTAGGATTAAATTATCAACTGTTTTCAGATCACCCTTGAGAGCTAATTCAGTTCCTGAAAATCTTACAGCTCTACAACAATCACAACCTGACTTAGTAAATCCATTTAGAACTAGGTCATTTGATGATATAACTCAGCTAGACTCTGAATTTTCACTTTCATCCCCTGAGACAAGTGAGAATCTTGGTAATAGAGAAACAACACCTCCTGATTTGCATTTCCTTCACAACTTAGGTGTCTCTCATCCAAGATCAGCTCAGAAATCTACTACTGTTATGTCCACATCTGCTCACCCTACATCCACTATTCAAAACACTCCATTTCAGCCATTTTTTGTAAACCCACCTCTTGTAAATCCACCCTTATTTCCAGCCATGGCAACATGGTATGCCCCATTAGTGTTACCACAACCTCTACTTCCCTTACCAAATGATTACCAATCCAAAATCCCTCACTTCATTGGAAAAGAGCCCACAACAGCCCAACAACATGTAGATAAGATGGAAGATGCATTTGATTACATGGAGATAGAAGAAGAAACTATGAAGATGAGGATCTTCGCCCAGAGTTTAGGAGGAGATGTAAAGAAATGGTTCAAGAACTTACCTCCTAATAGCATAAATGATCTCCCTACCTTGCATCAAACATTTATCAACAAATGGGAACTAAAAAAGAATCCTCTCCAAATACTAGCAGAATATAGTAGCCTCAAGAGAAATCAAGGAGAGAGTATTCCTGACTACTCCACTAGGTTTAATAGCATTTACAATGCTCTTCCACCACACATGAAACCTCCTAAAGGCATGGCTTTAGTAAAATATCCCGAAGGCCTTGATGTTGACATGATGTATCAGTTGAGGGAGAGGGATTACTTAACCTTAGAGGACATGCAGAAAGGAGCTGTAAGCGTAGAAGCAAACATAATTGAGAAAAGAAATAGGTTGAGATCGGAGAAGAGGGTAACTTATAAAGATGACATACTACCCTCAACCTCAACTCCTGATACAAAAATCAACAACCTAGTGAAGGTAATGGAAAGGATGCTTGAAAATATAAATCTGAATGATAGAGTTCCACCAAGAGAACCCCAGAATAACCAAAATAGAAATAGAAATCAGAATTATAGAAGAGAAAACAATCAAGATAAGCAGAAAGAAAGTGACCAACTGATTAGACCTCCCTTCCAACAAAACTATGTGGATCAATATGAGGAAGATCGAGAGTTGGAAAGGCTGGGAGAATCTCACATAAAATTGATTGGATCAGATAGTGGGGATGATGTTTTCATCACTGAGGAAGAACAAAATTTCTTTTCTGATCAAAATACAAACAACTATGAAGATTCTGAAGACTATAGATTGGGGTTTGAAAATGCAATCATGGAAGTGCATAAACAAAACGATCTTATGAGCAAAGGAAATGTAGATAACTTAAAAGATAAGAACACTAATACTGCTATCAAGAAAAACACAGAAACTCAGCCCAAAAAGACAACATAAAAAGTTAACATATTGGCTAAGAAACCCGACTTAAACAAAGGCAAAGGGGTCTAGTCGAATGCTGAACACAATACCCCTAGCACTTCAGCTAGTAGTCCTAATAAAAATGTCCCAGTTACTAGTCTAAACAAGGTTCAGCAAATCAAAGTTGCTGAAAATAATTCGATTGAAAAAACAAATGTAAATACAAACAAGGTTCAAAAAATCAAAGTTGTTGAAAAGAATTCGATTGAAAAAACATATGTAAATACAAACAAGTCAATTATTCCTTTCAGCCTTGAGGGAGAGATTGCTAAGATAGAAATTGCCATTCCCCTAGCTGAACTAGTAACCCAAGAAATGTACAAACACCAAGTTTTGAAAGCTTTGAACTTAGGAAGTGATACTGACACCCTGAACTTGACAGATGACAAACCTGAGCTGTTGTTTGGCTCAGAAGTTGAGGGGAAATACCAAGAAGGAACCGTGCCCCCCTTCTATGTTAGTTTGAACATACATGAGAAAATTCTACACATTGCCATGTTAGATTTTGGGGCTTCACACAATCTAATGCCCACGGTAGTGATGGAAAGCTTAGGCTTAGAAATTACTAAACCATACAAAGATTTGTATTCCTTTGACTCAAGCAGAGTCAAATGTTTGGGTTTAATCAAAGATTTGTGTGTTAACTTATCCCAAATTCCTGCTAAGAGTTTAGTCATGGACATAGTTGTAGCTGACATTCCCCCTAAGTATGGCATGCTCTTATCAAGATCTTGGGGAGCCAAACTTCAGGGAAGCCTTCAAATGGACATGTCTTACGCCACCATACCTGTTTTCAACCAGAACAAAAGACTGTACAGGGAATCTCACATGAAGTACATGGTGAGCAATATAGACAAACCAAACAACTCTCCAATCTATTCTATTCAGTCAAGTTTAGATTCCTTTATCTTATGTAACGAAGATGAAATTACTCAACAAGATTAAGAGAACATAGACTCAACTGATTCACCAGAAAAATCGAATTTTCCCTCGAATCAACTTCAAAACCTCGACAATCAACAACAACAAGAAAACTAAAATAAGTCAAACGTAATGTGGACAATAAACTTTGATGGATCCTGTAATAAATCAAGTGCAGGTGCAGGCGTATGGATCCAAAATACGAATCAAAGTTTTTCATACAAATTGAATTTCCCATGCACTAACAATATCGCTGAGTATGAAGCACTCCTCCTAGGTTTACAATTGCTCAAACAATTAGAAGCCCAAAAGATAATGATCTTAGGAGATTCTGAACTGATCATAAAACAAATCAAAGGAGAATACTTAGCCAGAAATTTGAGGCTTAGAGAATATCGAAACGCTGTTCTCGATTTATTGAAAACCTTTGAAAAATACGAACTTGCTTTCATTCCTAGAGCATTTAATAATTTGGAAGATGAACTCGCTTTCAAAGCCAGTAACTGTCAGATACCTGAGATAAATGAACATCTTAGCCTAAAGGTAAAACATAGGCCTTCCGTACCTGATAACGAAGATCACTGGCAAGTATTTGATTCTGACCAACACATAGACAATTTCTTAAAATTAGAAAACGATTTCACCATACCAACATCAGAATCTAGCCATAATGAAAATTGTCCATATATCGAAGAAATCCCAGAAGATGAAATAACACACTCTGCTGATATAAATCATTATGAGAATCCGTTTGAAGCAGAGTTAATTGACAACGTGGACCAAAAAGATCTCGAAGTTTTAGAATGTAAAAACGGTTCAATTCCAAGAGGCCTCTCACCTTTGGAACACCTTTTCGACTTTAATGATGTAGCCAAAGAACCAAAAATGGAGCCCGTAGAAACAAACGTAGAAGAACACAACATAGGCTCCCTAACAGAACCCAAGATGATTAAATTGTCCAGCACTCTTCCAACTCACATAAAATCTCGATACATAGATCTGTTTAAGGAGTTTAAAGATATTTTTTCCTAAGCATACATAGATCTGAAGTCTTACGATACTAGCATCATTTAGCACAAGATTCCCCTAAAGGAAAATCAAAAGCCTTTCAAACAAAAACTAAGGAGAATAAACCCACTTTTATTACCTTTAGTTAAAGCCAAAATTGAAAAGATGCATGATGCTGGCATTATAGTGCCAATTAGATTTTCAGAATGGGTGTCAAACCTAGTTTCTATCAGAAAAAAGACAGGAGAGATCAGACTCTGTATCGACTTCAGAAACTTAAATAGAGCATCCCTAAAAGACAACTACCCATTACCCAAGATGGACCATATAATTCAAAGGGTAGTTGGGTCAAAAAGCATATCACTCTTAGATGGGTTCTCAGGTTACAACCAGGTCTTAGTGCTCCCAAGTGATCAAATCAAAACTGCTTTTACCACACCTTGGGGCACCTTTATGTATGTCAAAATGACTTTCGGGTTAATGAATGCAGGGGCCAACTTCCAAAGGGCCATGGACATAGCCTTTTCTGAAGATATTTTCTCTTTCATTCTCATTTACCTTGATGAAATAACTATCTTTTCAAGAACTGATGAAGAAAATTTGACTCACTAAAGAAACGTTTTTGAGAAGTGTAGGAAATTTGGCTCGTCATTGAATCCCAAGAAGACACTCTTTGGTCTCCAAGGAGGTAAACTTCTTGGACATATAATTTTAGAAGAGGGAATCAAAATAGACCCTACAAGGATACATGGAATATTGCAGATCAACCTTCCAAGGAGCCTCAAATAATTGTAATCTTTCATCGGAAAGATTAATTTTCTAAGGAGGTTCATTCCTAATCTTGTTGAGTTACTAAAAAAAATTACAAACATGCTTAAGAAATATGTGGGTGTGAAATGGACCTTACCAGCTAAACAATCATTTGAACTGGTCAAACAAGCCCTTACCCAAACACCAGTCCTGATTAGTCCAGATTTTACCAAAGACTTTTACATCTTCTCTTTCGCATCTAAGCATACAATAGCTGCAGTTTTACTTCAAAAGAATGATTTGGGGCAAGAACAACCAATATATTTCTTCAGTAGGGCCTTAAGAGATGCTCCTCTCAAATATAACATCATGGAGAAGCAAGCCTTAGCATTAGTGAAAGCTTTGAAAGACTTTAGGGTCTATATTTTACACTCTCACATAATTACTTTTGTTCCACATACTGTTGTCAAGGATATTCTAAGTCAAGACCCTGATGGTAAAAGGGGAAAATGGATTGCAACTATTCTTGAGTATGACTTAGAGATTAGGCCCACCAAGCTAGTTAAAGGGCAAGGATTAGCAAAACTTATGGCTGAGTCTAACTTCCAAGCACTAGACATGAATATGGTAGATGTGTTGGAAGAAATAGAAGAATCTAATGCTCCTTTTATTGAAGAAAAATTTCTAAATTCTCCTTGGTATGCTGACATTATTTATGTGGTTTTTTATTTAAATACCCCTCCTTCTTTTTCTAAAACTAAATCTAGATTCTTGAAACAAAAGGCTTTGAGTTTCTGCGTCTTGGATGGGGTATTGTATTGGAAAAATGCTGTTGGAATTTTGCTTAAATTTTTACTTGAAGATGATGCAGGAAAGATCATGCATGAATTGCATGAAGGAGAATGTGGAGGAAACCTCTACTAGAAGGCCATAGCAAACAAAATTCTTAGATCTGGTTACTATTGGCCTACCCTTTTCCCAGACACTCAGAAATTAGTCATGTCTTGCCATAAGTGTCAAATTTTTGATGGCAAAAGAAAACTTCTTCCCTTAACCTTACATCCTATCAAAGTTGAGGCACCTTTTCAACAATGGGGTTTACACTTCATTGGAGAAATTCATCCATCCTCCTCAGCTCAACATAAGTGGATCCTCACAGCCACTGACTTTTTTACCAAGTGGATAGAAGTTATACCCTCCAGAAATGCCAATGACTCCATCATTATCAAGTTTCTTGAAACAAATATCCTATCCAGATTTGGTTGTCCTAGAAAAATCATAATAGAAAATGCTGCTGCTTTTAAATCTAAGAATATGGTTGACTTCTGTTACAAATACCACATAACCTTGGGCCATTCCACTACTTACTATCCCCAAGGAAATGGATTATCTGAATCTTCCAACAAGAGCCTCGTCAATATCATTAAAAAACTGTTGGAACAAAATCAGAAATCATGGCACAATAAACTGGTTCATGCCTTATGGGTTGATAGGTTAACTACAAAGAAATCAATAAATATGTCCCCCTATCAATTGGTTTATGGCATGGATGCAGTTTTTCCTACTTCATTTGGATTTCCAGTCATGAAACTCCTTCAGGAAGTGCAGAGTGAAGAGAATGATATGCAGAGAAGAATCAACCAAACAATCCATTTACAGCAAACCAGAGAGGAAGTCTATGAAAGAACACAATTAGTCCAAGAATATATGAAGAAACTATTTGATAAAAGGACTAAGGCAAACAATTTCCAAATTGGAAATGTTGTCCTTAAATGGGATTCAAGAAGAGAAGAGAAGGGAAAACATGGCAAGTTTGAGAACTTGTGGAAAGGGCCCTATATTATTCATGCTGAGAGGGGTCACAATGCATTTTTCTTAAAAGAATTGAATGGAGAAGATCTATATGGAGGTCCTGTCAATGGCAGGATGCTCAAGAATTACTTCTGCCAAGAATCTTAAGTTTCTAAACATTTTAATTTTTCATTGTAAATATCATAGTCTAACCATTGCACTCAAAGTTAGAAAAATAAAAAAATACAAAAACAAACAAAGAAATAAAAGAGGGAAGATTGTTAAAACAAGAAAGGTACAGCCACATACCAAAAAAGAGAGAAACAAATCTGAAAGTGTGAAAACTTAAATGCCACTCCTGAAAAACACACTTCTATTCAGTCAAACAGTTTAATCTTGACTAATTAGTTTTAAATTTTCTGTTGATAGAATAGTGAATTCGATTCGCCAAACTGTTCAATCTTGGCTTATCAGTAGATAGTTTAGGATAGAAATTAAAGGTTCAAACAAGCTAAAAACTGAACCTAAGTTTCCAAAGCAGAGATGACTCAAATCTGTTTTATTTTTCTGAGTAAAAAAGAAGACAATCTGGTCCTAAATAGCTCAAAATCTGAACTAGAAAACAAGGAAGAAACAACTCAAAAAGAGTCAAAACAGAGCTATAAAAAGATGAAGGAAGTACTTTGAATTTTCATATTTTAAGCCCTCATGATTTTGATTTAATTTTCTGCAAATAATAATCTATGTGCAGCTTGCTTTTATGCCATAGATCAACACCAAGTTAGACTGTTCAATCCAAACTTGAGTGTTTTTTAAATTTCTGCTTTAGAAAATAGAGAATAAAAATCTGTTAGACTGTTTAATCCTAACAGATTAGTAGAAAAGGTAGAGAATCATCTGAACTCAACTGTTTAATCTAAGTTCAGGGAGAAATAAGGAGTAGAAATAGATTAGATTTCCTGCTTTCGAAAGAATAAAATGTTGTGCAAGAGTTTGCCAATCCAAGTGCACTCCAAGGAAGAAAAAATGTTAGATCAGTAGGATTGGGTAGGTAGAAAGCTCGTTGATAAAAGATTCATTGTTTTCCATGGCTGTTAGCATTTCTAGAGAAAAAGAAGATCATTCAAGTAAAGAAATCAACCCAATGGATGAGGCAATTGATCCGCATCTCAGAGAATGCAATTCTGAAATTTTTGATACCTTCAAGAAGGCATCATCCCCAAGTGGAGCCACTGTTAGCCACCTATAATGTTTGTTATACCAAAATGTGGCTAATACTTTTTGAGCCTCCAAGGAACAAAGTTTATCACTAAAAATTGTTGGCTCTTGAAGGCTCCTTGAAGGCCTCATCCCTCTGTCCAAAATATTCATTACCTTTGCCTTTTTATACTCAGAAATTTCTACTGATTCTGAGTGAAAGACTGCTAAAAGATCTTCATTTTCCCCTTTCTCAAACCTTCATTTGCTCCCATTTTTTCTCCATAAAAAACTCCCTTGTTTTCATAAATCCTCTTCTTCCATTTATGAAAATCACTTTTCCATAGTTAAAAAACCCATTTTTTGGCTATTCCGAAACCCCCCATTCCTTTGAAAAACATGAGAAATTTCATAAAAAACAAAGTTTTATTTACTATGGACCTAAGCCCCCTTGGGCTAAGTCCTAACCACTTCACCTCACATGCCCATGCATTAAAACCAAACGCCAAAACCTCTCGGCGCTAATCGCATCGCACAAATTCAAAGTGCGCAAGTCTTTGTGCCATGACAAAACTCCGATTGCGATTAGCCTTTATATATAAAAACCCCTGAATGTATTTTCATTTCCATATAAATCATTCCTGATTTGTTTTTCCTTTGTAAAATCTTCAAAACCCACTTTTCCAAAGTTTGGTCTTAAAAATCCAAGTCACGTGTTGAAATATTTAAATGGGTTGATTGAAAGACCGATCGCGCAATCGCAATCGGAGAAATCAAATGGGTTGATAAAAAAGACCGCATCAAAATCTTCCGATGCGATTAAGTCCCTGTGTAATAAATCTCGCTCCCCCACTTTTGTTTCATATACCCTATACACAAGACTAGGGGTTGTAGACCCAGGCGCTTATCGCATCACACAAATTAAAAGTGCGCAAGTTTTTTCCATCACCCAAAAAGTTTCGATGCGATTAGCCTTTGTATATAAAAACTCTCGATCGCATCAAACTTTGTATTGAAAATTCCCGATGCGATTAAAACCTTTGTATAAATATAAATATTCCGTGGGCCCGCCTTCCGTACTTAAACCCTTATAAATAATCCATCCTGATTCCTCTTTTCCTTTGTAAAATGCAAAAACCCGCTTTTCCAAAGTTTTGGTCTAAAAACCAAAAATCACGCGTTAATATGAATGGGTTGATTAAAAAGACCACATCAGAACTTCCCATGCGATTGGTCTTATATGTATAAAACTCCACCCCCGATTGCGATAGGTCGATCGCATCGGAAACCTTCGCATGGCCCCTCCGATTATGTTCGTTTGCAACTTCCGATTGCGATGTTCTGATAGCACAATCGCATCGGAGTTTTTTAATTGCATCGCGCAGTTTCATCACATGCGTTTGTTTTCTCCCCAGACCGCCTATCCCTCTGATTCGCTCCCTACCGTTGATCTGATCCTCAGATCAAACAACCATTGCCTAATCGCTTCTGCCCTCCCGATCACGCAATCGCATCGGAGATTTCTCATCGCACCCTTTTTCCACCTCCCGCCAATTGCGATTCCTTGATTAAATCTGGACCATCCACGTGTCCAGATCCAACGGCTATGCTCTCTTCCACCTTCTGAAGCAGTTTAAACCAAAAAACGCAGGATTTCTTAATTGTTTTATGTTTTATGCAGGTTTTAAATGTTTTCCATTGTATTAAAGAGAAAGGCCGAAGGCCGGGAAATACATCTCCTGCACTTTTGGGCTATTAAAAAGAACCATTCGCGGGCTCTATTCAATTTTTTTTTCAATGATTCATGAGCATTGATACCATAAAGAGCCCTGCACAGCCCTGCACATCGACAAGACACTGCTTTATTCAAAAGAACAATTAAAAAGTATAAGTTTGAAGATAAAGCACAATGGATGAAGATTGAAGACAGATTTTTGGAATTACGGCTAAAAATACTTATCAAAAGCCTAATTCCCAGAGTTAAAACACAATTAAAGGAGATCATAAGTGTTTTAAAAGACAGAAAAGCTTCCACCGCTTCATCCATTGTGCTTTATTCCCAACGGATCGTGGTAGCTATAGGGATCCTATATATCTTTCCTAGGCCTTTCATGTTCTTCTGTATCATTCCATCCAACCAAACAAATAAACAAACACCTGCACTTAATAACTAGTCTAAAACCAATACTCAAAGCACACAAGATAAATATTTGCAAACAAACTTTGAGAGATCCCTCTCTGAGAATAGGAGGACTAGATCCTGTAACTCTAAAGATTGGTTCTGATGTTGCCTTGTCTTTTGATCTGCCAAACTATCAAAACATAGGAGACCAAAAAATAGTGAGCCCCCTAATGGGTCCTACCGGGTCTCAATTTTGTAACCTCAATTGAGTCATGCCTGAAGTCGAGAGTTCGGCAAGCTCACCCTACCGGGCCTCTGGGCCTCACCATCTGAATAGTGAGTCCCTACCGGGCCTATCCTCACACGTCGATGGCGGCCTATTGTCGAGAGTTCGGCTGGCTCACCCTCACCCTCACCATATGAATAGTGAGTCCCTACCAGGCCTTTGGTCGAGCCTGCTTTCGCATCCTCGAAGAGATGTTCTCTGTAAATAGGTTTGAAGAACTAAGGTATGTATCTGCTAAAAGTGGGATAACGAGACATCCGAGATCTACTATCTAAAAGTGACTTTGACAAGAATAGATATGATGAATTTCGAATCTGTGTTTTGACACCTCAATAAAAAATTTGCTGATAGGATTTATTAATGGGTTGGTAAGGTATTATTCTGTAAGTAATAGGTATTCATGCATGCGCGTTAACAATGTCCTCTTCCTTCCTAATGTCCTTCCTTCCTTCTCAATTATACTTATTCATATTCACATATTATATATGTTATATATGACATGCCTACATGCAAAGAAGAATCCTCTCTTCTCTCGCTATTGTTATAGTTGGATCGACCAGGACCAGCCAGCTTTCTGCCTACATCCTTTCCTTCAATTCTTCCACCTTGATGTCTGACTTCGACCACCCACCTAGATTCAACTAGCTTGATGCCCACTTCCACCTTTCTGCCTATTTACTTCAATTATTCAATGGAGAGGCCCATAATAAGGCTACCAATAAACCAGGCTACCGATAAAGCTACCGATAAACCTAACCAATGAGAGGCTAGAAGGGAGGCCAGAAGTTGGAGGCCAGAAGTTCCCTCGATAAGTTGAAAATAGGCTAGAAGTTCTTCAAGGAGGGCCAGAGGTTTCTCATAGGCATTAAGTTCCCTTAAATAGTATCCATAGGATTCCGTAAGGCTCCCTTTCATTTAGGTTTGGCCATGGGGAGATCCGATTGCGTTGAGTTAGGGCTTTCTCAAAGCATAAATCTTATACCAAATCTGCTGCAATAAGGATCTAATACTTGGGCGGCTATGTCATTGAGGAAAGAGAGTAAATGAGGTGTTCTGTATTATTCTCTTTGCTATATATTCAAGCTACTTGGCCCTTTCCTAGCCACTCCTTTTATCCTAAGTTGGACCACTACTTCAGGAAGCCCTTACCCCTACTCGATTGGCCTGTGCTCTTTCAAACCGGTTAAGAGGCCATTTACGCGCTTTATACGGAAATGGAAAAAAAGGGGTTGTGCTGTAGGCGGATTTTTTCTTTATGGGACATATCAAATGATGCCAAATTTATAAATAAAAACGAGTTGTATGGCTTCACTCCTTGCTTCTCCATTTAGGGTTTTCAATATTTGTAATAGGACCCCTTAATAGCTATGCCAGGTATTGTTTGAATTGCTAATATTATTAGTTGGGAATATAGATAGATCTCAAGATATGGATATGGATGAAATACTATATTATATATTAGTATATGTGACTCCTCTGTATATGACTACTCTATTTTATATGATATATATATATATCAGTTATTATATATGACTCCGGACTCTGGAAAACAAAGAGGGTAATTCAAGAGTTTCCAAATTATTTGACCGAACTGATCTCTGCTCTAAAAGCTATCTCCCCAAACAAACTAAAGAAATTAGAGGATGCTACAACATGATTTGACCAACGGGAGAGGAATAACCCTACAACAGTAAAGAAAGGTATAACCCTCTGACCCTGACCTCCTCATCCTCCTAATGGTAAGGCTCACCATCCCTTCTAACCCTCCCATAACCGACACTTATATGATATATTCCCACTCAATAAACCAGAAAGGAACCATCTTTTTTTTGTTTCTGAAAGGGATAACCATCTCTGGTCTTTTCCCTACTCTCTTGATGCCTGATGAGTCAAGCCTTTACCAATCCACCAGCTTTCCTTGACCCCGCAGTGTGATCATGTTAGTCCAAATTTATGTCATTCCATATATAAATAATGACCGGCAGCCACTCTTACCTTACTTATTTCCTCGATCTCTTTGAAGGAAGGGAAAAGCCAAGCCCTACCCTGAGAAGCTTTACATTGCCGCCTAATTAAGTTAAGTATGTTAAGCAAATGATTGAGAAACACCCTTGATATCTCTTCCTTCAGGCAGGGGATGTTCTATTTTATAACAGCAGGGCCGGGCACCACGATCTACGACTAGCTCAGACCCATCAATACGACTAGCTACCTATGGACCACTTTAGACCACCATCGCTATGAACCACCTACACTGGCCCCATCTTTGCCTTTAACCGCTTGAACCAGATAACAACTTGGTTTGCACCTCCGGCTCCCCATTGATTGAATAGATGTGGCGTAGCCATTTAGACATTGAGATGGATGGTTCTTTGCACAACGTAATAGGTTGGGGGTGTTTGATGGACATGGATAGCATTACATTGTATAGGTCCCGGTGGTCCAAGGAAAATATTGAGCAATCTGTTCATTAGATTAGTATTAGTGATGCAGGCGGATAGGAACGTCTCTTCCGCCTTCCCATACATATGGGTTCTTCTCTTCTCAATTGGATCTTATTTATCCCCATTCTATAGTGGGCACAACATGAAAGAAGATAAGCAAATCTCCTCTTTGGTTTGGTGGGAGTTTTCCATCTAATCCCTAGAATGGAATTAGTTCGCTAGAGCGGTGCCTGGGCCCCTGTAAGTGTTTTGCTGAGTCTGCAGAGCCTGGAGGTTGCTCTAATAGTTCCAGTTGATCCTGCCTTACAAGTGATAAATCGGGCACTAAGGTATGGCAGATTATCTTCATGATCATCGAGGAAACTCTGGAAATAGAATGGAAGGAAGGGTGCTGGGCGCTTTCTTTATACAAATAAATCTAGTCATCGGATTGTTTGGTTGGTTCCATTCCAATTCTTTATTCGTGGATCTCGTTCGAATAAGGATGGTTCCAATGCTTTATATCGTTCGAATAAGGAAATATGCCTACTCAGGAAATCAATCTCACTTCAATAGTTGATTCCAGTGGAAGAAACTTGTCTAATGTTGGTGTAATAACCACCCTAATATGGGTACCGAAAGAATGTAATATAATAACCCTAATATGGGTACCGAAAGAATGTAATATCGGGTGGTTCTTCCTGACAGTAAAGTAAATATACTCCATTGAAGGAGCTCACAAAATGGCATACTAGTGCCAACTTCCTCTTTCGCCTTCTCTCACTAACCCTTCCTTTCAAAGGTTATTTGTCGGAGCATCCCCACTTGCAAGGCAGCTCTCGAACACGATAACATAATATGAAAGCACGAACACGAGAACTCAAATATATAATATGAAAGCACGAACATAATAACATATATGATATGAAAGCACTATTATTGAAAGCACTTAGAGGACGGCTGGCATGTTCACCTGGGACTGGGAAGATCAAACCCATGTTCACCGAGGTCAAATCATCCATCCCGAACATAAAGGAATAACCGATCAATAGAATAACATAGCCAATCTCATCTTTGGTTTGGGGAAACTACTTATTTGAAAACATAACTGCCCAAACTGCCCTAGAGCCCGAGTGGAGGCTGCTCTGTTCAACCTATGTATGGATCTATGACTTACAATATGCACTAACGCGGCTGGTCAAATCGAACCATGTGAACCATGTGACACTTACTTCGTCAGATCGGGCGAGGATCCAAGATATTCAGAGATTAATACGGGCGGGATAAATGGATTTTGGTTCACCCGGTCGACTTAGTGAGATTGGACGTTACTATCAGTTATTAGCGTTGGTTCGGGACCTTAAAGTTATATTGGTTGCGGTACGACCTTTACTGCCAGCTTCGGATCTTTGCTAAACTATGAAAAGTGGGGTTTTCTTTTCGTCGCAATGACGCCGCTACATATATATATATGAGATGCCAGGGCAAGTTGTCGGTCTATTGTGGCTACTGAGCTGTGCGGAGTTGAGTTGAATAGCGGCTGCTTCCTTCGATCTGGCTACTAATAAATCCCATTCGGGTCTTTTACCCATCTGCCGCGGAGGGGGGAACCAACCTATGCCCCCTCCCTCGATTTTATTAGTAAGTAAGCCCCTAGACAGATAGTAGGAAATACAGATAGATAGTAGGAAAGATAGAAATACGGATAGATAGTAGGAAATACAGATAGTAGGATATATAATAGAAAAGAGAGTAGGAAATTCGAGCATGAAATCGAATGCCCGGGATCTCCGCCTTAAATGAAATTGGAAACTGCTGCACTCGGGTGAACTTGATTTGGAACAACGGGCGGGCTATCTCTTAACTCAATCAACCAGACCTGTCGAAAGATGTGAGTCACTCGAATTGCTTGCCGATGTTCATCGCTCTTTTTTCTGGTTACTGACCTGCCATCAAAGAGAATAAGTCGCTTAAATGATAGAGTCGCTTAAATGAAATGCATTGAATCCATCAAAGAGAAAGAAGAAGTGGCTTAAATGCATTTCATTGGGACCCGGCTCGACCTTTTGGATTGAGAAGCAGTTGCTCCAATTCGTTCGGTGAACAAATAAGGAATTCCTGAACACTCATATCCTTTCGAGCAAGCTCAACTTTGACGCTATAAGCTCTGGCGGGAGAGAGCAAGCGCCCCAACCCAAATGGTTAGAAATAAAGGCGGATAGAAATCGACCAACTATCTATATGAAATGCACGAGAAAGGTTGCCTCACTAATGAAATCGAGGAAGATAGCTTAAATGCACTCTCATTTCCTTCCAGCTCCTGTAGGTTGACCTCCCGTCCTCTTCATACACACGTATATATAGCGGAAATGCATCCCTTAAAGAATTAGGTTGCGGTGCACCGATGCGATGGGAAGGCAGAAGGAATATATCGTACCAAATCAATGCACTAATGTTGCAAGCATGTAGATGCATTCGAATTGCAGAGGGATTTCATAAATGCACTGCTCGGGAGGGAGGAGAAGGGCTATCAATAATTTGAGTTAACGCTTGAATGCTTGATGAAGAAATGAATGAAAGGGTCCATACTAGGGCTCACTTCCTCTCCCGTCTATGGTCTCGCTTCAATTCCTCTCCCATATCTTTGGTCGAGCAAGCTTTATTTCTCCTCCTATCCCTAAATTTACTCGGCAAGTAGAGTGCATTGTTATTGTCAAAGGGGAATATCGGGGATTTAAAACTAAAACGACACGATTGGATTAATCAATCAATTTTTTTTTTTTTTGTTTATTGATCAAGCGGCCGGAATGAATTACATTCTGGATACAAACCACACTCAAGTGGGCCATCATCGGTCCAGTCGATGGAATCACCTCTGAAAAGTCAGTCCAGTGCTTGTTTCGCTCTCTTACCACCTTCTCCCTATCCTTCCCAGAGAGGCCTTCCCATAGGAGTGTTTTGGAGCATACATACCCTTTCAGATAGCTTTTCGTTTGGCCGCATTGCATCTGGTTCAAAAAGGCCTTTACCACAGACAGGAGCCTAAACGTCTGAAGCATGCTTCCTCTTCATAGGGGAGGGGAGTTCACTGTCCCCCCTCTTTCAAATGGCTGCTCTTCTTTACGGGGTAAGCATCAATTGCTCCATCAAACCCATTTAGAAATTATTCTATTCTCTCCCAGCCGATCCAGCCCATAAATGCTATCTCCTTCTTCCTAACAACATGAATGAGGAGTCGTAACAACAACCAGTACCTACTTCCACCTACCTCTCGCTCTCCCACTCGCCTACCTCCCACATCTAATCTCTCTATTCCTCGAATCTAATACAACTCTTTTTTTCATCACTCAAAGTAGAATCTCTTTCTTTCGTATGGTGTAGTGAATCCAATCTCTCACCCATGGTTTGAATCCACTTTTCCGGTAGAGAAATAGAATTCTAATACGGTCTTCTCCAGTTATTTTACCATAGTGGATCTAATCTTTGACTTATCCGAATCTGGCCCACTACTGTTGGCAATCCAAGTAATCCCACTATCCGACCAAATCCAACTGACCGAGGGGAAATCCCATTGCTGTTAGCGCCCAAACTAGGATCTTCGTCCCGCTACCGCTAGCAGTCCCTAGTGCTTCTTTAGCCTTCGTGCGACGTATCTAAAGGTCACCTTCCCCTTGGACGGGAAACCCCAAGCTGTGCCCGGTCAAGCACCTCAGAAAGCCTTGTTATAGCCTCTTGTAGCTACGCACTTCAGGCCGGCCTTGCTATAACTTCACCAAATAATTTCACACTGATGTATCACCCTCGACCTGGTCATCATTATAATCTATAGGCCTTATCGATCTAACTGGGAGGTTCACTATCTGTAAGTAAATCTATTTTCCCCACCAGACAGATAAGGAAAAACCTTTCCCGAGCTGAGCGAGCAGGGGAAAAAAGTGAAACCTTTTAGTTCAAGGGGCATAGTGAGGGGAAGGTTAAACCCCGCTTAGCTTAACTTCCACCCACTTAACGGGGAAGGGGGGGGGGGCAGTCGCCCGCCGGCTGATCAGATCTCTGAGATTGACCAGCCAGCTACCCTATCTATTCATCTCTATTGAAGAGGAGTCAGCTGCCTGCATGAGTAACCTTCTTACTTATAGCTCCGAGTAACCCTCCTCTAGGCTCCGCTGGATGACATCGACGTTCCTCCCATCGTCTGACCGTCCTTGTGATGGTTCCCTGGGATCGAATATTCCCACCTAGGTTTACGTTGCCATGATCGATATTGGCCCGACGTTTATGTACTCTCGTATGTAATGCGTGTCGCAGGGGGCACTATAGTTTAGGGATTTACCTTTGTAACACATATTCTGTCGTACTGGCATAGAGCTCTCTCCCTGCCTGCAGGCAGATGATAGTGCCACTCACCTAATATGTGAAAGCACCAAGCAGTGTGACCCGGTTCTACGTCCGAAGTGCTCGTCCAAGGAGGGAGTTTGCCTGACCCCCCGAAACCCAACTTGAATCACCAACATAAACCCCACCCAAAAATTCATTAGTTTCAAATATAGTGAGTCCCTCTTGATTATGCAAATTGAGGGGTTTTCTATTTTTGGGTTTGTTTTCCGAAGAAAAGAATCACCCTGCTAACAGCCTCTTCCCCTTCTTCCCCGGCTGGATTGAGAAAGATTTGGAGGTTGGGAAAGACTCTCAGCCATATGAGTGAGTGAATGACTCCGTCCCTTGTTTCAGTTAGAATTAGTCCCTCGGATCCCGGGACATTGGATTCCACCAAAAGTGAACTCCTAAGGATTGCATCCCATGCATATTCTGCATTATAGCCTGCAACTGATTCAGCTTCCGCTTCTGGAGGATCAGGAGGAGCTCAATTAGTTTCTGCTGGACGATAAATAAAAAACATAACCAATACGGGGAACAAGGGAATACCAAACCATATCTGCCATTGCGCCATGACAATCTCACTCAAATTACGGGGACCTACACATATTGGTACAGTATACTGGGGTCCCCAGTCAGGGCCACACGTGAAAGTTTCCTTGCATGTGGCTCGTCCGTGCTTTGCTTTCCAAGGGCGCGCCCCTGGCCCCTTGAATGAAATGAATAGATGGAGGGGAACTTCACCGTGTTCAGATACTATGGCAGGCATTCGCCCTATCCATCCCTAGCTAGCTTATCGGGGTGCATAGGCCTACCGACCAAGTGCTTGCTTCAGCTTTTTTCCCTTAAGCAGGTTGTTGGAAGTATCGGTGTTGGGGCATATAGGTTGTGTTGCTCTATCTCGGCATCCGGAAGGAGGCAAGCAATTGGTTGGGTCTTGGAGCGAACTACTCATGTGGTTGGTTGCCCCCTTTCATTGTGAATAAAAGCATTTGCTACAAAAGGGTTAAGGGCTTGGTTGTTTGGAAGATCCCCATATATTCCTGGAGCTACGGTCCCTCCGCAAGGTTCTAAATTGGGCACTATCTATAATTCATTTGTGAATTTGTTACGACAACTACGATCGATCCATAGTGCCGTAATTATGTAACTATAGATCTTTCCTTTCCTTCGCTACGGTGGTATAGGTCTTATGCATAGCGAAGGTAAGGTCCTTCAATTTACTTATTTGGTGAGGGGCTGGTCTTCGAGTTCCTCCATTTTCACCCACCCAAGATCTAATAGCAATAAAACGGAGCTGCTCCTCACCATATGAATAGTGAGTCCCTACTGGGACTATCCTCACATGCTTACTCACCCTATATTTATTCCCCTCCAAGCCTGAATGTGAAGGTAAGGATAACTTGACCTGAGCTACGCAAAGGAAAGGGTGAGGGTGAGCCAGCCGAACTCTTGACAACAGGCCCGAAGGGACTCGGCTGAGGTTACGAGGTCAAGGAGAGGTAACGCTCGACCACCGGGAGAGGGCTTTAAATAGTCTCTTAATTTACGAATTCTGGCCAGGGCCCCCCACCAGATAAGTTACTTTTAAGTGACTCGCCCGACCTAATAAGGGCAAGGTACTATAAGAGGCACTCACCCATTATGGGTGAGGGTTTTCACACTCGACCGAAAAAGGTTCTTTATTGCTCATCCATAAGCCCCCCACCCAATAAGCAAACCAAAAAGGTATGAGAGACAACACATGTGACAAAATAATGAATGCACATTCACCTGATAATGAATTAGTTGCGCTTGCTTGGTAAACTTACCGATCTCTTGCTTGGTAAAATTAGTAATCTATGGTGATGGTCCTTGATTTAGGCTCTCTATCCAAGAAATAATATCGGCTATCCAATCAAAAACCTATGGTCATGGTCCTGGGTTGGTAGAGGCTATCCAATAAATAATCCACGGTAGTAATCTCCACTACTGACTTTCGATAGGCCACCCTACAAGCTACTAGCAATTCTCATCGTTCATAAACTAAATGTATCATGGCTCATCATAAGGTGCATATATCATAGTGCTTTCGGTAGTGATGGATAGTAAATTCGGTATCTCATATCTTGTTGAGGGATGAAGTCTCAACTGAGGCGAAGTGAAGTTTAGAGACAGGACATAGAAGAAAGAACCCTGACCTTAGGGAGGATGGTTGAGCCCACCTAGAGTGAGGTGCAAGGGACTATAACTAAGAATATCATAAACTACTACTGATGAGATATAGATAAGCATGGTGATGTATATGTCATCGATCGTCTCATGAAAGGTGGGGACCAAACTTTTGGGTGCATAAAATACTAAAGAAATGGCAAAGAGGTGCTCATTACTCCCAAGAGTCAGAAATACTGAGTTGAGAAGAGGCCAGTGCATTAAATACTAAAGAAATGGGTAGTGACATCTCCACAACCAACTTTGATAGGGCGGTCGTAATACAAGTGCAAGGGAAACAAACTCTAATTTGACCTGACTCGGGCTAGGGTTTTTCCTCTCTCTCTGCGACTGACCTAATCTGTAAATGAAAGTCCCTCTGGTTCGTTGAAAGGATGTGACAATTGGTCCCTCTAGTCGGTAGGATGTGAGCGGGAAAGCGCTAATAGTAATTCGAGCAGTGACCATAACTACCAAGGACAAGGAGAATACAGAATCTATGTCGAGTTAAGAATGCTATTTGTCCCATAGCATTAATTGGTCTTGTCTGATGGTTAGTCTAGTGAGCATAGTAAAATATTAATTGATGCTTCGTTCTCCCGGCTCTCTCGCGGACTGAATGCGGGAATGGGTATTAATTGTGCTATGGGACTCGTGCTATGTGAATCGGGATAAACTAGGGCCTCATGGTAATTGGACTTTCTTAATCAACGGTATTGAGTGTATATAAAAATAGAAAAATCTATACCGTGTGATGTGTGCGGCTATAGCTCTACGTTGTAACTCATTGAATACTCATGCATGGATTGTACCTCATCACTCATGCATATCGTCGATAGTACCTCATGCATAAATCGAAGCTTATCATGTAGCCAACCTCATCGTACCTCATTGTGGAAACCTCATTGTGTAACCTATCTCTACGTGTACCTCATCGTGTTATCTCTGAGTACTCAACGTGTAAACACACCTCAATGTGTAACCTCTCATCGATCGTGTACCTCTACGTGTAGCTTAGAAGGAGTATCCCTATGGAGTAGCCTGGGCCATCCAATTAGGATCAATGTAGTCAAGCCAAGCGGCCCAAGCGAGTATCCCCACCCAGAAATCGATTCCATCCCGGGAATTATAGAGAAACTTAATGAAAGGGAAATTTTGAATAATAAAGAATCCGTTGGAGTACCTACGATATCTTTCCTTTAGACAGCTAATTAGACAGCTCAGTTAGTTGTGGGAGGGAGGGATCGTTGGAACTGCCTCCTTGGATTGAAGGAACTACAACCAGCAGACTTCGGCTTAGACCTTTATATGTTACGCCTACACGATTCATTCATGTAATGGGTTGACTTAACTGTGCTACCAACAACCTGGCTGCTGGCGGGCGGATTCAAAACCCTTTATATACTTGCTCTATTACCTCCACTTAAAGCTTTGCACGGGTGGGCATTCTACAACAAAAAAACTTTCTTAATTTAGACTTAGTAGGGAGATACGTACAGCTAGATACTTATATGGCATGGCATGAAACAACCTTACCACCCGAATAACTATACCTGGTCTCCCTATACCATGAACTTCATGAATCTCTTAGTGCGTGGGTATTCGGACGGGATTTTAAAAGCTTACCCAGAACCTCCCTTTATTACTGCCTTTACACAATACCTCACCCATCGGAAGACGTAGACCTGTTAGCCCTGAACACTTGCCTCATGAATCTTTGAGTTGCTAGGCAGGCATTTAGACCCTTCCTTTGGTAGCGCACCTTATATAGGCCTAATTTCAGTAGCTAGCCGTTGATGAGAAGGTTTAGTTGCGTTATCCCTATAGCGAACGAAGGGTTGGTTCAACAACCTGGGCGTGGCGTATTAACAAACCTTGATAGACCACTGACTTTCACTTACCATATTGGATGGGCTTCAACAGAGCATTCACGGGCGGGTGTTCAACAACACTTGATTAAAGAAATCTTACTTTGGTACCATGGTATAACTACATATTGCTATTCACCTTTACCCTATCAAACCTTTACTTCACTTTTACCACTGATCCACCTGCTTCACTAACCGTTGATCGCTATGCCCCTTCACTTACCTGCTTACTTATGCACCAACCTGGTACTTCAGCCAGGAATAGGAGGGTACGACATGTTATGAAATATTTACCCCTACCTTCCCTTGGTTCCACTTTACTCACCTACAATAACTATACCTTCCCTATACCTAGTACCACTTTAATGAAGAATCCCTTAGGAGGGACAGCTATTAACTTATCTGGGATGGGATGGCATGACACAACCTTACCTTTACCTTCAGTACACACAACCTACCCACCTTAATTACTATACCTGCCCTATCTTGATTAATTAATCTTTGGAGGGACAGCTATAGGTACAGCTATAGACTTCTACGGGATGGGACCGGATCAACCAACCCTTACCCTTACCTTTATTAATGCCCACAACACATAACACCTTCACTACACGTACCCCTTCCCCTATATGTCTTAGATTAGCCAGACTGCTTACATCACACTGCTATAAATGATTCTCCTAGGTCAAACTATTATCTTGTCGGGCCAGGCACTGGCCAACCTTCTTCAGTCATCACACCACACACCACAGATTTGGCGAGGAACGTGTTCTCCACCAAACGAAGCTTATCCCTCAACATGTCAAACTTATCCTTTACTAGGGATGGAGTCACTCACTATTCATATGGTGAGGGGCTTCATCAGAATATAAGCCACCTGCAAATCAGAGTTCGGCAGGCTCACCGTTTATTTAATTGATTCAGTTTAATTAGCTGACCTCATTTATCTAGTTGATCCCGAATCAGTTGACCTTGAACCAGGTTATCCATTAGTATTTCGAGTCTATATAGTAGTTGAATCACCATATGAACTATCGTAAAGGCAGATCCAATTTACTTCATTGACCGAGCAAAGCCCTACGAAGTATCCTTTCCAAGTCCATTACCAAATCTAACAGCACATCGAGATCGATACCCATACACAGATTCACCCGCAGTTCGAGATCGGGATAAAGGCCTGGTTGGATTTGATCCAGTTGGATATTGAGAAGTACCCATAGCAAAGGCGTCTGAGTCACCATCAGTGAAGGTATAAATTGAGCCATCAGTAGTAGAGGCCATTGCTGAGCGCCTAGTTGCATATCTTATCTAGTTCCAATTCGAGTTCCTAGTTATTGGAAGAGATGCTACCTCTACTTCTTCCTCTGTGGGGTAAAATGCTTCCGGGTTTTCTCTTATATATGTTATATATGTATATTTGACTGCTGCTTAAATTGCTACATCTACTGCTCTCGAATGGAAACTAGAGGATCTGGAACTACTCCTTTATCTACCCTTGTCCCTGCCTTTTCTTATGGTGTATCTAGATATGGATATGGGTAATCGCTCTACTGCTGGATATGCTGCTGCTAGCTCTACTACTGATGCTTTACTTATGCATCTGGATCATTAACAGTCTAAACTAGATCTACTACTGCTAGTGCTTCTACTTTGCTACTGGTCTAGAACAACCGGCTAAACCAACGGAAAAACTACTGAATCCCGATTAGAGGGGAACTTGCTTCTAGACTGACTCCGATGTGATCGGCTACTGATGCTTGCTCCGGTCCTCACTTCGATGATCGCTTCGCCCCAGCCACCCATGCCTTCGGTTATTCACCACCACCTGGTCTCGAACTACTTGTACCACTAAGGTTGACCATGCAGTCCAAAACTACTATGCTCCTACTGCAGGTAGATCCTGACCAATAATTTCCACTATTGCTTCATAATAATGCTACTCATTGCGTGAAGGGTTGATGGTGGGGTGATAAAATTCCCCAAGTTTACGCCTTCCTCCTAATCTATCCCGCCCCTCAAAGGCTTTCGGTAGGAGTTAGGGATTTGATATGATGGGGTGAATGATGGAAGAATCAATTGGAGCCAATAAGGCAGTCTTTTGAATGTCTGGATTGATTCCTGTCAGTGGGTACTTCGATCGACTTTGATTCTCCCGCTATTTCTCGGTCGAGGGGAGAGCTCATTGCAACATGAGAACACACTATACTATAGATAGCTGCATGCTTTCCCCAGGGTGAGTTATGACAAGCTCTGGTCCCCCCAGTGGATGTTTTAAGCCCTTAGGACACGAAATTTCCTCATGTGCTAAAATCCACACAAACACTTTCGAGCTCAGATTACAGAACTAGCCAGCCCTTTTCCGAGCGAGTGTTTATTGTAGGCCGGAAGGACAAGCCCTTTGAACCCGTTGAGTAGGTTTTATTGACCGCCAGGATTTGCCTCACCGGCTCAGTCAGACTGAAGCAAGGTCGTTTGTGAACTCGACCGTCTGGGAGGGGACATCGGTCAGGAGCAAACGAACAAGAAAGGTTGAGCAGCGGATATCGGAGGAAGGGGTAGACAATAAGTTGGAGAAGAAGGAACTTCATCGTCTATCCCTCAGTCTTTATTTCCCATCCGATAAGCCTTTTCAGTCTCCACCTCTAATCTCACCACTTAAGGCAAGTGAAGGGCCTTAATTTCATTCTGCCGTCTTTATCCACATCCCCATCCTGAACCTCTCGTTCATGAATATGCCTTTCCCTCAACACATGGATAATATAGCTATCCTGTAGAGAGTCGAACAATGCGAAATATTCATTTTCACAGCCGTGGGTTCGGTAGATCAGAGAAAGGTCTTCCCCAGCCTGTTGTAGTACCGATTAATACTAGCCGACTCGGTTTGGGATATGCGCCACCTGATGTTTTACAAAATGACAACCTAAGTGAGTCGAGCGAACCGTTAGATGTGTACTCTACTCTAATTGGATAGATATGCTTCTCATCCCCGAAGACGACTCTGACATGGGTCTCTCCACCCCGTTCTTCGGAGCCCCCACTAACACCATCACTTCCTGTATCGCCAAGTAAGTATATGTCCCCCCTCGAGCCCTACATTTTAGCAGACCATCCCGACATTCTTCCAATCAACATGAGGACCAATCAGTCAGCACAATTGCCTCCTCCCACATGGAAACGAAAGGAGGATATTCCTACAATGAAGTACCTTTTGAATATAAAAATATGATAAGCTATCTCATGAGGGTAATTTATTGCAGTAAAGCAGGAATTCGAATAAATGCATCCTGCAGATCAATTTATTATGCATACCGGACTGTTCCCCGCTTGCTTGTTCTCGAAGTAATGAACCTGAGAGTACCAGCTTCCTAATTTCGAGTTAAGGGAAGGAAGGAGAGCATTCCCCCTTGAGGGGGGTGAGGGGGTGTCAGCTGTGAGTTGTTACACGGCCGGAGGCAGAAACCACTTGTTCTCGGCTGGAGGCGCAAGGACTCGGGGAAGGGAAGAAAGCAAGGTAGATCAGATAAAAGATAAATAAGCTTAAGAGTAGTATTTAGAAAGTATTCTTTATTATAAATAAAGTATTCTGCAGAGGTGCCGTTAGGCCGCTCGACCAACGGGAGAGGAAATCAACTAAGCGAGAAAAGCAAGCAAGTACTCTTATTGGTTTTTTTATGAACTCCCCATATTAATCTCTTTCATTAGAGTAGTACGGTATGGAAGCCATAGATTTATTGTCCTTTATTAAAGATTATAAGCAAGCACTTCTCTTCGCTCATTCATTAAGGCAAGCACTGGTCATTCATGGAAGCTATACTTCTCGCTCTTTTGAATGCATATTTTTCTTCTCCTGTTGTATTCCATCCTGAAAATAATAACCTTATTCATCTCGAGTAATCATGATACTTGTCAAGGTCTTATGCAATTATGAGTTTCTTTCTTGTTTGGAAAAGTTAGAAGAAGGCGAGGTGTTCTCCAGGCCTTATTTTAATGGGGAAGTTTAATGACTCCTTACGGGCTTACAGGAGCGACTCCTTCCTACTCATGGTTCAATCCAAACTATCTCTATCCTTCCCGCAGAGACTAGCCCTCATAGACTTTCCCGAAGAGACTAGCCCGCAGAGACAGGTAGAGAATTGCCCTCTATAAAATATCCCTCTATAGACTGTACGAGCCTCTTGGTTCTATCCTTATGTGGGGACCTCTATCTTTCATAATCAATCCTATATACGAGCCTATATTATATGTTGGGCTCGGCCCCCGGAGGGCACATATTAAATAGTAAGGCAAGGTAAGGCAATTGTATGAACGATAGATGTGCAGGATGAGCAAGACTGCCCATACCTATATGTCCTACTTATCAATCCTCTATCCATTCATGAATCAATCCTTTATACCCTGCCTTACTTGTATGAACGAGAAGGGGAAGGCAGATAATGACTCTTACTGATATTAATGACTCTTACCGATATTGAGGTCGGTCTTCTAACGACTACTTGATGGAGGAGGGTTTATGAGGCTTGAATCCCTAATTTATAAGGGTTTAGATGGATGGAGGGATTTAAGGGTTAGTTTGGACATACAACAAGCAGGGATAGAAGGGTTTGTATAGACAGATTTATTTATTACATGGATGGAGGGATGGATGCATGGAGGGATGCCAGGTAGCGAGGGAGGCTTACATAGATAGATGGATTTAGGGACTTTTATAGTACTGAGCGAGTTAGGAATGGTTATAGACTTAGCGATGGAGGGATTGTTCTATCAGACCGACCTTTAGAGATTGTTCTAGACAGATAGCCAGGAGGGATTCATTCCTTAGGCTAGACAGACAGCCTGATTTCTTTATTGATCACATGCCAGGGAGCGAGGGAGGCTTACTACAAACTGAAGGATTGAACGTGAACCCCTTAATGGTTACTATACAACCTTTACTACTCCCAAGCTTAGACTACAGACACACAATCATTGGCATTGGATTTAGTCATCGTTCTTACGAATTACATTGACCTTACATTCTTATACGTTATTATTAGTTACCTTTAGTGTCGGGGGTGATCCGCCGAACCCCCTGTAGTCAGCCCACTGCCCACAGCCCCAAAAAAAAATGATACGTATTAGCCCCGCTTCACACATACAACTTCTTCTTTTTTTTCTTATCACCCTCCCACCATGTCAAACAAAAAGAGTAGGGGCGGGCCAGTCGTGAGACTCAACCGGAGCTTTCCCCAGATAGGAAAATGAAAAAACCTATTTTTTTCACCCCGGGAAGCAGTTCAAGACAGTCTTATCAGGCTGGCCACTTCCGTGTTCAGTGAAGGCTAGATTAGCTAGGTCGTTACAGCAGGGCAGTTCACTAGCCCTTCTATTTTAGGTCCGAAAGTTCAGTATGGACAGTGGGAGTTCAACTCAGATTTTGGAGGAATAAAGACAATTAGGTCATTAGTTATGGAAGGTTTGAGAGCGGGGAAAGCTAGCCTCATGAGGAAGGAGCCCCTAGCCTCATGAGGAGATGGAAACAGGGATCTCCACGAGTTAATAGAGTTTGACAGTTCAGTAATTGAATTCGGGAGGGGAGCAGGCTTAGCCAATGGAAGGCTAGGGTAGGGACATTAGGAGGCTGAACTGTCAATTATGACGCAGTGGAAGTCTAAACGGATAGGCCCAGTAGGGACTCACTCATTCATATGGGTGAGGCCCGGAGGGACTCGACTAAAAGGACCATTAGGGACTCAGCCGAGGTTATGAGGTCGAGGAGAGGCCCAGTAGGGTGAGCTTGCCGAACTCTCGACTTCAGGCTGCCATCAACTCACTATTATGATGGTTAGGGGGCTCACTATTCATATGGTGAGGGTGAGCTTGCCGAACTCTCGACTTCAGGCCACCATTGACTCACTATTCATATGGTGAGGGCCATGATCGACTCACTATTCATATGGTGAGGGAGAGGTTTTGATTGATCCATCGGATGGATTTCAATCTCTCTTGCTACTTTCTCCCTTCCTTATTTAGTCCGTAGAGAAATAACTACTATACAACAGTCCCCTATCCTCTCCTTGGCTCTAGCCTCTTGCCAATGGAATCAATTGCTTGCTCGATTTACAATGAACCGAACGAGAGAGATGGATTATTTGATGTTCCCAACAATTGTCAGTCCTTCAACGATAGCCCTTCCCTATAGTGAACCAAATATCATCCCTTCACCGCCCCATGTACCTACAACAAACCAACAGTCAGCCGTTCACTTGATGCAGTCCCACCTGCTCTTTCTCAATTGCTGCTTGCCCGTAGATCTCTTATGAACTTACGAAAATAAGAAGACCTAGGGAGGTAGGTTAGAACCGATAGGCAGGCCGCAGTCCCACTACTTATCGATTGCTTGCTGGTTAGTAGATGAACCGGGGCGGGGATTGCTTTTTATTGCTTGCTTGCTAGATTTGGATGTATGCATGGGGGAGGTCACCGGACGAGAGAGATTCTGTTGTGTTACCATTCAGTCCAGTCCCACCTAACCACCTGGGGAATGAATAGCTGATAAAATCTGAATGCTACGAAACAATCAGTTGATTTTGACCTACCTCCGCTAACCCTTAACGCCTAGGAACATTAGTGATGCCGCAACAACTAGACATAGCGAGAGAAAGACATGCATGCATGGTTTGTTCATATACGTTGATTCACCGTGCGACCTATTTTGAGGGCTTGCTATATTTATTTATTGATTGGATTAATTGGATTTGATTGCTAGCTGGATGGAATAATTAATAGGTAGGTTTGCTTTCAATCCAAATATTATTTTGAAGGAAGGGGGGAGAGAAAAGAATTCTAGAAGTTGCTTAGCTTATTGTTGTATAATAACATATATAATGTAATAATTGGTTTCTTACTGCTTTCATTACTTTCTTTTTTTATTACTGCTGGTTGGGACAAGAAACTTGCTGGGTGGTAGATTCACCCACCGAATGAGATTAGTAACTTGCTCTTGGTCTGTATCGCCAACATAGCTGTTATAAAAAGCCTGCACATATTCGTTGTAAACAACACATAGTCCCCTTCCCTTGCCCCACCCACGAGGTCTCAACCTCACTCTATCAAAACATATAGCCGATCACTCAATGTCACATGGGGTAAGTATCCTCTCTCGGATATGTAGGAACGATAGGGTACATCTATCCCGGGATGGGGGGTCCTTCTCTTTTATCAGGTATGTTGAACTTGGCGGACTTGTCTTGAAGTTCTAGGCTTATGTTGACTGGTTTGTATAGCCGCTGTCTATGGCGTATGATCTTCAACTGGTGAATCAACGTATGTAAGCATCATCATTGCATCTGGTGCAGGTAGGAACGTATGTGTTCCGCAGCGGTAAGTGGATGTACCCACCCTGTGTTCCGTAGCGATAAGTGTTGTAGGAACTAACTATTGTTCTGTATACGTAAGCAATGGATTATTTCTTCTTCTCTTGGGTATTTCGTGTTCTTTTTTCGGGGTATGGTTGTTGAACGGGGTAAGGATTTGAATGGTATCCAGTGATTTGTCTTTATCTCATCTGGTGGTAACTTTGGATGGAGGAGTTTTGGGAATGGATGTTTGCTACCACCTTACGATCTTATGATGGGGGAAGTATCTAACGCCTGGTGGAAACTAGGGAACTTAAGCAATATGCTCATAAGGTAATAACTTTTATTAATATATCCCGTCTTTTGGAAACTAGGCTACAATGGAGTTTGGGGAATGGGTGCACCTCACGCTGGGGGCTAAATCCGTTCCCTCTGTCTGCACCTTCCTTCCATCCAGCAGCAATAAGAAGATTCATTCAGTTATCAATCCTTATTCAAATCCTGACAAAAATGATCTTACTTTCGCTCGTTGACCGCCCCTTGCAGAAGACTGGCCATAAAATCAATAAAGAAATTGTTCTTCCCTTAAACCCCACCCAAAGCCAACCAAAATATGGAGCATTATCGATTATATATACAATAGAGCTCTTATTTCTGCCTTCTGAACCTCTGTAGTTCCACCTCTTCTGGTGGGGACATGTTTTAGCTGCTCTCAAGCCCATTCCAGTTGATTAGCCCCGTAGAGAACTATTGGGTATGTATGAACGTATGCTTGTTAAGTAACCAACATGGCTCCAATAATGTGGTCTGTCTTTTCAGGTTGAAATAATAATGGGTAACTTCATAATAAACCACAGTTTATACTAGTAAGTTGTTGCATAAAACCTACAGAAGCTAACAACAATTAACAAAAAGAATAAGTCCCTTGAGCGTAAGCAAAGAAGCTAGAGAGGTAGGTAAGTCTCCATTATTTGAATAGTACTTGCCCTATTGTCTAGCGATAAAAAAAGCCTAATGTATTCGCTCGTTAAGTAACCAACGTAGATATGGCTCCAATTTCTGTCATCGAAACCCAATTCTTATTGGCTCCTTCTGACATTGATTGTATGTATGGCTGCAATGGCAAGGTTCCAGGTTAGGTATCCAGGCTAGGGGGTAGTTCCTTTTGCTCATTCTTATTCTATGCACTGAGTAGGACACACTACCTAGATTAAAGCCATAATAGTTTAGGTTATGGATAACTTGTTGGCACGAACATGTCCTTCCTGGGCACGTAGGAACCTGAGGAGCTCTAGTCCCTTATTCATGTAGTGAAGTCTCCATTCCACTGCCTGTTGAGACATGTTGAACAGAAAGCGATACTCCCCTATTTTTTGTTGTTGAGTGTAGTACTGGAACAGATAAAGCTAGACTACAACACCTCCAATGGACCTACAATGGATAAGAATTACATCTCTATAACTTACCCTACCTCCTCTTCCCATTGTTGTATTAGCAGTGGAGTAAGCGTAGGGTGATTATAGGCATTGACTATGGCGGTATCCCAGGTATCGGCTACAGGGTAAAAGACCAGGTATCGAGCACTTACTTTGACTGTTGCTTATGACATAGAGCCAGCGGAAAATGATCACCTATCCTACCTATTCAAATGCCTACCTATTGAAATGGAATGAAAATGAAAAAGTTTCAACCTCACTGGTGGATCAATCAAAACCTCTCCCTCACCATATGAATAGTGAGTCAATGGCGGCCATCACCATATGAATAGTGAGTCGATGGTGGCCTGAAGTCGAGAGTTCGGCAAGCTCACCCTCACCATATGAATAGTGAGCACCCTAACCATCGGAATAGTGAGTCGATGGTGGCCTGAAGTCGAGAGTTCAGCAAGCTCACCCTACCGGGCCTCTCCTCGACCTCCTAACCTCGGCCGAGTCCCTAACGGGCCTTTTAGTCGAGTCCCTCTGGGCTTCACCCATATGAATGAGTGAGTCCCTACCGGGCCTATCCTTTTAGTCGAGTCCCTCCGGGCCTCACCATATGAATAGTGAGTGACTCCTATAGTAGCTTCCATACACACAGATGAACTATGACTACTTTACCCAATAGAGTCTTTTCATCGCTTGTACAACAGGAAATAGCTTGATGGATTCAGAGCAGAGAAGAAATAGCAGTAGTTCTTTATAAAGGACATAGGAAACAGAAATATAGATATTGGGTATATGTATGAAAGTAGGGTAAGATTAATAATGATAAAGTGGGTTAGGTAGGAATAAGATGTAGGATAGAAAGACTCTTGACTTTGAAGTGTAAGGATATAATAAGTCTTTAATTACTTTTATAGATGTAATAAGAATAAATAGAGATATAGATAGGTTGAAGAATAAATAGAGATGTAGTATCAAAAGTAGGAATAACTAAAGAGATATAGATAGGAATATGTAGAGAGGATTAGAATTTGGTTTAAGTATTATATAGATAAAAAGAATTATGAGTTGTATAAAATAATTCCTAATATATATAATCCCTTTACTTCCTAATCCTAATCTTCTTGGGAGAATCCTCACTAGTTGTATCGGTCTTAGTACTTCGGTGCCTTTTATTGGAAGTACTCTTCCTTGTGTTACTGTTAACTGGCCCATGCTTTTGGATCTCTGATGGGTTCTGTACCTTCCCAAATAGAGTCCCCCTACATTGTTGGCATATGGTCCTTACTACAATTGTTTTTGAATATTAGACAGATGCAACATTGCATTCAGTTTTGTTTTCTTTTATTGTGCCTTGATAAAGCCTCTCATTGTCTACCCTATAGCTTGAGAGACCTACCTTTAAGCTTATCATTGTATATACCAAATCTAGAGGAGTTTCTATGTTTATCCTCTCATTTTATTCTTCATTATCACATGAAAAAGAATTTCTTATGACTCCTGTGCGTCTATCCACTAGAGTAGAAACTATGATGTCAGTACCTCGGACATGGGAAGACTCTTTAGACTCCGACGACTTTGATAAAGGGTGCCCAATAGACTCATAAGATCCCTGCCAGTTAGTAGGTAGATCTGCCACATGATACTACCTACATATTTTGTCACAACCCTCCATATGAGGCCTACGTGAGTGTAGTTATTAAGTAGGTTCATACTCCCGATCCCCTAACCAAAAGTAATCCTTACTCCATAGAACTAAAATATCAATAAAGCCAAAAGTATAATTTATAACTCTCAGGGTGAGGCAGCGAACTCTCAACCAGCCCCCCGCCCAATAAGTAAATTAGGTCTAACCAAGTGGCAAATTCAGTAAGCAAAGGCCCGGTAGGGACTCACTATTCATATGGTGGGGAATGAAGTCGCTCATCCATCCGATGGGTGAGGTGGCGTGGTCACTGAAAGGTAGCGGCCCAAGAAGATGGTAAATTCACTAGTGAAAGGGTAGCCTATGCAAGAGACCTATCAGACCTATCCAGATGGTAAATTCACTAGAAAAAGGGTGAGCCTGCTGAACTCTGATTTGCAGGTGGCTTATATTCTGATGAAGCCCCTCACCATATGAATAGTGAGTGACTCCGTCCCTAGCAAAGGAGAAATTTGACATGTTAAGGGATAAGCTTGGTTTGGTGGGATGGGTCTCCTTGACTTGGATTTAGACAATGGTCACCAATGCCAGAAGGGCATTGCCATAGGAGGGGCACTGCCGATAGCTAGTAGTCGATGAAACCATAGTAGCCCTCCAACTATACCCTCTTACTCGACTTTGATATCAACCCTCTATGGGAACCTCTACCTATACCTAGATCCCCTATCTCTACAGAATCATCAGAATGTTATTACTATCTCTTAAGGCTAGATCAAAGGAATTACGATGCGTTACATACGTTAATTCCAGGGAGGTTGGTTCATAATGGGCGATTAATACAAAATAGAGTCACTTTTTATAATCTCATATATAATGCCAGTTACCGCACCTATACCTTGAAGGGGCCTTATTCAGGTGAATACGCGGATACCATCTTCTCTTTAGCACCACCATTTGGGGCAGGCAAGAAGTTCAAGTACACCAGATTCCTCTACGATCCTTCTCTTTTTCCATTTGAAGTCACATAAAACTCGTTTTGTTGAGGTCGGAGGAATTCTCTCATCACAGGGACTAAAAAGAATGTTTTATTCATCAAATTTTGCATTTCATGAAGTTTCTATATAGAAAAATGGGTTCATTGGCTGGGGAGACTCGAATGCACTACTGGGATGGGCTGCTTGGCTTGGATACTTGGGATGGGATGGACATAGTCATTGCTGCAAGGTCATTGTTTTAAGATCAATTTCAATAGCTAGTCAATCCAGGTTGAAATGCACTCAATGCTGCTACTCGATTTTGGTGCTCAATCTGCTACTCAATCCAATCGATCAAAGTATCAATGTCAGGTAGGTTCGATCCAAGTATTGATCATCATGCTTAGCTTTCTCTCCACTTCAATATATAAATAACAACAGGTTAATCTAAGCTCCCCATCGAGGAGGTCTAATCTATTGTACCCATCATACCCTTCTCTCACGTATCCATAAACTCCCCTTCTAAAGGACCCATCATACCCCATATCTAGACCCAATACGAGCCAGCCAACACTATTAGATTTATTATTTTATCTCTTCTCATGTCTCGATCATACCCATCTCAAGGCCCAATCGAATCTCACGCCCCCATCATTCACAAAATGAATGATTATCTCTCTTAATTGATCCCAGGAGAGAGGTGTTACAATGGACGGACAATTAAATGCCCAAAAACACCTGCCCAGGTCACATCACCAAGGCGCACAGTACCCATTCTCCCATTTTGGTAAATCTGCTTTCCCCAATCCGACTGCATACACATGCATCCACGCAACCTCCAGTCCCCATCCACGCATACACACATTACGTTCATTCCCCAGTCCCCATCCACGCATACACACATTACGTTCATTCCCCAGTCCCCAGTACGCATTCAGTACGCTCGCCCAGACACGTATACCAGGATCACCCAGTACGCCTAAGCAAGGAGCATTCTGCCCAGGACACGTATTCCTGGTGTGTGAGGTGGTCACTCATGAAGAGTAGTAATTGATTCGATGGGGCATATGTAATTTGGGGTGAGGCCCTATTCTTATTTCATTGTGGGTCTAGTCCAAACGAGTTCTAGCCCCTCCCTATTATTATTACTACTTAAGCAATGGGATGGACCTCATGGTAGGAGGATGGAATGGTAGGTGCATGGGTGTAGGAGGTATAAGGAGTAGATGTGCAGTGCATGTCCGTATAGTTCTATAATAGTGAATCTATGTAGTGATAGCTTGTGCATAGCTTATCTGCAAGTAATAATCAGAATAGGGGAATTTCCCTAATTAATTGAAACATTTAGAATAATAGGCTACCACATTTAGTTGTTGAGCCTGAGCTGAGATGATATAAATTATATTGGATATAGATCCTCTTGCTCTTTATATATTATCCTATCATGTTGGATATATCTGAGCTGAGACAGACCCCAATAGAATACCCATTACGTCACGCATGAGCCCCTTCGTCGAGACTACGTAACCTAACCTTCATGAGCCCCAATTAGTTACCCAAATAGAATAGTTGTTCCCATGGTTCCCACGCTACGCTGACTACGCTTCGCCCTTTGTTAATCCCCTTTTATTTAGTTGAATGGGACCACATATAACCAATAGAGTTAGGAGGAGACCCAACCCAATCCCAATTATAATGTGAATGGATGATCTCATTATTCAATTCACTGGAACGAATTGTCAATTTCCGAAGGAAGGAGTGTTTAGGCAGGCTGGGCCATAAACCGTTATCATTTCAAGCTACAATATCTAAGAGTCAAGCTTCCAGGAGGATGTTTAGTTATAAGTAGGAGCAATGTTAGAGTGCCCTCCCAAGAAACAAGCAATATATATAGACCATGCCTACCTTAACGACCTCCTTTCTAAACTCGTCCTAGGCGTCTAGGAAAGGAAAGGCATACATGAGAGACACTATTGGGCAGACTAGACTACCGAGTGGATGGGGATGGATCACCTTACCAACTTTATTCACTGCCAAAACCATAGGAGACATGGAGGGACAATCATGCCCAACCTCTTCTTAAGCCAGGAGCACCTTGTAGGGTAGACACTATTAACTCCCTGGTTTCCACCAAACAACCTGTCCCCCTGAAGATATAGAACTGTTATACCTAGTAACACTTGAATGAATTGCTTTATGGCTACGCACTATATACCTTAAATTTGATATTAGCAGTTCGGGAGATCAATTGTATGAGCAAGCTTGGAATGGATGGGATGCGTGGAGGGACGGATGTTTCAGTAGCTGATAGGGTGGGTGGTTTCAATAAAACCCTATTCCTCAAAATAAAGGCCATTTGAGCATGCTTCCAACCCACTTTCAAGCTTCAATAAAAAAGGGTTTTCCATTCAATCTAAAAACCTTTGCCAATCGCGCATTGAATCAAGAAGAATCTTGTTTTTCCGGGATCCGAGGCAAATATAGCATATCTATAAAAGAGAAGCTAAGATTAATAAGATAGTTATTCAATAATATAGCAAAGAATATCCCAGTATTTTCTTATAATTATAGTCTCTCATTCATGCATATCTTAATCTTTCCTGCGTATCATTCACCTGCTGTGGCGGTTTTAGCATCTGTTCTTAAATTCTATTATTTCTATTGGGGATTGAAAAGAAAGCATTCTAAAGAAAGCCACCTACATAAAGGATCCATAAAGCCAAAAGAATATTATAAATATAAGTAATGAAAGGGTGGGTATAGAACTGAAAGCATAGGGATTGAATGGATGAGCGTCCTTTCTATCGCAATAAAGAAACCATTCGCTAAAGCTCATAACTGGTGACCATTATTTTATTTCATTTCATAAAGCGGTCTTTCACGATTATTATCGAACCCTTTGGCGGTGTTGAAGATAGCCCGACAAGGAGGCATTTCTTTATAGCCCAACAAGCAGAAGTGGTGATTATTACCCAAGCAGGAGGCAGTAGAGTAAAGAACAGAAGGCAGTCGAAAAGAAATAGCTCAATCAAAACCGGTCTAACTCACCTAATTGTCGCATAACGTATTGGAACCGTTGTATTGTGTAAAGACTCCAATTGGTATATCCGTACTCATGCAACAAGTTACCGACGGACTTCCCATCATGCTTGCCTGTGTTTCCGCCACTGCCAGAATCCACGACCCCATTTTCAAAGGATAGGTCCTCATGTTCAATGGCATCCAGCTGCACGTCCTAATGTTCGACGAATATGGCCTCATGTTCGATGGATACGGACTTCCAGGCTTCAAGTTCCAAGCCTCAAGTTCGACGTCCTCATCATTCCAGATCACGTCCCCTTCATTCCCCACCGGTCGATGCCAATCAGCAATTAGTCCATCAGTAACAGGAAGGAGGAACAAATTTCCCATAGCCAATAGTCAATCCAGGAGGCTTAGTCGATCCAAGAGTTGATGCACTCGATGATGGTACTCGATAGAGTCGATTACATAACTCTTTTACACTAGTTGATCCAAGAGTTGATTTGATCATTCATGCAGGAGGTGCCATTTACCAGTTGCTTATACCCGCTAAAATAGGAGAAGGCTCCCCAGGGTTCCATGCCCGAGAGAATAATAAGAAAATTTCCTTTTTAGGATCGGAGTTCATAGCCTATAAAAGAGTAGACAGAAGGAAGGTCATAGCTGCCGATAGCCAATATTTTCCCAAAGCATAGCCATAAGGTCATCGCCGATAGCTGCTACTTGATGTTGTCGATGCACTCGATGCCAGGTGTATATACCAGTTGTAGATGGGATGGGTTACTCGGATACTTAGATACTCGGTTGGGCTACTCTACTAGGATACTTGGCTTGGATTGGCTGCTCGGATAATCAATTGGAACCGATGGAAGATGCCTTCTTGTAAAGGGTTACATCCTGAAATGAGAGAAAGGCCATGCACTTACCACTGCTATGGAACAATGGAATGTTCGTACATGCACTTACCACTACGGAACACAGGGTTCTGTTGATGCCCCGAAAATCATTACATCAACATTGGGGGATAACCACCCGGTCCGGACCTTAAGACAACTCCTTTTCCATTTGGGATGGTGGCTCCGACTGGATATAATGGGACCAGTTTCCCAGTAATGAATAAAAGGGGTGGATGAATGATTGGTTTTCTAATAAGTGATAATGAATGAAGGACTTAATCTATAAGTGAAAACGTAAATGACTATTTTATCCCGGGAAGCTTCTATTCTTAAGTGCAACATTTGGTGATCTGTGTTCGTCAATAGGCATATGATGACACTATTCAATAAACAAAGACATTCATTTAAATAATAATTGCTTCGTTCAAATAGTTGAACGAAGTAATTGATAAAACATTATTACACTTATCTTTTTATATTACTGATACAAAAATGATTAAAAGAATAGCAAACTGTAAACATCCAGTAGTGGAAAGTATAAAGACTGCTGTTAAAACACATTCATATATTCAATAATAGCAAGAATAATCAAACAACAATTTACATAAAAAGAATGAATTCAGACATAGATAATAGTACCATATGAGCTGCAAAATCTTTCCCAACGTCAATCGCAATTTGAATTCCTTCTTCCGACTCAGAAATACTTTTAAATAAAGGCAGTAGTGCACATCCACATAAAAGCTTCCTTATCAAAATTTGGAAAAATTGGTCCAGTTTTCATAAAAAATATGCCTGAAGTACAGTAGTGCAACTTCAGGTTTCAGTCATATACAAAAACTTACGACCCTTTCTAAATACATGAAAGGGTCTATAAATACTAAATTAAACTAACAAAATACAAAATTAAAATGCTACTAAATTGGTATAACCTGATCTTGAATATCTCCCCCACAGCAATCTGGTAATCAGCATCATGATTCATCACTCTGGCTGTTTGCTTTTTGTCCTGAGTTGGCATATTTCCAGCATTGGTTCCACTTCTTGAGGGCGGCTGAGACGAGAATTGATTTGAGAAGCATAGGTGGCATTGTGTATATCGGGAATGATACACGCAATTGCATCCGTTAAGCATTTGAGGGCGGCTTTCTGGCTGTATGGTTTTACTAGGAACAACCAATAGGTGTCCCAAGTTAAACTTTTAATTCCTGTGATCAATCTCCCATTCTTTTCTAGCTCTTGACAACATGATTGTTCCAATGTCTTGGCTGATAATAATTTACCCGGTGTACATTGAGAGATCATGTTAGATAAATAGAGAGTATTGTTAATCAAGTCAATCAAATTGTTCATAGATAACTTGCATCTAGAAACCTCTCTCTCTGCTTTCATCAATTGGGACTGCCACTCCATGAACATAATTTCTTTATGGGATTCTAAGATTTTAGGAAAGTTTGCTGCTTGTCCCTCATTAGTGTTCTGCCAAGTGAGAAAATCCGTTAAAGTCTCATCAGCTTGCTCTAAGTCCTGCCTGGCATCAACTGATTTGTTTATTATAGATGTTGTTATGTCACACAGAGGTTCAACTTGGGCGATTTCATGACACAACAATCTTATTTGTTTTATTAGTGCCTTATTAATCTGTATTGCCTCTTCTCTGAAATTGGCAGGCTGGGGAAGACTCTTGAAATCCTCTACTTGAGCTGTTAATTGAGAAATTTGCTCATCTTTTGTTTTTACCATATGTTCATTTATTGCTTTCAGTTTTGCTAATGCCTCCGATGATTCTTTTTGTTTCTGAATCGCTTCTGAATCTTCTTTCTATTGTGCCTCTAATAGCTGTGTTTGTAGTGAAGCGATCGCTTGATCCTTTTCTTTCAACAAATTTCTCACCTCTGATGCCTTATCCATGGTGGCTGCCGAATAGGCACCAGCATATTGGGACAACTTTGTCAGGTCTTCGGAGGGGTTGAATTCTTCCTTCCACACTACATTGGCTGTTACTGTTTGTTCAGGGAACAGGGAAGGCTGATCAATCCTTCTCCTTTTCCGTTGTCGCTTTATTACAGCCTTATGTTTTGGACTATAGAAAACATCCAATGGAGGAATATCTTACACCTGCAAAATAATTTGATCGGAAGAATCCTTGGGAATTATTTCTAATTCTGTAGTCGGGGGTAGACCGCTGGTTTCTTTGCTTGGAACCTTTCTTGATGCTGTATCCTGTGTATTGGCCGCTTTGGATGTATCGGTATCCTTTGAGCTCTCAAGATTGCTTATAATTGAATCAAATTGCTTCCATTCCTGGAACAATCTTGGGTCAATCTGAGTGTCGACATTCACCTCCTTGCTGCTCTGCTTCTACTGTCTTTCCTGTTCCTGATCACTTACTCTCTCCTGTTCTTTTCTCTTTGCTTCTTCCTGTTCTTTCCTCTTTGCCTCTTCCTGTTCTTTCCTCTGGAGTTCCTCCTGCTCTCTTCTTTGGACTTCTTTAGAGATTTTGGATGTAGCAGGAGGTTTGCTGGTAAGCTGCTGCTCAGGCTCGCTTGATTGTATCATCGGGGAAGTGGCTAACAAATCTAGAGGTAGAGTTTGCAACCTCTGCTTTCTAAGTTTGTTAAATTCAACTAACCCGTCATCATGGTATCTTATTTTAGCTATCTCTTGAACCTGAAATATCGACTCGGCCGAGGAGAACAGGTCATCAAAATCGTCTTCCTTATGTTCAAATTTAGTGAGTTTGGCCTGGTCTAGAACATTATAGATGATCTTTTTTGGATCAAAGCGTCTGTTAGGCAGAGTGGCAAGATTTAATATATTAATATTTTCCGCCTCTTTCTCTGCGTGTTTATAATCACGCAGAGTATAGATGCCACACCTTAGAGGGAAAGGAGGCCAGACTTGCTTCTTTGAATTCCTGAGAGTCTTTGTAGCCGATGCAGATGTAAGCTGATATGCTATCTCTCGAGCTAAAAGTTTGTCTGGCATATACAAGGGGAGGACATGAGGTCTGGCCTAGCTGCCGAAAACTCTTACATAAGAGAATTTTTCCTCTCCGAACCAGGTTCCTACGGCTGTCAAGTCAATCTCTGCTTGAGAGGAGATCTTAGAAATAGGTCTAGCAAAAATTGCATAGTAAATAGGTAGCATGAGTCCATTGCAGAGATGATATAGGTGGTGTTTATACTGGGCTTTCCATAATGTCTGGTGATATATATGAATGGGCATAGGGTCCTGTGGAGTCCATCTCCACCCTAACATAGGAAACTTGGAATTAAAACAGAGGGTATCTAGAATGTAGGCACTAAAGTAAAATGGAGGGATGATTCTATCAATAACACGGGATTTGTGTCTGAAGTTAAGAATAGCAGTTGCTAACTTATCCGATAATATATTCCCCCAATCCATGATTTCACTATTGCATGCTGCTTCCATCAAAGGTACCATCTCTATGGAAAATTTTGAAGAATCATGCAATCCCCACATTCGACACATCATAGCTCCAGCATAACAGTAAGGAGAACATAAGGAACTGACAGAGTACTTACCCAAAGACTCATGTTTGTGTTTCTCCGGGTTCTGTCTCCATTCCCGTATAGGCTCTGACTCAGTTTCATTTTCATCCCTAAACTTCTCCAGGAATTCTTTATTATACTTCTTCTCTGGTTCGGGTAAATGGTACATTTGTCTCAAATCATTAGGCTGAAACGAACCGAAAACCCTCCCATCAATAGTGCAGAATATTCTGTTCGTAATTGGAATTTCTTCAATGGCCCATCTCACTACATCTGTATATGGAAGAATTTGCTCCCGAGCCGCTACCCTGTGCAGGTAGGAATCAGCCAAATCTTTCAGAGTAGCGTCAGATTTCTGGCTCGAATCTGCTGAAGCTTGTACCGTTGTTTGCTGAGGTTCCTCGGCTTCAACCAGGTTGTAAATGCTTTGCCAAGTAGTATTACCGAGACCAAGACATGTAGTATCTTAGATTAATCCTTTTTTTTTTGGTCCTGGATCGATAGCATGTTGTCCTGTTACCACAGAAGCTGAAGTTGTTCCAGGTTTCTTAGATTTCTTCCTCATTTGGTCTGAACTTGCAACTGCGGAGAAGTTCTGCACAAGAGATAAAATGAACGTAATCTGGAGAATAGATGGCAGAAACTAAGTACAGAAGAATTATGTCAATCAATAATTAATCATAAGACTCCCGCGGATATAATCTCTGAAGGGATTTAGGCATAACTACTCCATTAATTAACTATTTAAACCTGTCAATCAATTAAATGCTCATTATATCCTTCATTTGCCGAATAGTCTATTTAAGCGCGGATTTGATTTTTATTTGGCAGTTGGGCGCAAGTGAATCACTATTGGGAAGCGGAAAGGCTTTTAAATAATCATTAATATAATATGTCGAAGCCATATCACTCCTTTTTGAAAGTCGTGCTTGGCTTTATCGCGATCGGCGATCGGAGGAAGACTTACGCAGTTTCATTTAAGTTTTTTGTATAATCCCTGATCGCCGATAGCGATATCGCTTAACTCGCATCGGGAGCTTTTAAAGAGTTTCGTTATATTCATATCACATTCCCCGATTGCCGATAGTGATATCGCATCGGAGCCAGGAGAGGGGCCTTTTGTTGTGATTGTTTTATTTTCCCCGATTGCTGATGATTTATTAACTCAAAGCGTTTTATAATGTTTTGTTTGTTTACGGACCTTTTTAGAGGAATGATGAGTTAATACCAATTTAATCTAAAAGGGACCCATTTCATATTATAGTTTTCTAAAGAAAAATTTTATGAAATGGGGGGTTGTTGTATAGCACAACAATTGGCGATTCGCTGGGAGAAACAGTTATCTCTGAGAAATATTGGAATATTTGAACTTTCTTTATATAGAAATCTTTATAAAAAAAGAAAGGAAGATTCTAATATAACTAAGTATACATACATTCTGAATATAATAAAGGCTATTTTTGCTAATTTCTTCTCTTGTTAAAATTAAATACATTCTAAGTTTTAAATTGGCCTCTATTGGTTGATAATGATAAAACAAAATTCCTTTCCAACTTAGCCTTTTTTGATTGACTCCTTTGTCATAGGTAGAGCCTCTGCTACCAGCAAACGTTCATAGTTTCGACAGGGATACCTTTTAACCATTTGATTGTCCATGACCCCTCCCATCTCAGAGTATGATTAAAAGAATGAATTCAAAATATGTTTTCATATTTTGTATTTCTTTTCTTTTTCATTATTTTGTAAGATAAAAAGCCATTGTCCTGGTTTGGTTGCCAGCTGTTTGACAATGCCATTCACTGGTTGTAATCTAATCGAACAAGCTGGCTCGTGATGAGACCCCTTGTCTTATGCTTATAAGCCATTACCCTGTTTTGGTAAGCAGTGTTGGTAATGTCGGTTAGACTATTTTCCAATGATCATGGTAAGCATGCTTGTGATAAGACCCCTTATCTTTATATCAGATATTTTAAAATTACACTCTGAGTAATCATAAACTTGGATGAATGGGATGGACAATTTTCTCCTTAAGAGAAAATGGATGACAAGGTAAGAGTTAAAGATGCCAAGATTGAATCAGTTTCTGTTTTGATATTGATAAACTTTTTGTGACCAGTTTGAAAACATTAAAATGATTTACAGTACTTCTAAAGCTTGAGAAGATTTCACAAAAATAAAATGGGGTTTTCAGAAATGTGAATATAACTAATTACATAGAAATTGTCCCCCCTTTTATTTTTAAAGGCTTCTATTTTTAAAAGTAAATATTAAAAGTACTTCTTTAGGGCAACTTTTCAATATAGCAAAGGCCAATAGAAGCTATTTTACAACTTTATTTCCTAATGGTCCTAAAAACATAAATCCTACTAAAATTAAAAGAGAAGGGATTACCTTCTCAATTGAAGAATTTCTTTAAGATGAGGCCATTAACAGGAAGAGAGTCCCTCTTTCCTGATAGATCTTGTAATATGAATGTCGAATGGCCTATCTTTTCGCTGATCTGAAATGGTCCAAGCCACATCTTTTGGAACTTGGTATGTTTACCTTTATCCTCATGGGCTTTATCCCATTTTAGAACTAGATCACCAACCTGCAACTGTTTAGAACTAGACGAAGCTGAATCAAATGATGTTTTGATTATCTGCTGATGTTTTGCATGAGTAATTTTGGCCTTTTCTCTTTCTTCTTCTAATTTTAAAATTTGATCATGTCTGAGTTGGATAGAAGAAGAGGGGCTTTCTTCAATAAACTGAACTAGGGCTAGAGAAGGAAGTGCTAGATTGGTTGGTAGTATTGCTTCTTTCCCATATACAAGATTGAATGGAGAAGTACCTATAGAGGCCTTCTGCGTTATTCTATCAGCCCATAGTGCGAATATTAAGGATTTGTGCCAGTTTTTATGATTCTGTTCAATAGTTTGCTTAATGATTTTAAGTAGATTTTTATTGGTAGACTCTGCTAGACCGTTACCACGTCCAATCCCCATTGTTCAAAAGGTTGCTCAATGTTGACTGGTTGCAAAGGGAAAGCTGGTTTTCTTTGTCTTCCACTGGAGGTTTGACAACTTCGGCATTTCCTTACATATTTGTGAGTATCTCTGAATAAAGTGGGCCAATAATACCCAGCATGAATGATTTTATGAGCTGTTGTGTCAGCTCCAAAATGTCCTCCGGCTGGTCCATCGTGTAGCTCCTGCAAAACTTTTTGTGCTTCAGGTTTTTCCAGGCATCTTAATAAAACTGAATCATAATTTTTCCTAAAAAGTACATCATCAATGATTATGAAGTTTTTTGCTTTTAATCTAATGGCTCGTTTGTTTTTATAAGAAAGATCATGAGGTGCGTATCCATTTTTCAAATAAAAGATTAAATCTGCGTATTGAGATTCAGAATTGGTAATACTTATCTGGTTGATTTCTTCAATATGTTCTGTATCACCTAATTCCGGAATGTTGGATGCTCCCGATAATAACCTACAAAAACCTTGGCCTCTAACAATCTTTGCTGGCTTGATTTCCAAGTCATACTCTTGAAGTGCTGTAACCCAATTTTCCCTTTTTTCACCTAATTCACTTTGGATCAATAATTGCCTTACTGCAGAAAAAGGAACTATAACTTTTGTATGGGATTTTAAAAGGAAGGGCCTGTAGTGTTTAATGGCTTTATACACAGCAAAGGCTTGTTTTTCAACTTCAGAGTAATTTAGTTCTGCACCCTGGAAATTTGAAATCGGTGCTTCCAAGTCGTGATCATTAATCTGAGTGAGTATTGCTGCATAAGATGAATCAGAGGCGATAGTATACAGTGTGAAATGATTAGTAAAATTGGGAGTGTTTAAAGCGAGGGCATTGATTATTGATTGTTTGATTAAATCAAATGCTTCCTTTTCTACAGATCCCCATCTAAACACTGAATTTTTCTTAATCATGGTTTGTAATGGTAAAATAATGTGAGAAAAATCGGGAACAAATCTTTTAACAAAGTTGATCTGACCTAGAAATGACTGCATGGATTTTTTGTTATGAGGAAATGGGATTTCAAAAATTTCTTTAATCCTGTCAGGATCAATATAAATACCATCTTTGGAAATGATAAAGCCCAAGAGCTTTCCTTGATTTAGAGCAAAGAAGGATTTTTTGGGATTGAGTGAAATACCATACCTTCTACAGCGTTCAAAGATTTTACTCAAATCATGTAAATGGTTGGATCTCTTTTTGGAAAATACAGTAATGTCATCTAAATAGACAACTACTGTTTTGTTGATCAATCCTTTGAAGGCTATATCCATTGCTCTTTGAAATGTAGCTCCTGCGTTAATAAGTCCAAAAGGAATTTTCTGATAGGCATAAGTTCCCCATTTTGTTCTGAAAGTAGTTTTGAGTCTGTCATCAGGATGGACCAGAATTTGGTTGTATCCTGAAAAACCGTCTAGAAAGGACATTAGCTCAGAACCTGCTACCGAATGGAGTATCTGCTCCATGGTAGGTAATGGAAAATTATCTTTTTGGCTTGCCTTATTCAGATTTCTGAAATATATACAAATCCTGATGTCACCATTTTTCTTTCTAACAGGCACCATATTGGAGACCTAGTTTGAATGCCGGACAAGAAAAATAATCTTTGCTTTCAAGAGTTTATTGAGTTCTGATTTTATCTGACTCTCTAAGTTTGGATGTATTTTCCTCAATTTTTTTTGAACTGGTTTTTGTTCAGAAAGCATTGGAATGGTATGCTGGATGATTGATGTATCATATGTTTTTAAGTCATCATACTTCCAAGCGAAGACATGTTTATTTTTTTTTAATAATCTAATAAATGCTATCCTTTCTTCCACAGAAAGTCCTAGTCCTAAATTGATATTTTGAGGGTTCTGCTCAGTACCGAGATTTATCAATTCAAATCTTAAGGTAGAAATTTGGAGTTTTGAATTGGTTACCTGTTTAAACCTGTCTTTAATATCGTAGAGATCTTCAAGTTTAACCACAGGTTTTGGTATTGAGTTTCCCTCATGCTTTTCTTTTATCTGAAGATCATGATCATTTTCATCAATGATCTGATCATTGTAGGACTTGTCGGAAGTTAAGAAAAGTAAGATGTCTTCATCGTGATTAAACACTCGCCAATTGGTGACATTGTCAGGAATTGAGGGCCTAAAAATAAACTCTACTGAAAATCTATCTGGACTATAATCTTAGGAAGGTAGGAGTTTAGAAGCAACATTGGCTAACAAGTCAGCTGCTGCATTCTGGGATCTAGGAATAGGTGAAATATTGAATGCTAATAAATGAGATATAAGTTCCTGGACTAAAGACTGATAGTGTTTGAGGTGATTATAGAGACAATGGATTGTATTCTGAACTTGTTTTATAACAATCTTAGAATCGCCAAACACTTTCAAATATTGTACTTTCAGGCCAATAGCTTTATATAGTCCTTGCACCAAAGCCTCATACTCAGCTGTATTATTTGTGCATTCAAATTCTAACCTACAAGAAAGCATTGTTTTTTCTCCCTCAGGGCTGACTAGAATACACCCTGCTCCTGATCCTTCAGTGGATTTAGAACCGTCAAAATATAAAGACCAAAATAAAGAATTATCAACAATTTTATTTACAGAATTCTCAGTAACATTAACACATCTTGAACTATCAGTTTGTGAAAAATTTTCAATTTGGGATGTGAAATTGTTTACTAAGAACGAAGATGGTTGGGCAATATAATTGCCAAAGAATGATTCAGAAGAATAATTTCCCAATATATTATTATTAAATGCAATTGGTTGATTCTCTTGTTCGAACTCTGTGACAGTATGGGTCATGTGTTTCTCCCGATTGATTTTTATTTGATTTGGCTTTCCCCTGTATGGAAGCCACATATGAGACCAATCGGTGGAAATATACCCATGGAGTTTCTCAGACCAATCCCTGCTCAATATTAAACCATAAAATTCAGGTATATCAGCGATTAAGATATCAATTCTTTGAACTACTCGTGGATCAGCTGATAACCTGATAGTAACAGAATTCATTTCCCCTAAGACTTGGACTTTGGTTCTATCTAACTGCACAATGTGAATTGAAGACTTTTGGGGTTCTATGTTCAGTTTAGAACAAACTGAAGCTGGCATTATATTAGATGATGCCCCTGAGTCAATTAAACAGTTGTGTAGATTTCGATTGTAGATTTCGAAAGTCAAGAGGAAAGGGGGGGTATGCGAATTTGATCTGTCTCCAATTAGAATCGTATCAGTAGCCTCAATTCTACCAGAAGGTGGTTGTCCTGAATCATTTGCAGCTTTAGCACTAGGAAGAGGCGAGGAAGGAACTGCATTTAGTTCCTTAAGAAGCAATTTCTGTTGATGTTTTAATTTACTGAGTTCAAACATGGTGATGTTTGCCTTAGTCTTCTTCATGTCATCAATAATATTGTAATCCATTGAATCCGATACTACCAATGTCTTTGATGTTGAAGGTGTATTTGAGGACGATGGTTGGTTTTGAGGAACTGTTGCAACCGGCTTCCTTGTGGGTACCTTTTCCTTTGTAGTATTAGTACCTGCACTCCTTTTCTTGGAACTTGCTTGAGCAGGTTCAAGGGTACTTTTGCTCCTAGTAGTCACAGGAAAAGCTTCTTGTTCATTTTCGGTGTCGGAGTTAGGCAATATGAAGTCCCACATTCCATGGCATTCAACGACTTCCTCTTCTTCAATTTCATCGGATGATGTAATTGTTTCATCTTCTTCTTCTTCCTCAGGGTCTGAATCTGCATTGGATATAACATTTGGTGGTTTTGACTCAGTTTTCTTAAAATTCCTATATGGTTTCTTTGTTGAAGTTTCTGCTACTTGCTTTTTAATTTCAACCATTTCATTTGACATTGTTTTGAGAACCTTTTGAAGACCCTCCATATCGTATGGGTCTTTGGTGTTTTTCTTCTTCGAATCGTCCTTGAAAGACACTTTTTTTGGATTTCCTATCTTCGAGAGCAGCTTTCTTTTAAAAAGCGATTATACGTTTTTCCACAGCGATGGCTTCTTTCATGTTTTCGGCCAAAGTTGGTTTCGCAGCCCTATCTACAAAAATGGCTATATTTGAAGGTAAGGCTGTGATGTACCACTCGCTTCTAACTTGTTCACTTGGCTTGGAATCAGTGGGAATTTTATTCAAGATCTTATTGAATCGGGAGTTAAACTCCTTAATTGGTTCTCTTGACTCAATTCTTAGATTTGAAAGGTCATTAATGAGTGTGGCCAAGGATCTATCGTCGCCATATTTGGTAAGAAATTGCTCCTGAAATATATTCCAACTGGTAATGAATCCAGAGGGTAAGGAAAAATACCAAGACCCAGCTGATCCTTGTAACGTGTAGGGGAAAAGTCTAACTACAACATCTTCTTGTGTTACTCCTTTTAGATTAACTGACAACATGAAATTATTTATGTGTTCTTCAGCTAATGTTCCAGCGTTTGGATTAAACTTTGGTAACCACTTCTCAGGATAATCAGGTAATGGATGTAATGGTGCAGGCATAGTGACTGCACCAGGACTGTTCCATGGATTTTGAGCCATCTTGGGATTACCAATGTTTGATGTTCTAGGTGTTTGGGGATGAGGTAGTAATAAAGATTGAAAAGGTTGTGATGTTGAAGGTGGTGACCCCTAGTGAATAATAATATGTAATGGGGAAGTGGGTGTTTGACTTCGCACTGGAGATGATGAGATGGAAGATGATGGAGAAAAGGTCTCACTATCAGAACCTTTAGTGTTCTTTTTTGCACTTTTCCTTCGGGGTAAAGGCAACTCAGCTGGTTCAATGCCAAGTTTTTCGCTTTGAAGTCTGGTGAGATGATGAGGTAGGTGGAATTGCGAAGTCTGACTGCCTTGAGATACTTCAGATCTCTGAGGTGATATGGAGAAGCCTTGAATTTTCTGGATGATAGACTGAACTTCAGGGGACTCCGGACTTAAATGTTCTGAACTATGGTGCGATTGAGCAGTGATAGTTGATCCCTCTTCTTCTCGTTTGGACACTGGTGATTCAGAATGCAAACGGGAGGTCTGAGGTGAGGTGGAGGCTGATTTACTCTGAGAATGATCTGTAGGTTTTGATTTACTCGCCATTCATAGTTGGCCCTCCTTCCAGTGCCAAAAATGTTGATGCCCCGAAAATCGTTACATCAACATTGGGGGATAACCACCCGGTCCAGACCTTAAGACAACACTTTTTCCATTTGGGATGGTGGCTCCGACTGGATATAATGGGACCAGTTTCCCAGTAATGAATAAAAGGGGTGGATGAATGATTGGTTTTCTAATAAGTGATAATGAATGAAGGACTTAATCTATAAGCGAAAACATAAATGACTATTTTATCCCGGGAAGCTTCTATTCTTAAGTGCAACATTTGGTGATCTGTGTTCGTTGATAGGCATATAGATGACACTATTCAATAAACAAAGACATTCATTTAAATAATAATTGCTTCGTTCAAATAGTTGAACGAAGTAATTGATAAAACATTATTACACTTATCGTTTTATATTACTGATACAAAAATGATTAAAAGAATAGCAAACTGTAAACATCCAGTAGTGGAAAGTATAAAGACTACGGTTAAAACACATTCATATATTCAATAATAGAAAAAATAATCAAACAAAAATTTACATAAAAAGAATGAATTCAGACATAGATAATAGTACCATATGAGCTGCAAAATCTTTCCCAATGTCAATCGCAATTTGAATTCCTTCTTTCGACTCAAAAATACTTTTAAATAAAGTCAGTAGTGCACATCCACATAAAAGCTTCGTTATCAAAATTTGGAAAAATTGGTCCAGTTTTCATAAAAAAATATGCCTGAAGTACAATAGTGCAACTTCAGGTTTCAGTCATATACAAAAACTTACAACCCTTTCTAAATACATGAAAGGGTCTATAAATACTAAATTAAACTAACAAACTACAAAATTAAAATGCTACTAAATTGGTATAACCCGATCTTGAATATCTCCCCCACAGCAATCTGGTAATCAACATCATGATTCATCACTCTGGCTGTTTGCTTTTTGTCCTGAGTTGGCATATTTCCAGCATTGGTTCCACTTCTTGAGGGTGGCTGAGACGAGAATTGATTTGAGCAGCATAGGTGGCATCGTGTATATCGGGAATGATACACGCGATTACATCCGTTAAGCATTTGAGGGTGGCTTTCTGGCTGTATGGTTTTACTAGGAACAACCAATAGGTGTCCCAAGTTAAACTTTTAATTCCTGTGATCAATCTCCCATTCGTTTCTAGCTCTTGACAACATGATTGTTCCAATGTCTTGGCTGATAATAATTTACCCAGTGTACATTGAGAGATCATGTTAGATAAATAGAGAGTATTGTTAATCAAGTCAATTAAATTGTTCATAGATAACTTGCATCTAGAAACCTCTCTCTCTGCTTTCATCAATTCGGACTACCACTCCATGAACAGAATTTCTTTATGGGATTCTAAGATTTTAGGCAAGTTTGCTGCTTGTCCCTCATTAGTGTTCTGCCAAGTGAGAAAATCCGTTAAAGTCTCATCAGCTTGCTCTAAGTCCTGCCTGGCATCAACTGATTTGTTTATTATAGATGTTGTTATGTCACACAGATGTTCAACTTGGGCGATTTCATGACACAACAATCTTATTTGTGTTATTAGTGCCTTATTAATCTGTATTGCCTCTTCTCTGAAATTGGCAGGCTGGGTAAGACTCTTGAAATCCTCTACTTGAGCTGTTAATTGAGCAATTTGCTCATCTTTTGTTTTTACCATCTGTTCATTTATTGCTTTCAATTTTGCTAATGCCTCCGATGATTCTTTCTGTTTCTGAATCGCTTCTGAATCTGCTTTCTGTTGTGCCTCTAATAGCTATGTTTGTAGTGAAGCGATCGCTTGATCCTTTTCTTTCAACAAATTGCTCACCTCTGATGCCTTATCCATGGTGGCTGCTGAATAGGCACCAGCATATTGGGACAACTTTGTCAGGTCTTCGGAGGGGTTGAATTCTTCCTTCCACACTACATTGGCTGTTACTGTTTGTTCAGGGAACAGGGAAGGTTGATCAATCCTTCTCCTTTTCCGTTGTCGCTTTATTACAGCCTTATGTTTTAGACTATAGAAAACATACAATGGAGGAATATCTTCCACCTGCAAAATAATTTGATCGGAAGGATCCTTGGGAATTATTTATAATTCTGTAGTCGGGGGTAGACCGCTGGTTTCTTTGCTTGGAACCTTTTTTGATGCTGTATCCTGTGTATTGGTCGCTTTGGATGTATCGGAATCCTTTGAGCTCTCAAGATTTCTTATAATTGAATCAAATTGCTGCCATTCATGGAGCAATCTTGGGTCAATCTAAGTGTCGACATTCACCTCCTTGCTACTCTGCTTCTGCTGTCTTTCCTGTTCCTGATCACTTACTCTCTCTTGTTCTTTTCTCTTTGCTTCTTCCTGTTCTTTCCTCTTTGCCTCTTCCTGTTATTTCCTATGGAGTTCCTCCTGCTCTCTTCTTTGGACTTCTTTAAAGATTTTGGATGTAGTAGGAGGTTTGCTGGTAAGCTGCTGCTCAGGCTCGCTTGATTGTATCATCGGGGCAGTGGCTAACAAATCTAGAGGCAGAGTTTGCAACCTCTGCTTTCTAAGTTTGTTAAATTCAACTAACCCGTCATCATGGTATCTTATTTTAGCTATCTCTTGAACCTGAAATATCGACTCGGCCGAGGAGAACAGGTCATCAAACTCGTCTTCCTTATGTTCAAATTTAGTGAGTTTGGCCTGGTCTAGAACATTATAGATGATCTTTTTTGGATCATAGCGTCTATTAGGCAGAGTGGCGAGATTTAATATATTAATCTTTTCCGCCTCTTTCTCTACGTGTTTATAATCACGCAGAGTATAGACGCCACACCTTAGAGGGAAAGGAGGCCAGACTTGTTTCTTTGAATTCCTGAGAGTTTTTGTAGCTGATGCAGATGTAAGCTGATATGCTATCTCTCGAGCTAAAAGTTTTTCTGGCATATACAAGGGGAGGACATGAGGTCTGGCCTGGCTACCGAAAACTCTTACATGAGAGAATTTTTCCTCTCCAAACCAGGTTCCTAGGGCTTTCAAGTCAATTTCTGCTTGAGAGAAGATCTTAGGAGCAGGTCTAGCAAAAATTGCATAGTAAATAGGTAGCATGAGTCCATTGCAGAGTTGATATAGGTGGTGTTTATACTGGGCTTTCCATAATTTCTGGTGATATATATGAATGGGCATAGGGTCCTGTGGAGTCCATCTCCACCCTAACACAGGAAACTCGGAATTAAAACAGAGGGTATCTAAAATGTAGGCACTAAAGTAAAATGGAGGGATGATTCTATCAGTAACACGGGATTTGTGTCTGAAGTCAAGAATAGCAGTTGCTAACTTATCCGATAATATATTCCCCCAATCCATGATTTCACTATTGCATGCTGCTTCCATCAAAGGTACCATCTCTATGGAAAATTTTGAAGAATCATGCAATCCCCACATTCGACACATCATAGCTCGAACATAACAGTAAGGAGAACATAAGGAACTGACGGAGTACTTACCCGAAGACTCATGTTTGTGCTGTTGTGCCTCAATCTAGTCTCCTAAACTGAGTTCATTTAATTGTCAACCAGGATTTGTAAACTGCTGAAGTGAAATGTACCATATGTACCTAGGTGCTTGTTTCCTAGTGCGTTGTATGTAGTGTTTTGTGATGTTTTGGTCTTTTATGTTGATTTATGATGTTTTTGGTCTTTTGAAGTTTTATGTTTACAATGAAAATGCCTAGAAAACTAATGAAAAGGAATTGGTGGTAAGAACACAGTTGAGCCTAATGTATGGAATGGCAAATGTAATCAAAAACACTAAAGCAACATCTAAACTATGACCAAATAGAAACAAGAGCTTAATGATGACAAATGACACAAACTAGACTTTGAAAGATGATCACTAAATATGCAAGTTTTCTAACTAAACAGTTAGACACTAATCATGATGCAACATTCTATTCTAAGCTCATCTATTCCATGAATAATTCCTAGTTCTATTCTGCAATTTCAATTGATTGTCACAGAGCCTATACTCAAAGGGTTATTGGTTTCTTTTCAAGGTGGTTCTGTTGAGGAAGAGCTCTGTTTATGGTGAGGAATTTGCAGAGATATTTAAGACCTTGTAATGATGTTATCTTCTGTTCCTAAGGTTATGGATCACTGGTGGTTTTCAGAACAAAAAGATATTTGTAAATAATGAAGGTTGTCTTATGAATTCTATCAACTAAAGTGATCTACTGTGCAAAGGGTGACAATGTGACTATGAGATTTAAGTGCGATGAATTGATTTAAACATGAGCTTAAGATGCTTCTAAACTAAAACAATGTTAAACCATAAGCCATCATCAAACTTTGAAACGAAGTAGCTGGACATGAATTAAATGCAAAATGAAACTCCGGAGCATTCTAATTAACATGCACTATTCTATGAAGTTACACAATCTGGGTGTTCATCATTAATGATATTTTGGAAAAGTTCCTTCTTGTGGAAGAGGTAGAACAATTCTGACTGTGGACTTGTATGCAGTTGAAAGAAAATGAACTGAAAGAAAATGAAAAACTAAATTGTCACATCACAGTCATATCTTGAACTTCTTAAGGATGTCTTGGAAGAATTTCTTCTTGTGGAAGAATGATTAGGACAAGTGCAACTGTGATAGTGAAGACTAAAAACTACAACTAACTCCTATAACACTATAGCTATTCATCATTCATTGTTATGATCTGTTGGAAGAATGTCTTCTTGTGAAAGAACTGGAGTGAATATAACTACAGTCTCTAGTTAAAAACAAATACAACTCCTATCCTACAGTACCATAGTCATTAAACATTCATCGTTTTAATTTATTGGCAAAGTGTCTTCTTGTGGAAGAACTTGAACGAATATGACTACAGTAGCTAGTTAAAAACAAATACAACTCCTATCCTACAGTACCATAGTCATTAAACATTCATCGTTTTAATTTATTGGCAAAGTGTCTTCTTGTGGAAGAACTTGAACGAATATGACTACAGTAGCTAGTTGGAAACAAATATAAATTTAACTCCTATCCTACAATACCATATTCATTTAAACATTCAGCATTTTGGTCTGTTGGAAGAGTGCCTTCTTATGGAAGAACTAGAATGAGTACGACCACAGTATATAAAACAAAACAACTACTAATTCAATATGCAGAACGTAAAGACAGCTAAGAAAAACTTATCTACTGTACGCAAAAGAAAGTCCGTTCAAGGGGCAGGGGCCCTCTACCACTTGACGACATTCAACTCCCAATTAAATCACGCCTTCAGGATAATTTTGTCTGCTCCATTAACGATGCAATAGTTTGAACATAATGCTCTGTGTCTTCAAAAACGTAACACAGAGTTTTCACAAAATCTAGCAGCAAATCTAATACAAAATCTCTAACTAAGCTCTCGGCCTACTCAAGAGTTTATAAAGTAAATGCAAGTAAAAATAATTACAATAATTTAGGAATGATGTCTTCCTAATCCAAATCATCTTAGGAGTCTTTAAGGTGGCTGCGTAAAGGAGAAAAGACACCTGGACTGTGACAGTCCTAGTAGGAGTCTTCCTTCACAAATGTGTTCACACGTGCATAACCGTACCCAGAATCCATTTCCTCTTCTATGACGAGCAACACACCATGTGGGCACGACGTGGATCATGCCCATATGCGTTTTTCCTCAAGTGGCCACATGGAACATGCTCAAACATAAAGGTAGCTGCAGAATCGCCGGTTAGCTACGGAATGCATGCATTCTGCAGCTAGTTCCGGTCAAAATGCTTAACAATGGCAACAATAACAAAATTCAACAAGTCAGTTATGTAAACCATTATAGAAGTAATTCTAACTATTTTTATTGATCAATTGGGTTTAAAATGGAAATGGACAAGGGAAAAATGAGGTAAAATGAGGTGAAGGAAAGCACAAATTTGAGGCTCAACATACCCCCACTGTTGTCTCTTTGCATGTCCTCATGCAAATTATCCTATAAATTTTGAGGGTTCTGCAAGGACATCTAATCCCCTTCTTCTCCTTTGTCTGAATGTTAGAGGCCTTCTGGGTTTCCTGATCACAAGTTTGAACCTGAGGTTTGTGAGTGCTCTGACCAACTTTTTGTTCCTTGTCTTCATCTTCTCATTGGTCCTCTCCACTTTGTTTATATGCAAGGATAAGGTTGAGTTCATATCAGTCTTGAGCTTGATTTGATCTTTGAGAATTTCATTCTCATTTTTGATGTGTCTATTCAACAATTCCAACTCATACCTATCCCTCCTCAATATATCAATTTCAGTTAGTGGAGGACTGGGGGTTCTCTCTTCTCTTTCTGAAGCTGTTCTCTATAAAGTTTCCACATAATCATAGATTTCCTGTTGAGCAGGATCAATCTCAGGGGTGCCTTCATAAAAATCTTCATCATCATACTTTTCCATAGATGTTTCTTCATCTTCAATATTGATTACCCCTGTTTGTTTGATTGATGTTTTCTTCAGTTTTCCTTTTAATCTGTGGCTTCTCCTAAGTTGAGAGGAACCCTCCCCTTTTTCTATAACAGATTCCTTGATTACCTTCTCTGCCTTGAGTTGACTCTTGATTCTAGCCAACTTCTCCAAAATGACTTCTTCACTGCTTTCTTGAACCGGTTTGTCAATTTTACCTTTTGGAGTCCTCCATCTCCTACTTCTCTTTGTGGCCTGTGGTTCAGGTGATAGTTCTTTTGCTTCTTCAAAATGATTTCTTATTAAGAAATCATCCCATGTATCATTTGATTTAGATAGATGATGCTCAATTAAAATTTTGACTAACCCATGATGATACAGGGTTGTTTCCAAAAACTGAACTCTTCTTTGAACACAGGAAGCCATTTTCTTCAGACTTTGATACAAGAAATATGGTAAATTCAAATCTTCTCCTAGAAAATGCAACATTAGTCTCATATGGTAGACATAAAATGTCCCATATCTACCCTCACATGTAACAAATTTTTGTAAAAGTAGTATATTCCTCCATTTGCTCTTCAATGCTGTACTGGGAATTCCCTTCTTGAACACACTAACATCCATGTTTGGTGATTTTAAGATTTGTTTCCATGAGTCATTATGGAATTCCCTATTTTTAAACCATCTTTCCCCAGCTCTGGATAATCCTGTAGCCTCTGCTATAAAAACTTCATTAACAATAAACTTAACATCCCCTATTTCAACCTCAGTGCCTTGGAATGATCTAGCAAATGTTTTGGTGACTTCCTTATGGCAACCATTAAACTTTTCCAAGAATTGGAGCCATCCTATTTGTTGTAGCATCTCCTTGCATTGTGGATAACCTTCTAAATATTTTGATCCTATAGGCTCAATCCTTACGATGAAACCCATAATTTTTCACTATCAATTAACACTCTTCTCTATCCACAAAACAATGGCTTTTACTTTCGGATAAAAATGGTTTCAAGCTATAAATGAAAATGGCTTCAATTTTGGAAGAACATACCTTTGAAATAGCTACAGTCTTAAAAATCTCTGGTTTGTATGCCTCTGTTTGAAAAATGCCTTCGAATCCTCGGACTGATGTACTTCTGTTGAACTTTGGAATGATATGGAAGCAATTTCAATGTTCGAGCTAATGTATCTCTGATAGACAGTGGTAGATGATTTCAAGTTTCTTTTTGTGCAATACCTCCGTCCTTGATAACAGAAAGACTTCAAACTCAATCACTGAAAAATACTTTTGTTTCTAGTAACAACAGACTTCAAACTTAACCTCTGTCTCTGATAGTAAATGGTATGCTTCAAATTCAACACTTACAGTAACTTTGTCTCGGTAACAACAAACTTCAAAACCAGTCACTACCACACCTCTGTCTTTGGTAATAACAGACTTCAAACTTCAATTACTACCACACCTCTGTGTTGATAGTGAAAATGCTCCAAACTTCGTTCTCAGTGATATGCTCTCTGTTCATTGAGTTCTCACACCGTTATGCTTCCAATGTACCTCTTCTGTTCTGCCCCTGATGATAATAATGCTTCTGCCTTCGGAATGGAATACTGGCTACGGAATGACGTTATGGCAAATGGTCACGGCATAGAGTGGTGGAGTGAGGTGGAGGATTGCATTAATGATTTGAGGAGACGGCGGAGGATTTACGACGGCGGGAAAAATCTTCATCATTAAAGAACTTGGTTAAGAGTCGTGGGAATTTCAAATGATTTGGCCGTTCCACCGCTCAAATGCTATTGGATAGAAAATTTGAATTGGAAGATTTAATACAAAGTCTGTAGAGGGTTTTGTTTGGTGTTTGATCAATAAAATAATTAAAACAACTTTTTGAATAATCCACAACTAAACTATGCTAAATTTTCATGAATTGCCATCGTAATTTAAATTTGTTACCTATGCCCTTTATTTGATGTTTGTGTAGCCTTTGTCTTCTCTGCTCATCTTTGGAGGAATCTTTCACAATTTTCTTGATATTTTTGATTCATGAATTCACTGGATCACTTTGTTGTAATTCTGATGTCTGCTGGTTGATGCCTTCAGGGTTTATGGCTGCAAAAAGACTGTCGGGCTGCAGAAAAGGTGATCAGCTGCAGAATGTCCACTGAGTTGCAGAATGTTCCTGTAGAATACTTTAATCATGAAAAATGAAATGTTTTTGGAAGATGGGTGAAATGTTTATGAAAATGGATGAAAATGGATGATGGATTATGAAGTGGATAATGGAGAAGAAAAAAAAAAAAAAAAAAAAAATGGATTCAGTTCATGGAATGAAGGAACATAAGGGCTGTACTGAAATTCATTCACTTGCAGCAAGATATCAAATTCTATGTTTTGACATGAAATGAATGGAAGATGGAGTGAAATGAATGGAATGTGGAATGGAGTGAAATGTGAATGATGGATGGAATGAAGTATGGATGGATAATGAATGGAGTGAGATGAAATGAATCATAAGTACTATGGCACTGAACTTATGATTTTTATAACAGCTGCTTAGAAACAAAAATGGGAAAAGTTAGAGTGTCAGAGAGACTCTGATTTTCACCCTATCTTTTCTGTATAAACATGCCAATCAGTGATTGGTTTTCATGTTTATACCTTTATTTATTTATTTTTTATTTTTTTTTTCAAAAGAGAAATGCTTCAGAAAATTTAATCGAGTTGATGAAGAAGAGAGACTCTTCTTCATTAACTTCACATCATTGTCTCCTTGGAACTTCTTGACAAACTCTTCTCTTGAGAGTGGCTTGTGGTATAGCTTCAGTCTATGGCCATTCACAAGAAAAGTGACCTCCTCTTCATCTATAGTTCTGATTTTTACTGCCCCATTATCAAAAATTCGAACAATTTCATGTGGCCCAAGCCAATGTGTCTGAAATTTCCCTTGAAAATCCTTGAATTTTGAATCAAACAAGAGAGCCCAATCACCCTCTTTAAATTTCTTCTCTTTGATGTACTTGTCATGCCATCTAGCCCTTTGTTGTTGGACTAGACTTGTTTTCTGAACTGCATCTTGTCTGATCTCATCCAATTCATTAATTTGCTCCAGTCTATGCTTTTGTGCCTCCGTTAGATCAAGTCCTAGCTGAACTGCCATCTTGAATGTTTGGATTTGGAACTCTATAGGAAAAAAAACTTGCTTTTCATAAACAAGCTCATAAGGAGTATGGCCTGTTGTGTTTCTCCATGTAGTTCTATAGGCCCACAAGGCTTCAGGAAGCCTATCTACCCAATCTCTTCTATGTAGATGAGCAGTCTTTGTTAGGATACCTTCAATGACTTTGTTAGTGGATTCCACTTGACCATTTGCTTGTGGATGATAAGGAGTAGATGTTCTATGTCTGATTTTGTACTTCTCCATCATTTGCTCCACTAGCCTTGATGTAAATTGAGCTCCTTGATCTGTAACAATTTCCCTTGGGACACCAAAACGAGTAAAAATATCATCAAAAAGAAAAGTAACTACAGATGATTCATTAGCAACAAGTAATGGTTTAGCTTCTACCCACTTAGTAACATAATCAGTGCAAACTAATATGTATTTCTTTTGTCTTGATGGAGGACTAATAGGTCCTACAAAATCCAGAGCCCATTTTTCAAAAGGTTCAATGTGTACCTGAGGTTGTAATGGCATCTCACCTGAAGGAGAAGGTTTCCCTACCCTTTGGCAACTGTCACACCTTTTGACATATTCCCTTGCATATTTAAACAAAGATGGCCAATAATATCCTAAGTTAAGGATCTTATAGGCTGTCCTCTTATCTGCAAAGTGTCCGCCACAAGGTTCATCATGACATGCCTTGAGAATTTCAGGCATCTCATCTTCACGAACACATCTTCTAATGATCAAATCTGAACCTGTCTTGTACAACTCATTAGCGACCCATGAATATATTGCACTATCATTAATGATTTTTCTTTTATCCCTTGCATTCATAATTGAAGGAAATTTTCCTGAAACTAAATAATTGGCAATATCAGCAAACCATGGAGTTTGAGTAGAGATTGCAAAAAGATATTCATCAGGAAATTGATCTTCAACCGGAGTGTCATCTTTGATATTTTGAATTCTAGACAGGAAGTCAGCCACGGTGTTTTGTTTTCCAGGCCTATCTAGAATAGTAATGTTGAATTCTTGCAATAATAACAACCATCTTATAACTCTACCATTAGTGATTGATTTATTCATTAAATATCTAATGGCGGAATGATCAGTGTGAATAAAAGTTTCATAGCCTGTTATATAGTGTCTAAATTTGTTAATGGCATGAACAACAGCTAAAAACTCTTTTTCAGTTACAGTATAGTTTAACTCTGCGGGAGTCAAATTTTTACTGATATAATAGATGGCATAGGGAATTAAATCTTTATGTCCCAATACTGCTCCCAGAGCTGTATCGGAAGCATCTGTCGAGATATGAAAAGGTAACTTCCAGTTAGGTCCCCTTAATATAGGTGCTTCAGAAATTTTGGTTTTCAGGGTTTCAAAAGCTAATTGGCAATCAGAAGTCCACTTAAATTCACAATCTTTGGTGAGTAATTTGAAGAGAGGAGATGCTATTTTGGTGAAGTTTTCTATAAATCTCCGATAGTACCCCGCAAATCCTAGAAAACTTCTTACATCTCTTTGACAACTTGGAATGGATAGGTTAGAAATGACTTCAACTTTCGCCTCATCAACTCTAATCCCATCCCCTGAAATGTGGTGCCCTAAAACAATACCTTCAGTGAACATCATAAAACATTTTTCATGACTAAGATAAAGGTTTGCTTCTTGACATCTTTTTAAGACCTTTTCCAAGTTTTCTAAAGCCTCTTCAAATGTATCCCCATAAACTGTAAAATCATCCATGTACACCTCTACACAGTCATGTATCAGATCAGAAAAAATTCCTAATACTGCCCTTTGGAATGTTGCGGGTGCATTGCACAATCCAAATGGCAATACTCGGTAGGCATAGGTACCCCAAGGACAAGTAAATGTGGTTTTATCTTGGTCTTCAAGTGCTACTTGGATTTGATTGTAACCACTAAATCCATCCAGGAATGAAAAGTACTTTTTACCTGCTAATGTATCTAATACTTGATCTATGAAAGGTAAAGGAAAATGGTCTTTAAGAGTAGCTTTATTCAGTTTTCGGTAGTCAACACACACCCTCCATTTTCCATTTTTCTTAGGTACAATTACTAAAGGGGAAACCCACTGACTATCTGAAATAGGATAAATGAAGTTAACATTTAACAATTTTTGTAGTTCTTCCTTGACAATTTCCCTAAGATTTGGATTCATCAGTCTTTGAGGTTGTCTAATTGGTTTGCAATTTGCCTCTATATAGATGTGATGAGTACAAGTCTTGGGACTTATCCCTTTCATGTCAGTGTATTCCCATGCATATGCAGAAGAATGTCTCTGTAATACTTTGACTAGCTCTTCTTGTGGAAATTTTTCCAGGTTTTTGTTTATGTTCAAGGTTTTGCCTGGAAAAATTTCACTTGTAGAACTGCCAAATTTGTCCATAGAATGAAGAGACATCTGTCTAGATGACAAGAACTCAATATTGGATCTCTCTTGAAATGATTCTTGTTTATGCTCTGGAGAAGATTCAAAATTTTCTAGAGTATTCAGAATTTGATTATCTTCACTAATTTCTGAAATTGTGAAGAGTGGTTGCAAATATTCTTCATCCTCTATCCATTGAGTGTCATCTAGATCTGTAATTGTCCTAGGTGGAGGATATAAAGTGAATTTCTTTGTTGAACTTCCATCAGAAATATACATATCACCGGACCTACAACTAATAAAAGCATCAGCTGTAGCCAACCAAGGTCTTCCTAGTATAACAGGATGGCCTCCTAGATTATTCTTGGGGGTAAGGATCATGAAATCCACATGGTACTCCCAAGAGTCTAGGGACACTGGAATGTCTTCTATTACCCCATCTGGTCTGATCACAGATCTATCTGCTAGTTGTAATAGTGTGGGTGTAAAGAGAAGATTAGGAAGTTTTAGTTTGTCCATGATTTGTCTACTCATGATATTTATTGCTGCTCCTAATTCAATGAGTGTGTTTTGAATTTCAATTCCATTGATGTGAATTTTGACAACTGGATTTCCTGGGTCAAGGTACTTTGGAATAGTAGTCTTACCCATCATAATGTATGCTATTTGTCCTACCAGTTGAATTTTCTTGGTTTCTCTTATTCTTTTCTTTGTTGTCTTCATACTCAACTCCTTTATTGTTTTGGCTAAAATTGGGATTTCCTTAATGGCTTGCAATAATGGAATTTTAATGCAAACATTTTTCAATTCATCCAAGAAATCATAATTAGGCACCATTATTTGTTTTTCTACACCTTTGTCAATTTGTAATCTTTCCGGAAAGGGAGGTATAGAAGTAGATGTGTATGGTTGCTCTAATACTGGAGTTGGGCTTATTGGATCTTTTTGTTTCAGTTTTTCAATGTTTTGGCCTTGAAAGGATGTTTCTTCCTCAAGACTTTTATTAACCCGTAGGGAGTCTTCCTCAGAATTATCTTGTTCTTGTATGATCACAGAAGGTTTCCTCTTCTCAAGTATCCTTCGAGACCTAAGTTGAACATCACTAAGGTCTAGAGGAGTAATTAAATAAGTTGGAAATTGTTGTCCTTCTATCATGTATGTATTCTGAGGATTCTTATTATTGGGGTTTGGTATGGGCTGAGATGGTAATTGATTGGATTTTTGAGGGAATGGTAATGGAAGTGGTTGATTTTGATGAGGTTGGTTCAAATGATGTTGTTGAGAATTTTGTTGAAAATTTTGTTGAAGATTTTGAGGAAAATTTTGTTGAGAATTTTGAGGATAAAATTGTGGATATGGTGGATAGGATGGTGGATACTGATAATATGGAGAGTATCTTCCATAGGGACCTTGTGATCCTTGTTCCCAAGCTTGAGATTGATTTTGAAATTGGGGCCAAGATTGCTGCCAAGAATTCCAAGGTGGAGGTTGATTATACATTTGATCATGAAATCCCTGTGTCTGAGATCCCTGCCAAGGTCTTCTAGATACAAAGTTAAGAGATTCTGTGGAATATGTAGGAGTTTCTTCCTGAAAAACAGCCTTGAGACCAGGAAGATAAGGACAATTCTTGGTTTCATGTTTCTCAGAACAAATAATACAGGTTTCTACAACTTTTATATCTAAAGGACACTCTCTCAAGGCATGTTTCTTCCTACATTTGGGACAAAAGATTGCCAAGGCATCAGATTCAGCCTTTTGCTTGTTTTGTATCTTGAGGGTGTCTATTTGTTCACTAAGACTCCCTAATATGTCAGATTTAAAATCATCAAGCATGTGTCCCATTTCTGATCTACTTACTGTCCCAGAAGCAGATTTACTTGCTCTTGCAAGAGCAGGATCTCTTGGACCTTTGACAGTTTTGGATTTCCCTCTGGAAAGGTTGATACATAACTCAGATATTTCGGGTAATGTGAGTTGTGATATATCCCCTTTTCCCATCATGTTAAGGATATCCAACCATTCATCCCTAATGGTTTTCAACAAAAGAGCTTTTAAAGTGTCTTGATCTAGGTTTTCCATTTGTGCTCTTTTTATGTTGTATTTAAATCTTTCCAACAAATCTTCTAAGTTTTCATCTTCTTTTTGTATCATCTTGAACACTTCTTCCTTATGATTAACCGACATGCAATAATCCAAGTATCTCTCTAGAAATGCTTGTTTCATGTCTTCCCATGTCCTAATGGAACTACTGTTTAAACTCATAAACCACTTCAATGCTGCTCCTTTCAGAGTTGAAGGAAATAATTTCAATTTTTGAGCATCTTGAAGATAGTCATAATTCCTACACAGCACTTCAAATTCGAACAAGAAAGTTTCAGGATCCTCAGTTTTAAGTCCATAGAAGTTCGGAAGGACAGAAGGTGAAATGTTTTTCATGGTTGTATTGGTTTCTTCATCAAGTATAGGGAACCCAAAAGAGCTTCCTATTCTACCTCTTCCTCCATCTGCACCTCTACCTCCTCTTCCTCCTTCTCCTCGACCTCTACCTCTACCTCCTCCAAATAATGTGTGTTCTCCATTAACAACTCCTCCTCCTCCTTCTTCTGCCATGGTTGACTCTACTGTGGAAGTAGAAAGGTTTGTATCCTCAACAAAGGTTTTTGGATCCTCTTCTATGGCAGGTTCAGTGGATGAAGTGGAAGGTTTCTCTAATGGAATAAGTGACCTTAGATCTTCTAGAAGTCCAGGATCAGTAAAGGATGGAAGATGGGTTTGAGTTGAAGGTGTACTAGTTCTGGATCTAGGTGAAACAAGTGGTGTTCTAGATGTCAAACTTCTACCTCTACTGCTTATAAATCTTCCCCTTGAATCTCTCTCCCTACGCATAAAATTGTTTTTGGATGCTAAGAAACAAGGGTTACCTAGTTTTCACTTCCCCGGCAACGGCGCCAAAATGTTGTGCCTCAATCTAGTCTCCTAAACTGAGTTCATTTAATTGTCAACCAGGATTTGTAAACCGCTGAAGTGAAATGTACCATATGTACCTAGGTGCTTGTTTCCTAGTGCGTTGTATGTAGTGTTTTGTGATGTTTTGGTCTTTTATGTTGATTTATGATGTTTTTGGTCTTTTGAAGTTTTATGTTTACAATGGAAATGCCTAGAAAACTAATGAAAAGAAATTGGTGGTCAAGAACACAGTTGAGCCTAATGTATGGAATGGCAAATGTAATCAAAAACACTGAACCAACATCTAAACTATGACTGAATAGAAACAAGAGCTTGATGATGACAAATGACACAAACTAGACTTTGAGAAATGATCACTAAATATGCAAGTTTTCTAACTAGATAGTTAGACACTAATCATGATGCAACATTCTATTCTAAGCTCATCTATTCCATGAATAATTCCTAGTTCTATTCTGCAATTTTAATTGAATGTCACAGAGCCTATACTCAAAGAGTTATTGGTTTCTTTTCAAGGTAGTTCTGTTGAGGAAGAGCTCTGTTTATGGTGAGGAATTTGCAGAGATATTTCAGACCTTGTAATGATGTTATCTTCTATTCCTAAGGTTATGGATCACTGGTGGTTTTCAGAACAAAAAGATATTTGTAAATAATGAAGGCTGTCTTATGAATTCTATCAACTAAAGTGATCTACTGTGCAAAGGGTGACAATGTAACTATGAGATTTAAGTGCAATGAATTGATTTAAACATGAGCTCAAGATGCTTCTAAACTAAAACAATGTTAAACCATAAGCCATCATCAAACTTTGAAACGAAGTAGCTGGACATGAATTAAATGCAAAATGAAACTCCGGAGCGTTCTAACTAACATGCACTATTCTATGAAGTTACACAATCTGTTTGTTCATCATTAGTGGTATTTTGGAAAAGTTCCTTCTTGTGGAAGAGGTAGAACAATTCTGACTGTGGACTTGTATGCAATTGAAAGCAAATGAACAGAAAGCAAATGAAAAACTAAATTGTCACATCACAGTCATATCTTGAACTTCTTAAGGATGTCTTGGAAGAATTTCTTCTTGTGGAAGAGTGATTAGGACAAGTGCAACTGTGATAGTGAAGACTAAAAACTACAACTAATTCCTATGACACTATAGCTATTCATCATTCATTGTTAAGATTTATTGGAAGAATGTCTTCTTGTGAAAGAACTATGATGAATACAACTACAGTCTCTAGTTAAAAACAAATACAACTCCTATCCTACAGTACCATAGTCATTAAACATTCATCGTTTTGATTTATTGGCAAAGTGTCTTCTTGTGGAAGAACTGGAACGAATATGACTACAGTAGCTAGTTAAAAACAAATACAACTCCTGTCCTACAGTACCATAGTCATTAAACATTCATCGTTTTAATTTATTGGCAAAGTGTCTTCTTGTGGAAGAACTTGAACGAATATGACTACAGTAGCTAGTTGAAAACAAATATAAATTTAACTCCTATCCTACAATACCATAGTCATTTAAACATTCATCATTTTAGTCTGTTGGAAGAGTGTCTTCTTATGGAAGAACTAGAATGAGTACGACCACAGTATATAAAACACAACAACTACTAATTCAATATGCAGAACGTAAAGACAGCTAGGAAAAACTTATCTAGTTTACGCTAAGGAAATCCGTTCAAGGGGCAGGGGCCCTCTACCACTTGACGGCATTCGACTTCACAATTAAATCACGCCTTCAAGATAATTTTGTTTGCTCCATTAACGATGCAATAGTCTGAACATAATGCTTTGTGTCTTAAAAGACGTAACACAGAGTTTTAGACCAAAATCTAGCAGCAAATCTACACAAAATTTCTAACTAATGCTCTCGGCCTACTCAAGAGTTTTTAAAGTAAATGCAAGTAACAATAATTACAATAATTTAGGAATGATGTCTTCCTAATCCAAATCATCTTAGGAGTCTTTAAGGTGGCTGCGTAAAAGAGAAAAGACACCTGGACTATAACAGTCCTAGTAGGAGTCTTCTTTCACAAAATGTGTTCCCACGTGCATAACCGTACACAGACTTCATTTCCTCTTCCATGACGAGCAACACACCATGTAGGCACGGCGTGGATCATGCCCATATGCGTTTTTCCTCAAGAGGCCACCTGGAACATGCTCAAACATAAAGGTAGCTGCAGAATCGCCGGTTAGCTACAGAATGCCTGCATTCTGCAGCTAGTTCCGGTCAAAATGCTTAACAATGGCAACAATCACAAAATTCAACAAGTCAGTTATGTAAACCATTCTAGAAGTAATTCTAACTATTTTTATTGATCAATTGGGTTTAAAATGGAAATGGACAAGGGAAAAATGAGGTAAAATGAGGTGAAGGAAAGCACAAATTTGAGGCTCAACATGTGCTTCGCCGGGTTCTGTCTCCATCCCTGTGTAGGCTCTGACTCAGTTTGATTTTCATCTCTAAACTTCTCCAGGAATGCTTTATTATACTTCTTCTCTGGTTCGGGCAAATGGTACATTTGTCTCAAATCATTAGGCTGAAACGAACCGAAAACCCTCCCATCAATAGTGCAGAATATTCTGTTCGTAATTGGAATTTCTTCAATGGCCCATCTCACTACATTTGTATATGGAAGAATTTTCTCCCGAGCCGCTACCCTGTGCAGGTAGGAATCAGCCAAATCTTTCAGAGTAGCGTCAGATTTCTGGCTTGAATCTGCTGAAGCTTGTGCCATTGTTTGCTGAGGTTCCTCGGCTTCAACCAGGTTGTAAATGCTTTTCCAAGTAGTATTACCGAGACCAAGACATGTAGTATCTGAGATTAATCCTTTTTTGTTTGGTCCTGGATCAATAGCATGTTGTCCTGTTACCGCAGAAGCTGAAACTGTTCCAGGTTTCTTAGATTTCTTCCCCATTTGGTCTGAACTTGCAACTGCGGAGAAGTTCTGCACAAGAGATAAAATGAACGTAATCTGGAGAATAGATGGCAGAAACTAAGTACAGAAGAATTATGTCAATCAATAATTAATCATAAGACTGTCGCGGATATAATCTCTGAAGGGATTTAGGCATAACTGCTCCATTAATTAACCGTTTAAACCTGTCAATCAATTAAATGCTCATTATATCCTTCATTCGCCGAATAGTCTATTTAAGCGCGGATTTGATTTTTTATTTGGCGGTTGGGCGCAAGTGAATCACTATTGGGAAGCGGAAAGGATTTTAAATAAACATTAATATAATTTGCCGAAGCCATATCAATCCTTTTTGAAAATCGCGCTTGGCTTTATCGCGATCGGCGATCGGCGGAAGACTTATGCAGTTTCATTCGAGTTATTGTAGAATCCCTGATCGCCGATAGCGATATCGCTTAACTCACATCAGGAGCTTTTAAGGAAAAGTTTTGTTGTACTCATATCGCGTTCCCCGATCGCCGATAGCGATATCGCATCGGAGCTAGGAGAGGGGTCTTTTGTTGTGATTGTTTTATTTTCCCGATTGCCGATGTTTTATTAACTCAAAAGGTTTGTAATGTTTCGTTTGTTTTTTGGACCTTTTAGAGGAATGATGAGTTAATACCAATTTAATCTAAAAGGGACCCATTTCATATTATAGTTTTCTAAAGCAAAATTTTATGAAATGGGGGGTTGTTGTATAGCACAACAGGTTGCTACCTCGACGGTATGGAATGAATGAATGACGATGCATTACATACGATGATTCATTACTTTAGGTTCATACGGCATCCTCAAATAGCCACCCGACCATTAGCCAAGCAATGCATGCCGTGCCATCCCTCCTTGGGTTCATATTCAAGCCAATCGAGTGCTTCAGATGAAAACTAGTTATTGGCCTCGCTAAAGATGCTATTTGATTATACTAAAATGGCGAATTAGGCTGTTTTGTCAGATAAGGTCCGAACTTCTTGCCTGCTCCGATTGAAGCCCAACCGAGTATTGAAGCCAATAACGCTAATGCGTTCCTGTATTTTCATTGTATTTTATATGGTATTAAGTAATATTTGTATATCTACGTATATATAACACAGCTTAGTGTGTAAGCGTATATGGCTAATTGTGTAAGCTCCACTGTGTAACTCGCACTGACTAACTTCACGAACTCATGCAAGTGTACCAACGGATGTCCCACGGACTCTTGCTTTATGTGTACAAACGATTTCCCAGGACTCCTGTTGGAAGTGTTTCTTCCATTGCCTCACTAATGTACTCATGCATGTGTTTCCTCCAAATACTGCTTGCTCCACGGCCTCATGTTCGACGGATATGGCCAGGCCTTATGTTTGAAGTCCTCCCAGAAAGACTCACTCCCTACCGACCTAACTAACCTCATTGTCGCATATCGTTCGTTGTGGCACCAATTGTCAAGCTCCATCGAAAAGAAAACATCCATCCCATCTGTAACACAACATCCCTATAATCCGTAAACATACATCATTGGCAATAGGTAGCTAATCATGTAATTGTATCGTGTAATCATCAACATGAGATTGTGTGAACCTACCCTCCCTCCATGTGTATCTATCTATCCAGGTCCGGTCAGTGGGAACACATCTCGAAGTGTGGTGTAGTCCGTCTGTGGGATCGCCCATATCGGGAGATGTTTTCTGTTGCTTGCCCATGGAGCACCTATCTCAGAAGATGCAGGAAATCAATCAAGACCGTTTTTCCAGCATTCGCTTTCCTGTCACTCCCTGACAAGCACAAAGTGTCTGTCGAAGATCCTAAGGTGCATAGCAAGTAACACATTATCTATCAAATTGAGTCACATAAGTTCTATAGGGTGAGTTCGAGGGCTCTGTTTCCTCCGTCTAGGTTCTATTACTCAGCATATAGAAGGAGAATGTCTGATGATGAATGCAATCAGAAGTTCATCCTCCCATCAAGTACCAATGTCATATAATTGTGTGGTACGGCTTGCATGGGCAGTAGCAAGAATAAAAATGCTACTACAGGCCCAAGGTCTTCAATCCAAATCCTCCCAAATGTATGAATCCATGCCGTGTGAATAAATGATCTGAAGTCAAACATGGGAGAAACCGTTCGCCTTATCGGTCATTAATGAATACCGTTCAAAAACCCGAGACAACCCACCGATAATGATAATGAGTGTCAAGGTACACAGTACATTCTAGTAAGTGTGCATAGATGTCTTGACATCGAACACTCATAGGATCTATCGAGCAGGGGACATTGATAAATTCCCATTGTCGATAGCGAGGGCATCTGCCATTGATGACTGCCAACCCCAAGGTACTATATAGGTCTCTAAATAGTGATCCCAGAGTAGATGAGGTGATGTCGATAGGATGAGATTTGCTGGAAGGAGGGCATTAGGGCATCCCCCATCAACGAACATGAGCAAGTATCAGGAACATTATTTGAGTATTAGGTCTTGGACAAGATATTTCATGAACACACTACCGAGTACGTCTCTCACATGCACCAAATGTAAATAGCACACCAAAAGGACCCCTTGAGCGACGATCGATAATGAAGTCATCAAAAGAGGCGATAAATTCCACCAATGAGGAATATGGAATCCAAGGTACATCATGAATCCCAATATGTGAATAGATGGCTTGTCGTCGAACATAGAGGGAAACCACTCACTCAGTGACCAATGAGGAGATGTCATCTGTTGAGTGCAGGGTAACTCACCAATAATGAAAGTAAGCCCCTAGGTGCTACCAACTCTAAGTCTATATACCAGAATGATGAGTTGAAGTCGATGAGAGGAACCAGTTCGGATTCAATCCAGCTCTCCCTTCTAAACAGGATAATAAGGCGGGTAGGCTTAAGCAGTGAAACTGCATCCAATTCATTCCGCTTTCATTGCTTTCAGAGGTTGACTCGTGCTAGTTGTCTCGTTCCAGCATTCTCCCTTAAAATCACTCGATTCTTTATAGTGGGCATACCATTCTCTCCAATAAGTTGAGGATAACCAGTTTTTTCCTTGAAACCCCAACTTGACCTCGAAATGGCCCGAAGGGACGGGGGCAACCTTTTCAAAACTGCACCTTTAAATGCTCCAATAAAAACCAATAAAAACGAGTCGATTCGAGGTGACCCAGCTATGAATTAAAGGCGTCACTTCGAATCAATACCTTTAAAAGCACACACCAAAAGACTGCTAACCAACATTCCTTTGCTCGAGTTTATGTTTCCCACTTGTTCCCGAACCGCAACAACCAATCAATCACCTCAATGCTCTACCAGCTATGTCGACCACCAAGAATGAAACATCCCTATTCTGCAAACCAACAAACATCATGCTTTCTCGATACTGTATTATATAATTATTAACAACTAAACCCCTTCTTCGGTTGCCAGAGGGATTGGACGACAATGATCGGATCCAAAAGCGAGAACCAATGACTGATGCTAATAATGGAACATTCGAACAGAGTGAACCCAGGAACTTACAAACAAACAAAGAGTTGGGTGCAATGCCTCGACTTCTCGATGAAAGCCCCGAAAAAAACCCAGTTGGTATTCCAAATAGAATAGATGGCCATAATTCATCCCTCTCCCCGAAGGCACATTATGAAAGCTGCTAGCTATTTCATCCATCCATCTCACAGTTTCTTATTGAATGATGGGTTTGGGAATGGAGGATAAATCACGAGATCGCAAGCTCTCCAACTTCACCCCCCCACCCAGCCCCACACACGGGGATTGAGTTGTTATATTATATACGTAATATGATGCGGGTGGGAATGATACTTAAAGGCCTCCATCATGCCCCCATTTTGGTGCTCGACCACCGGGCAGCCATAATTTGAGTGAGGTGAAAAACCCCAGAACTTCAAAAAACAAAAAGAGCTCGTCCGTTAGTTTAAGCTTTCACTCATCACCTGAGAATCCTAACCGGAAGTAAGGAAGGCAAGGGAAGCTTGTCAAAGAGTTGGATGGAAGCTCAGAAGGCCAAAACATTCATTCAACTGGAACTTGGTGGTGCTTCATTTAACCAGAACCTAGCACGCGGTGCACAATCGGAAAGCAGAAAGAAGGAAGTGAAACAAAGTAGTAAAGGTCTTCGTCGGAAGGTGGGTAAAGGGTAGATAGGTGGTGGCAATGGTGATTGTGATAGCGCTCTAGTAGTTTTATTATTGTATGGCTGTATGGACACTTAATTAAGGCAGTCTCAAAGCCCTTACTCTCCACGGAACTCCTCACTCTTAAACAAGCCTTTTATCTATATAGGATCCATAAATCAAAATGTGTGTATGAACTGAGAGCATCATAAATAACATAATGTTTCTTGAAAGCATAAAGGATTGGGTCCGGAAGTCGGAATGGGGTGGGGTAATGCAAATTGAATAGCGTAATGGGGAATATGGGTTGGGTAATGTAAACTGGCAAGCATCATCAGAAACCTCTCTCTACCTTCTAGCTAATACTACCAACTGGCTTCACCTATCGGATCGACTACCGATGACTATGACTCTTGGATCGACTAATCGAGTAGCACATGGAGTATAACAGCATCGACTCTTGGCTCTCCTATTGGCATACTGTCAATGCTCCTCCCTGTGTCAATTTACTGGGACCGACTGGCGGGTAATGAGGGTATCCCGGGTATCGGCTCTAGCGGTAATTAGGACTTACTGGAGGATTGACTCGTCGGCTGACTTGACCGGGGCTACAAGTAGACCTTCTTACAATGACAACTAAAAATGATTAGGGACAATGGCTAGGGGCTATGACTAGCGTCTATCGGCAATAACAACTGGCTATAGAAAATTTGTGACTATGACTATCAGCGAGCAGCTTTTACCCTCAGTCAAGGAGAACCAACTATGTGTTATCGGCAGCTATGATCGACTGTCACTGACTAATTGGCACACATGGACTATTGGTCATAGACTATGGGTACGGACAAATCCTTCCTGGTAACGTAGAAATACTGGGTTTTGGGATATCAGGAATGACCCTCTGGCTGTGACTCACGTCACTCACTCACCCTACCGGGGTGTATGTAAAATGTGTTGGCGGACAAGGTGCGAAGCTGCTTGCTCGACCAAAGAGAGAGCAAGGAAGGTCGCATGGAAAGAGAATTTCTATAGATAGGATGCTACAACCTCGGGTGAGGATGGGCGTATGGGAAGAGAGAAACCCCCGCCATCGAGGAAGAGTTCACTTAGAAAGAAAGCAAGAAAGAAAGTAGTTAACCCCCCCCGCTAGACTCCCTGGATTCCCCACTTTTGGTTCGATGGCCAACAACCGCTTTTCACCATGCTCGGGTTTCATTCAGATAACGGAGAGCTGAGCCTTTTAGAGAGGTTGTTAGCATCATCATCCCATTCCTATATCTTTACACTAGTATGGGACAATAGTATATTCCGCCTCCAAAGTGACTGAGCAGGGGGCCACTCCCCCTTAAGTGCGATACAAAATATCGGGTAAATACTCCCGTGTTAGTGCTATCAATATATTATTCCCCTCACTCATTTGAGGATTTTCTATTTTCATTACTAATTTTCTTATTCACTCTTCTATTTCGTGATGATTTTATTATCGGAAAACAACCCAGGTTCTTCAATCTTAAGCTCTCCAGGCTGGCTTTCTCTTTAGCTCTTAAGCCAATTTCTCACACATGCTATATAATCTTCTAAAATAGAATCCAATCTATCTTCACGCTATCCATTGGTTGTGTGAAGACGTCCCCCTACCTGTTAGTTCATGGGTTCTAACCATCGGTTCTCACTGGGTGAAAATAAGCATCCCCGAAAGGGCACTAACTGTTGGTTGTTCTGGGTGGATTGCTCCAGCCAGCTCTTCATTCTATCGGGTAGGTTTACAAGCAAGCTCTATAGTATATTCTCGCTCTCCAGGTGATTTGAAATAAAGCAATTAGTTCTAAGCAGTGATACCGGGCTATGGCCCCCACGTGCCATTCACTCCCCCCAATCAGCCCAGGAATGGGAGCAAGACTAGGCAGCTTTGAAGAACATTCATGATGAGATCCAACTCATGTTCAAACTCTGTATGAACAAGAAATAATAGAATTTCCAGTCACAATAGATATCTGGCTCAGCTAAACTCAATAGTCGGATATACATCTGATAGTTACCCATCGATCTAAAATTTGGTTTATTCTCATGTTGTCTTAAACTCCCCTTTGCAGTAAGGGAAAGGGATAATGTTTACTAGTGAGCAGGAAAAGAATGACTCTTTATATTGGAGTTATGTCCTTTATAACTTCTTTTTAGATCTTATTTAGGAAGCTTTTGATTATGCCGTATCTTACCACTCCCCGTGCCTTTCTTCTTGCTTTGAGGGAGGACCTTCTTATGCTTGCTTATTTTATGAATTGAAGTTTCGTCTCGTACATCTACTCGTCTATCCAAGAAATCTAGACACCCGGACTTCCTATAAGCCACACACAAAGCCAATGGAAGGATTGGTCAAATGAAGTAAGGGAACAGGAAATAGAACATCTTCCCTTCATCAGCACTAACCGACCAGGCGAACAACACTGACTCGTAACTCAAATTATACCTATAAGTAAATCCCCCTGAACTCCATCACCCCTCTTCACGCCACAAAGCAGCCCCCCACTTAGACCACTTACAAAGAATTGGTCACTACCAACATCACCCATAGAGCATGAAAATGACCATCGCAGCAAAAGGCCACCAGAACCGCGGGCACCAGGATGGATAGGTACGGTCAAGTTTGTTCGAATGGTACGAGATATGCCGGCACAGGGAGGGCCTTAAAATCATGCTTAAGCAGCCGTTTCTGCTTCTCAAGATTATAGGGCTGCCCTTGCTTCTTCTTCTTCAGGGACCCGCTTCTTAGGGATCAGATTCTGTAGTTTGAAAGGCCTTAAGTAGCCCGATATTTTGGAACTGCAGGACGATGATTCAATTGAGGATTTCCGAGTTGGACGATTAGGAAGTTTCTGATTGAGAATGAGAAATTTGCCTATTTTGATGGCAAAGAAGGATTGATGATTCTAAGCTCGATTCTGAAATTGATGATGACGATTCTTCCTCTGGCACGGCTTCAATCCTAATAGATCTACACCGCCTCCAGATTCGCTTGGCTTAACAGTTCTTCGCAGAATCCTCCGGAGCATCTTCTGAGCTCTTAACCCTTTGGGCAGACCCCTTTAGGGAAACAACTTCATTCCTAGGAATCGAGTAAGGAACCTATATTTTATAGCACGGATGTAAATGGGGTCCAAACCCATTGAACTGCGATACCAAAAAGAGGTGATAGATACAGGTCTCACTTAGCATCCTTGAGCTAAGTCCACCGAGTTTGAGCCCCGGCATCTCTTCGAAAAAGGTAGCCACAGGGAATCCTACTTTGTGGCTAGATCGAATCCCTTCATTTCCCTTCCAACGGAACGAAAGGAACTGATATAAGCTAAGTAGTTGCTAATCTGAATGCTGCTATTATATATGTAATTATGGTATTTTGATAGCTCGATCGACAATGCTGCTATTATATATGTAATTACGTCATGGCCCTCCTCACCCTTGATGGGTGAGCAATAAATAACAACCTTATAAATGGCCTTTTACCATGCATTTATCGCCATATTCAAGATGCCCTTGGGTCCAAACAGTAAGGTGAATAGCGAATGTCTTTTGATTAATTATTCATTTAGCCCCTTTCGGTTCGTAGCACCTATTCATTATAAGCCCTCTCCTCTCCCTGGCTTTAGCCTTTGCCCCTCCCCTCCCTAAATGGCACTATCTGACCTGCCTGAATGGCTCAACCTAGCCCTTCTCTCTGAGGTTTATTAGTTCTAGGCATTTTTTGAACGGTTCATACAGCCATTGTGAATTACATATGATCCTAAACAGGTGAATCATATATAATGAGCTGTAGTAACTCAATCTTGGTGTGAGAAGGTCTCACTTAGCCCTTTCCCATACACATAGCTGTCGTTCACTGTGCATAGTCATGTTATTTGCGCCCCTTGCTTATGGACCAACTGCATGGCCTACCCTCTTCACTGTAACAGCTGCAGACCAAACCCCCGGTAGCATTACCTGTAGTAAATTATGTTGACCGAGTGAAAGCAGTTTACCCAACATCTCTATTTGTTTATAGAAGATACGATTCCGACATTAGGCTAATCAAAAGTGCTATTCTCGCATTTTACAGTGATCCTAGAAGGGGTGTCCCCAAGGTTCCATAAGTTAGGTGCATTCGCTTTCTGGTGACTCATTCCGGAAAAGGAGTGCAGGGCGGAGGAGCCACACCGATAACCAGTTGCAAAGTCAGTTCCAAATTCATAGCCTGTTCCACTTGATCTTGATCCAGACCCAGCAAATACCCAGTTAATAGAGACCGAGTAGCCTAGGTTTAATCACACCCCATTGACTCAGTTGATGTTGATCCGATTGAAGAAGAAAAGGTAGTTTTTGTTTCACCTATTGCAGCACCCGTTTCAACATCATAGCCATCAGCGGAAGCATCACTTTTAGTTCCATATCATTCAATTGATTGAGTTGAAGCAACACCAATAGCAGTGGGAGAAAAGGCAGTAGTTTAATAAGCAGATGTAGATCGAGCTCGTTCCTTGGATCTATACCCTGCATATCGAGATTGATACCCTGCATTGGGGGCCTAAGCCATTGCATTTGACCCCGAACCACCAGCACTTCGCCCAACATCCCTGCCTGTTGTCACATAATTGTACTGTACCGCACAAACAACGCAAGCACCTCTAGGGAACAGGGGATCGAATCACGTCCAACCGGTAACGGGAGAGTCTCTCCAACGGATGGGTCCATAAAAGAATATAACCTCCTGTCTATGTATCATGGGTGTTTTGTTACTATTGGGAAGGGTAGGCAAGCTACTGTATCTGCTATCTAAAGAGTAGCTGTAGTGTAATCCCACATGCACTAAGAACTATCTAATGAAAGTGAAACGTAGATATGCGACACGTAGATATGTGAGTGAGTCAAACTCTCCCTTATTTTCTTATTGATTTCTGGCAATAACTAAACTAAATATGGGCATTCGCCTCTCATAGCGTAGAGAACCTTCTAGAAATGGCATTAAAGGACCAGTTGGGAGTGAGACTATCAATGGATCGGTTGAATCATAAATACTGGGTACTTTGACTAGGCGCTATGCCAAGAGTTCATGCACTGACAAGAGCTTATAGAATTATAGTATGTTTTCATATGCCCATTTCCATATTTAGATTATAAGTGAAAATGGACAAGTGAAACATATAGATGCGGGTATCATACATCATGTAGAATAACTACTTCTAACCAACCACCCTCCTGGGCATGGGGAATGGCAAGCAGGTAACACAAAATATCCTCCCGGGCTTGGGGGATATAAACAATAAGCTTGTGTGGATTAATACCCCTCCTAGGGCAGGTGGAAAGAGTTTGAGCAATCTCAGGATGGGAGTCAAAAGGTGGTGGGCAGTAAACAACCACAACCTCCTGTCAAAAGTTCATGGGTAGAGCATTTGTGAAGGGTAGGGAAGTTGGATAAAAAGGGGTAGGTCCCTACTGCTGTCTTGTTTCTATGCCGGGGATGGGCCATTGCCATATTCTATTTACTTACAGTATGAAAGTGACACGTCTCCATGCGAGCTCATATATCAATGATGGCTCTTCTCATAAGATAAGGCATTAAGAAGGAGGGCAAGAATTCTATACCACCAAGTGAAAATGACAAACTAGAAGGTAGGCCGTGTTCGCTAAAGTCATGGAAAAAGGTAAGGCATAGTAAAGGTTCATGGTGATAGTGCCATACCTCTAAAGCATGTCTGACTAAAGCAAGAGGTTGAGGCCGGCAACACAACATTTCGGCAGTAATAGTAATCAAGGTCCTGACCCACTAAGTAGATCAAGGGTAGTGGCCATGAAGCGATTAAGTAAAGTGTGACAGTGACTGAGGTGAATGGTAAATAGTTTGTGTGTAACCAAGAGGGTAAGTGAATAGTGCCTCCTTCCCAAAGGTGTTCCTGGATGAAGGGTAACGAATTAATAGGGTGAATGTTGTACCAACTAAGCATGATTGAAGCAAGTGTGAAATCATATCCATCCTAGGTGTGCAGCCTGTCCATCCAAAAAGGCTTTCTGATGTCCCAACCATAATAAAGCCATCCTCCAACAGTGAAATGATCTCATCTGAAGGGAAAACCTATCAGGACCATCATCCCTGCATAGGAGCATGCAAGTCCTTGGCTAATGACCAACCACTCACTATCCAGTGGCCCTGCCTGCCATGTCATCCATAATCATAGCATGGTACGAAAGGGCGAAAGAAGTACCCTAACACTAAGCGATTAATTCCTCTATAGTTCGAACATGTCTAGATCATATGGTGGGTGAAAGAGTAGTAGATAAAAGTAAAGGTAAATAAGCAGCAGCCTAGTAAAGGGGTCATAGTCAAAACTTCCCTTCTACCATTTTCCAAACTAGCTCGGGGAAGGAGAGGGATATAGAAGAGATTGGTCCTTCGGATGTAGATTCTTCTACGGGCCTAGTGATGTGATGTGATGCACCCGGATAATGGAGGACTAATAACTTACGTAGAAGCTCAAAGCCTGGTCTCTGGTAAGGTTCTATGGTAAGGGAATGCTCACCCTCATCTCTACCCACTGTTGATTCGGATGGGGTTCGGTCGTCTACGCTTTAGTTCGAGCGAATCCTCCTCCCCATCCTCTCACAGCAATCCTACCCACTTCGTGGAAATGAAAAGAAAGACAAGTAAGTAAGTAAGTAAGTATTTCAATTCATATTTCAAGCATGAAAATCATTTTATCTAGTATTGAAATGAAAATAAGTCAAACATTTATTCGCAAATTTGTAGGATGCGCAAGCAGGCCCGACCACAAGGGAGAGGAAAGTGGGTGTCATGGATCGTTGAACTGAACCACCGAAACTTTGGACCTATGCGATATGGGAATTTCCGTAACAAAAGTGGGCATGTCGAGATGATAGATAGTTTGAAAGGGTGGTCCAAACGAATATGGTAAATGAAAGGATGAAAGTGGGCGTCACGAAATGATATAGAGTCTGAACGCCTCTCAGGACTGGGAATTGAAATAAGCTAAGTGGGAGTATGGGAAGTAGCTGGTAATTAAATTTACTAACCCAGCAGCCTTTTCAAAGTGGGAAATGACAGAGTGAAAGGGTGGCCTATAAAGTAGCTGGTTCATTTCCCCATTACGGGCCTTCTCAAAGAAGTGGTAAATTCGCTAGTGAAAGGGTAGCATTGACCCACAGCTAGCTGGCCTTTAAGTGTGAATTTGAGAAAGCAAAGTGGGCATATGGGAAGTAGCTGGTAATTTTTATTGATTGGGTTAAAACACTTACCCGCCAAATGAGATAGCCCTATGGCCTTAAGAGTTTTGAATCAGTAGAGAAGGCGCATAGATTTCTCTCTTAAGCTAGTTACTAACACTTAGAAGGAAATAAGTTCTTAGAACTACTACTAGCTGAATCCCATCCATGATTGGCACTTACTGGTTGGCAATTTCTGTCTCCTTCAAAATTTGGTTGTTGTTGAGCCAAGTGCCCACCAGAAAATGGGAGATAGTTACGTTCACCTAACCAAGTAGGTACAGATAGAATATTGATGCTGCCTATAGTATAGACCATAGGAAGGAGTAGTCCCCAGTGCCAGTGTGAGGTTGTAGAGGCAGAATAGCTTTTGGACAAAGATAACAACTTGTCAGAACATCAATAATAGCAGATATCAATCTAATGGATACATCCTTGCCAAAGAAAGAAGACCTTACCTGATGCAATGGACGGAGCCTTCATTGATAAGACCTAGCCCGATAAGCAGGGGAGCTATAAGATGAGTTGTGGTATAAACTAGCTCCTAACCCACTTGAATGAAGAAGGAAGAAGGGAAGCGTCAAAGGCCAGAAGCAAGGAGCAGGGGAGGGAAATTGATTTTGGTCTGGATTAATGCTTGTCGTGATTCTGAAGTAATCACTTATATAAACACCAAGGACAGCAGCAAGCTAGCGTTACCGAGGGGAACTTGTTCGGCGAAGAAAAGCATCCCTCCTTTAAGGCTGGCTAGCAATACATCCGGGATAATAAGACTGGTTCCTAGGATCGCTCTCCCCGAAGCTAAGCTATAAGACAACGCTCCTAATTCACTAAGCCAGGACGATCGGATACCAGATGAGAACGCAACTCAGGACTCTCTTTGGTTTGAGTATGAACTCCCCTCTCCTCCCTAAATAAGTCAACATTAATCGAAGCTTGATTGAGCTTAAGCTAGCCTTGTCGTTCTATCAAGCCAGCCTGAAAGCTAGAATGCAAGCCTGTAAAAGGCCACTAGCCAGCAATCCAAAGCCATCGATCCCAGCTAGCTATTATAGCAAGAGCGGTACCAGCAAGCCAGCCCGCCGAAAGAGCTTTGCCCAGATGGAGAGTATGGTATTATAAACGCCCTAGCCATAAACTAACTAGGCCCGATAACTAGGCCCGAAACTAACTAACTAACTAGATCCGCCTACCTTACCTATCTGCCATCTTTCTGTGTAGGTGAAAAAGGATCTCCTGCCATAATGAAATATCCGGGGTATTCCGTCCTATCAACATAAAAAGATATGTCCGTGCCTGCTGAGCTTCAATGCCTGTCTATAACTCTATATAGATGTCCGTGCCCGCCCAGAAACCATATGATATAAGTTGTAACTAGTTAAGCTGGGTCTTCAAATAGGCTATTCAAGCCCTGTGCTGCGAGATACCCGACTGACGAGTTGAAAACGACTGTGCGAGTGGACCATGACCATCCTTCTGATAAATACATACATATATATATATATATATATATATATATATATATGAATAGGTAAAATGATGGGATAGAGCACGACGGGAAGAAGCCTACCTGCCTGTCTTTCCCGAAGATCACTTAGCGGGGTGGGTGAGGTTAGTAGGTTCCTTTCAAGGTTCCACAGTTTAGGGAGTGGGAGTCAACTATAGGGCATTGAGTGTGGGCGGTAACCTAAAGACTTAGTGGGTTCGGGAGGTTCTAGATCCCACTCAGGAAATAGAATCTGTCTGGTCCGCACTCAGTCACCCCACGATCAAGCTAGCGTTATTCATTCTACAGCAGGAACCGGGCAACTCTATTTTCCGGAATCAAGCAGGCGCACTGGGCTCCTATCTGTTCCCGAATAAAGGAACACTGGACCCACTCCCTCATAGCTGAAGTACCTCCCCGACCAGCAGCCAGGGTAAGATCTTGTGCCCTCGGATAAAAAGGTGGTTGCTATTTATTTATGGGGATCCGCGGCTCTAAAAAAGCTGCTAGCACTAAAAGCAAGCAAGCCAGTCAGCAATCCCACCAGCCATCAATGAAATGTTTGGAACGTCTTAAAGAGGCATTTGCGTGCGTTCTATGAGAACTTCAAGCTCCTGAAGGTAGCACCAGATGTTCCATCCGTTCTCTAAAAGTGCAATTTGAAGGGCCTGGCCTATATGGTCAAAAATGTGCTTTCCTCCCCACCCCATACATAAGGATAGGAGGGTAATATAGCTGCCCCAGCCATATACTAGATAGGCCCACCAAAGGATAAATTAATATCCCGACAGATCCTACTTACTTATATATCCGGGGGTTGGGTTCCCAGCTATAAATCTATAATATAGAAGGTAATGTATAAGACCGTGCCCGCCCAGCTACCATAAATGGGAGTTTCTAGTTAAGGTGAGACTCTGATAGGCTAGTGAAATTCCTGCGCTGCAGTAAAATGCTTTATGAATGGACCATCTTATTATACGTATATATAACTTGTCAAAAGGTGGAATATAGCACGACGGGACTGGGCAATAAAGCCTGCCTGCCTTCCAGCCTGATGTGAGTGTCCAACAGATTCCTCGCCAGCAACCATATTCAGTTTGATTGTATACGTAATTCCGTCAACATCAGGGGTGAGGTCGAGGGGGGTATGCCTACCGAGTATATTATATCAATCAAGGGCATTAACGTACTGGTCTGACCGCTATGTTCTATTCTTCGCTGAGCTGGTCTGACCGATCTGGGTGTATTGGCTGAACTGGGTATTCCGTGGTATCCGACCTATGTATCCGTACCCGGCCTCTGTATCTGACCCTCCTATCCGAAACCCGTCCTGTCCTGCCGTAATGTCGTACGTCGTATACTGGGCTAAGTTCCGGATCTCCCGTCTATCCCTCTGCAGCGAACGCCACTGTCATTCTGTCTGTCACTTTTAAGCTAAGCTCCTCTCCATTAATTCCATATATGAACAAGGTTTTCATTATATACAATATTTCACCACTATATTTCCACCACTATATATCCACTACTACTATATAAGGGTTGTTGGACTGCGCTGCTTTCATTACATAAAGAAATAGGCTAATAAGCTCCCTAACAATAACCGAGTATTTTCAATTCAATTCAATGATAGGTAACTAATATGGTGGATGTTCAACCCGGTCTGGTGGTGCCAGCTCATCTCATGACGCCTCTGTGGGCCCATTCCCATTATATCTCTGTGGTACCAGTTATTTTTATAAGTTGTACCAGCTCTGTTTGTGGGACCAACTCTAATTTCTTTCGATCTCTGGGACCCACCAAGTATCTCATTCTGGTACCGGCTCAGTTATCGCTCGACAACAACCAGCCAGCTCTCGTACGCAATAGGTGTTGTCCGATCCCTGCCTGCAATAACAAAGAAGGTGTGATTGTATACATAATCTAGTTTGAGGGTGGGTATGTTGTATAAAATCGATCAAGATATTACCGATTAATAGAATTCCATCCTTTTGATCAAGATCCTGTAATCACTCAAGAGATATCCAAAAGGTTATCCCATACTGGGGTGTTTTCATAAACTAACGAAGGGTTAACGAAGGGTATTCCATTCTGTGGTATCTGACCCATCTATTTGTACCCGACCTTCTGTTCCAACCCTACGTCCTATCTTCACCTCCGTATCCGAGACCCGTTCCTTCCTAAATCCCGGTAATGTCTTACGTCATATCTTCGTTTACGTTTCACGGTAATGTCGTTGCTCATAGTATCTTTGGCTAACGTAACTGATATAAGTCTCGGATATAAGTCTCGACTAAGCTCGTGGTAGGACTGGTATGAAATCCTTACCTTATGGTAATTCGTTATTAAGTTCCTCATTGGCTAAGCTTGTCTTCCTTCATTCAATAGATGAACTAAGAAGGTCATGTATTATATAGGATATTTCACTCTACTCTCTTATTCCACTCTATAAGGATGCTGAACTGCAATACATATATAAATGAATCAATTACTCCCTAACTGACTAACTGAACTGTTTAATGAAATAAATGCTACTTATAAATCACTAGATCAATGTAAAAGGTTCCGGTCCGGTTTGTGGTTGCTGCCAGCTCTCGTGTACCTGTCCCATATGGACCAGCCGTATGTCTTCTAAATTGAACCTTCTGGGACCAACTCTGTATCTCTCTGGGCCCCCATATATTGTTCTGGAACCGGGCTCATTGCTCGTTCTGAGACCGTTTATCGCTTGCCAAGCTGCTTTCGGGGTGCTGCCTATAACCCTGCCTGATAAATGAATGAAAAGCTTATCCTGAGTCTCCCGTAGTCCTCGGGTGCCCCAGTCTGTCACTCCCCCCCTTAAAGAATAACACCAGGGCAAACAAAATAAGAAAAATACCCACTGAACTTATCTAACTAGCCAGACTGATGTGAGTGACCAACTTCTTTCTCGCCAGCCAACCGAAGTAAGTTGTAGAGTTTCCGGCCGCACAAGAGTATCCCAAGGCACTTCGCCAATCCCATTTGCCATACCCCATTTGCCATAGCCGAGCAGAGACTGCTTGACTAACCTTCCCAATAGCAGCACACCCATGAGCCACATAGATACACAGGAGGTGATTGTCTTTTTGTGAACGGTTTAGCATACCCCCATGCCCGGGAAGATAGTGATTCTATGTGTGTTACTTGTTCTAGATCCAACGTGCCCAGGATGTGGTGTTCGTGCCATGTTCCACGTGTTTGACCTATACAACGTACATAGCTAGTCCACATATTCCCATACATTCTTACCTCATAGCTGCTTATATTACTTATGCTTCTTACTTTTCAGACTGTAGAAAAGACAATATCTAAAGTATAGGCATGCTACGCGTTATATGAAGAAAGGTAGGTTTTTTTTCAAGAAAAATAGATTTATAGATTATGTCTATTATGGGAAATAGGGAATGGAATCAGAACATATAGAAATTTGATTTCTATATCTAGATATTAGAATTGGGAAAAGGAAATTGGCATAATTACATATATAATAGTAGCACTACGATATGACAAAGAAAGGCGAGGTGTAGCCGAAGGCTAGGGCGGGTAGCACAATCTGTTATATATGTTGCTATGGTTTTCAATGGCTCTCGGGTCAAATCCCTATTCCCGATCGTATATCCATGGATCACAAACTCTCCCCATGGCCTTTCGCCTTGGGAAGCGTCCTTCCCTCTCAATGCCCGTGCATCCATCCGATGCATTCTTTCCGATACAGTAGGCGAACCACCTACCTGCTTCACACCACACGCACCGACCCTTTCTTTTTAAATCAATCACTCAGGACTGAAACAAAGGGCGGACTCAACATAGATAGCGAAGGGTTGGGATAACCTTCTTTCTCTTTCTTCCCCCCGACCTCCTTTCTTTGGTCGAGCGTTACAACCCTCAATGACCGATAGCGTTTTGATCCCTAGGTGTCGTTAGGCCGCTCGACCATAAGGGAGAGGAAAGGGAGTGCAATAGAAAGAAATCCGATGCGAACAATCAGTTGAAGGTAATTTCTTGCTCACCCATAAGCCCCCACCCAATCAATAAGTAAAAATAAAGAAAAACCTCAGGGATTGGGGTGGGTGGGTAAATAGTGGTCGAGCCTGCTTACGCATCCTTGGTTAAAGAAAAAATCCCTGGCGAAAGAGCTTGGTTACACAATTTAGGTTACTCAATTTGGATGAATTAGTACCGCGCTCGATACCTGGTAGCACTGTGTTAGCTGACGCAGAGCCGGGACAATGGGGGATACATAGTGGTGGGGAGTTGCCGCTAGCCGATACACAAGAAAAGAAGCAGCCAATACCGGGAGAGACAGAAATAAACAGAGCGAGACTGCTTGCCCACATGATTATGAACATACGACCCGCATTAGGAACGACACCCGCGATAACACTGAATGCTCCTGATTTACATAATACACAGATACACTTTATGCTTACACGATACACATATTTGATTAACTATAGACCCACCCTCTCAGGAACAGAGCTTATTATCTACGTTATTCTTTCTTAGTCCAACGTTTCATTTACAATGGATGGATCAAGTAGTTCACGCCCGCAGCATACCCGCATTCTCTATACCGACCGCATACCCTAATTCTACTCAATCCGCAACAGCCCCATATTCTGAGAGAGGCAGTGATTTATTTTATTCTCTCAACTAATGAAGTTTTTCGGGGAGGCTAGTGACAACTGACACATCTTCCCAGAGAGGCGGTTCAACTGACCTACCAATTGAACTACCCTACACCTTGCGTCGCGATCAACTTATCACGGCCCCTGCACCAGCGTACCCAGCAGTCCCATTAGCAGTTCTATTACTTGATATTTACCCCTTACTACCCATTCTCAGCTCATGACCCGATCAACTTACAACTACCCGGGTTCATAGACACAACTGGTCTTCCATATTGAAAAACCGGTAGTTATATAGCCAGCTACCCTGGTTCATATTGACGACTGGTGGTAATTCATTTAGCCCCGGTAGGTAGAGAGCCAACTCCCCGCATCAAGCCCCGCATCAAGAAACCACGACACGCTTTCTGTTCTTACACACATTAGGCCTTATAGAAGAAATCCTACCATTACGCCTTCTCCTTTTATCCTCGCTTGAATTTGGTCATGATGACTTATAACGCCCCCCATGAGATGATGGCTTACCAAGATCCCCAGTAATGGCTTACGCTAGTCCGTAATGATTTTGATTGATCGATAATGATGATTGCCTTCCACCCATGAATGAGAGGAAATAAAAAAGATAGAGACGTTCAAATACATCCGCGTTACCTACAACAATGGATACATGCCCACATTAACCCTTTAACTCTACGGGATGGAACAACGGTGTAATACTTATTATAAGCCCTCTTGGACACTCAACGGGATGGAACAATGGTCAGCCCTCTTGCCCACGATACGGAACATGACTTACTACCCTCTTGGACCTTACTTCACTTAACCCTAACATCATTAGGCCTTGTCTTATACGCTTTATATAACCTAAGACATTAATTGGTCGTCATAAATATTGATAACGCCTTCCTTACACATTCCCAACAGCTAGAAACTATTACCTTACGTCAGCCTTCTGTTCTGCCACACATTACACCTTCTTGATTCCATAGAGGCCTTATCCATGAGGGAGGACGCCCTGACCAATAGATGATAGAAGAGAAAGGACCTGTCATTAATCCATAGGGGCCTTCTACATAAGGGAGGATAGAACGGGACGACTTGACTTGACTGGACAGCTAGACGACTTGACACAGATGCTTGGACAGATGCCTGGATGGGAAAACTGGAGAACTGGAAGGATGCCTGGACCAATTGATTAAGATCTCGTCACTTGAAAAAGCCCCAAAAATAGAAACTATGAACGCTAGTAGACCTATACACAACGAACAGATGGAGGAGGATGCCCACCTTCGCCTGGGTTGGAGGGTGGGGTGCCCTATCTTACATATAGTGCATGTTTACCTTGTTCCAGATCGAGAGCCATAGCCCCTTACCTGTGTGTCTATATGGGATATGTAAGAAAGATTAGTTCATAATAGTGAGTCTGTAGTTAGCAAAATGCGAGTTAGTGTGTTCTATAGGCTTATATTTTCTATAGGTATGACTACTAGATAAGACCGAAATGCGGGCCATATATCGACAATGAGTAACATGCCCCCGCATATCAACAAGAGCTCCTTGCTACTGGTTCCATGGTTAAGTGCTCTTGTTCTTTTAAGTATTACACAATTGGGTAGGGGTTATGCTCTTACATCTGATTTTTTGAAAAGAAGAGCAGTTCCAGTGTACCCTTATGGAAGTGATGCTCCGACATCCATACTAGTAGGTGTTTCAAGATCTGCTACTATTCCCATAGGTGATGTTCCGACAATTGGATCTGTTCCCATAGGTGTTGTTCTACCATTAGCTATTTTCCAGCTATGATGGGTGGTGATACCTGCAGAACCAAGCCAAAACTGACATTATGGGACCCTTTTGAAAAGCTCGAGTGAACCCTCTACTAAGATTGTATTGTTAAGGCACATAAATTGCTCAGATACCCCTATGGATGGAATCGGTGTGTCATGGAGTAAGACATAGGGAATCTCGACCTTTCTTCTTTGCTACTAGAAAGCGTCTATCCGTCCATATCTGCAGCTTGAGCCGCTAGCTGAGTGAGTTGGTAGGGAGCTGGGTCTTTTTCCCTTCGCTTTGTTTGACCACCGAACTATGGGAAGTGCCTAAAGAGATTGGTTGTGCTTTTTTCCTTTCCGGTGAAGCGAGGGGAAGGTTCCCATTTGTTCTTTGAGCGGTTTTGATAAATCACTGTGCATTTACACTAGGTGGGTGGGCACAAGTTCCCACTTCCCTGTAATTTGCTTCGTCAGATCCAGAATATAATAAGAAAAGGTTAACATAGCCAAAATTATTCTAAGGGCCAATACACTGCCCAAAGGAACCACACACGCCAAGCACACACTTGAAATCATGGTATCAGAGGACAAAAGATGGATGCGAGAATGGATACCCATCGTCCTACATTAGGAGCAGAGCCACTTCGGGATCAATACCCACCCTCAGTGTGGTAATAGGCAGATACAAAGGGAGCTAGGGCACTAGGAACAGAGGTGGAGAGGCAGCTTGCAGCATATCAAGATTGAGTTGATTCATTTGTTGACCGAGTGGATTCAGTTATTTCAGATCCTCCAGTTGATTGGCCGTGAGTGATGTGATGCCCCATCTATTGCCTCTGCTACTGGTGCTCTAGGTAGATAAACTTCTTTTTCGACTGGATCTATTGGTGAGACTCGGTCAACTACCACATATCCAACTGGGTCTTTATCTTAATCTGGATCCACAACTGGTAAGTAGAGAGTTAGATCTGTCTCTGACACTATTGGTGGTTCATATTCACGTATATGAAGTGCTCGCTATGAATTTGTATCCGCATCTTCAGGAACCGAATGAAAGTATGCTAGGAAAAATAGCGCTGCTTAGAATTGGTGCAGGAACCAGGTCAATTGCTTATCCATCCAACCCACTCCTTTTCGTTACTGACCTGAAGAAGCAAGGGAAGACGAAGCCTCCCACCCACCCAACCGAAGAACCAAGACATCAATTCTTGGTTGAGCCAGCCAACCTTACTTTGATCACCAGGTGCAACTATAATGACGTCAGGTATAGGTATCTTTATTATCATCGGCATGCATAACCACCCACCACCTCTGCTCCCATTGTCTCTGTCTCTTTTGTGGATACTGATGTTTTTTACTCTCCCTTGCCTCCTTTCCTTCTTGAGTGAGCAATCCTCACTATATGAATAGTGAGTCCCTCACCCATATGAATGAGTGAGTCCCTACCGAGCCTGTCCCTTTAGTTATTCTAGTTCCTCTCTTTTGGGGCCCCTCCCCCAAAAGAGAGTTGCTCTTCTCCCTCACCATATGAATGAGTGAGTCGATGGCGGCATGAAGTAGAGAGTTTGGCAAGCTCACCCTACTGGGCCTCGACCTCGTAACCTCGGTCGAGCCCTTAACAGGCCTTTAGTCGAGTCCCTACTGGGCCTCACCATATGAATAGTGAGTCCCTACCGGGCCTATCCTCGCATGTACCTCTCCTCGACCACATAACCTCGGCTGAGTCGATGGTGGCTTTTTAGTCGAGCGTGCATTAGCACCCTTCGGGCCTATTTTCGAGAGTTCGGCTGGCTCACACTCACCCTCCAATATTCCTCACTTTGAAGTGCCTATTGGAATAACATGTTTTATAGACCAACCAACAACCAATAAGCAAAGAGAGAGGAGATCTTTCTGTCCCACCTCTGGTCCCACACCTAGTCTCTGCCTGGTGGTCTCGCTCTCCTTTGGCTTCGAGCTTATTCACATGTTCTAATTGATAATTGTTTTGAAGCAAGCTAACCACATGGTTTATTGGGGGAATAGTCAAAGTTAACCTATAATATAAGATGACTGGTTGTGATGGTCCTCATCAACCTACCCATTTATCTTACCTGAAGTTGCCTTATCAAACTGCTTTATCCAAAGGCTTTCTCTTATCATGAATAAATTACAAGAATCTATTCGGTATGGAAACAATTCTCATATGACAATGTCTTATAGCATCGACTAACCGGTTAACCAACCCACTCATCTGACAATGTCTTATAGTGACTGACCAATTAGCCCCAACTATTGAGGGTAAAAACGGGTCCTTCTCTTACACTCTTACATTTATGAAGAAAGAAGGGTAAGCGAAATGGGGTTCTGACTTACTAGAGCCCGCGTACAAATTCCCCCAACTTTGTATAACCTAAGTATGCATGGGAAACAAACCCCCCCTGCTTTGTAACCTGAGTCTGCCTGAGGATAGATAGATTGGTATATTTCATTATTTCTTTCTTTGGCTGGGGAGCTAAGGAGATATCCTACCTAGGCAGGATTACCATTATGTGTTTATCCTGACCAGATACGTCTATAAGGTCCTGAAACAACGTAAACCTTGCTTCACCCGAGTTAGGTGAAGGAAACCCTTTCAAGTGCAGTGCGTTCCAATTTGTTCTGTCCTGATACACTTTAATCACGTATAGCTCCGATCTATGTAAGAACTTCATTCAATTCCAACAGAAGACAAATTGGCTTGCTATGCCAACCAAACTCCCTTCAGACATCCCAAAGTTTGAAGGACTGGAGAAGATCCGTGCAACCATGTCATGTCATTTCACTCATGGTGTTCCTCGAATAGCATAGTTGACGATTCGATTAGGTTACACTTATTCCAACACACTATCACAGGAATCATGGCGAAATGGTACATAGAGAAACCCGAAAATTCCTATCCTTCTTAGGATCTCTCGTGAAATCATTTCTCACTTTATTCCAATTACTTGTTATCATTCATTCGGCTAGGTAAGTAAGGGAAGAAAGACTCATACACATACTAGCTAGGGTAGTATAGAAGGTAGAACTCATCTAAACTTAGAAAGGTCAGGCCCAACAAGAGAAGAAAGGTTCAAAAGCCAGAGAGGGTCTTCAATCAAATAATGAGAAAGATTGGATAGGGCCATAGAAATATAAGGTAGGTGGTGGGTAGTCCCCAACTTAAGGGAGGCACAGACCATCCAACTCCACTGACTCAGAAAGAAAGAAAGAAATAACATACAATAAAAAGACTATATAGAGACACATACACTCAAGGAAGGAAGGTAGAGGAAGGTTTGAATCATCCTCCCAAACTACTCATTAATAAAAGAAGAAGAGGTAAGGAATATACACTCACTAAGAAGGCTGTGTATGTGGGATACTTCAAGCCGCTACTTCCTCATTCATTGGGGATAGACAACTACACTCCTTTTGCTAGATGGATGGGAGAGAGGCAGCAACTACGCTACCTGGACTGATGAATGCTAGCTGTCTGTGGCCATTGGGTTGGATTCTCACAGCTACGGGGATGCTACTGGGATGATGGATAGGTAAAGTAGCAGCTACTTACTCATCGGGTATAGATTGGAAAGAGGCATGCATCTATCTTGGCGAGTTGTTGGGCGACAAAGAAGGGAGAGGCAGGAGCTAAAAAAACCACTTCTTGATCGGTCAATTAAGAACTAATATGGATGGCTGAGTAAGCAGCAACTACGCTACATTGGAGAGGTAGTTTCCGTCCATGTGAGGTTGTGTGAATGGTTAGCACTTGGGCGATTTAAACAAAATGGATGGCTAGATGGTCGGATTGGCCCTGAAATCATGTTCCCTCCCCGGCGATCTGTCTGTCTCTTTCGTTCCCCCGGAATCTATCTGTCTCTGTGGATGGGTGTATGGTAGCGGTAAAGGCTCTGGGTGGGGGAGCGCAAAACAAAAAGGCTATCCATCCAACTAGTATTTTATTAAGCAGTGGTAAAGAAGTTCTATTGTTAATACCAACAACGGTGAATAAAAGCATTAATAAGGGGTAATAAATCCACTACTCATTCACAAAGCTAGCTCGAGTATTAGTTTAAATATTCTTCATCTTCACCTTCATCTTCTTCTTCTTCAAGCTTATCCCTCTCCTCCATTCAGTTTACATAATAAGGCTAGGGAAGTAAGATAAGGCTACTCCTAATTAAGGAAGGTGGTAAGGAAGATGATTAAAGCACTCCTCACTCATTCAGCTCCTACTCCATTCATCTTCTAAGATAAGGGTAGATAAGTAAGGATAAGCTGGACCCGTCCTCATTAAGCTAGGTAAGATAGGGAAGCAACAAGGGTGGGCCAAACCAAAGTAGCTAAAGGTCAGGCCCGGAAGACTGTACTATACCGGAAACAAATAGAAAGTTTAACGGTTTCACTTCAACCGGCCAATCAAAATATCGCCTTATTCCCATAGGGCAGGTACCATCGATTATATAACCAGGGGGGTTTGGGGGGCACTTTCGCCCATGCACTACTATCCTTAAGAGGTTTTGAATAGAGGGACGGAGTCACTCGACCATCGGGAGAGGGACTGTACTACTGAGTTGGGTATAATTCTATTATTGTTCTACTAGTGTGGGGAAGGTTTTCCTAATCTCCCCGTCCTAATTAAGCAAGGGTAGGTAGGTACTAAGAAACCTCTATTTAGTCAAGTTGAATTAATAAGCTCAAGGTTGTAGTTTCAAACACATACATGACTAAGGGTCTGACTGGATGGCCGGATTGTTCCCGATATCATGTTCCTTCCATCCTTCCTTCCCCCAATCTGTCATTCTCTCTCTGTGGATGGCTGTATGGGGTGTGAGTAAACAGCTACGGTACGCTCCCACCTGTGTCCCACTCACTACCTGTTGCCCCCCCATTGGTTTGGATTACGGAACGCTCATTGTAGCAATGATTCGCAAGCAAGTTGGGTTCATAGGCGAGAATGGTTCAGCAGCTCCTCCCTCATGGGGTCATGGGTAATAGTGTGTATAGAAGCAGCTTTGCAATTTGTTTCTGTTTGGGGCACATCGAGCGAGTTATTTCTTGGATGATGACACATTTTCCTTGAAGCACAAGACTGTCTTTTGATAAGCACCAGACTGTCTGTCTTTACCAGTTATTCGATCTAAATGAATTGTCCATTATTGATAAGCCAGACTAGTGGAGTGAGATAGATGGCTGGGTAAGAGGGAGCAACTACTAAACTTTTGAGAGGCAGTAGCCGTGTCAGGTTGGGTGAGTGGTTAGCACTTGGGCGAGTGAATCCTCAGGTTCTGGCCGGATGGCGGGAATCATTGTTCCCCAAATCATGTTTATTCTATCCCCGGATCTGTCTGTCTGTCTGCCTGTCTGTCTGTCTCTTTGGATGGGTGTATGGCAGGTTGCTCCCGATGTGTAATGGATTTCAGTTTCTTCCCGACCCAATCTGGTTAGAGAATGAGTATAAGTATAAGCGCCTAAATAACGACATGAAGCGCCTACCTACCTTACGACTGAGGATGAGGGTTTCTATATAGGTGAGAGGGAGAGTTCTTAGTACCTGCCTTAAAACCTGAATTCATAGGGGGAGGTTGCAAGGGCCGGGCATAAGGTAGGATGGAAGGGCCGGGGTTTGGTCGCCCACCTGACCATTGTGAGGGTTGGGGTATATAATTCGGATAGGTCTCAGCACATCCCTAAGAACTGCTTAGGATGAGGGTTGGGATGTTCCTTCCTAAGAAGACAGGTCAAACTTCCAACAACTGATATAATCAGGCTATTGAGCCCAGGCACTACTTCCTCTATATGCACGCTTGTCTTGACCGGCTACCTTCCTTCCTTCTTATTAGTGAAACCTAGCGCTTCCAATCCCACTCCTTCCCGTCCAGCCTAAACAGAAGACTAATCAGTTAAGAGAATCAATGAAAAAAGAACCTTGCCTACCTTGCAGAGGTAACCGATACCACTATTATAAATCACCTACCTTTGGCAGAGATAACCGAACCTAACCTACCTTCTTGTACCTAGGCCTACCTTGCCCATACCACTACTCTCACTCACCTACCTTTGCAGGGGAAAAAACTACCCACTTGCAGAGGAATGAAAATCGCTCGACTGATAAGGAGAGGTAACCGATATCTGTCTGTGGATGGGCATTGCGGAAGTCGGATATATTCCGATCTGCCTCGAAGGAGATCGATCATGGCGAAGGAGATGACCGGCTAACTTCCTGCCTGAAGTAAGGATCGAAAAACGAGGTGGAGGTGGTTCATGAGATCAACGTAAATAAGAGGACCGAGGAACGAGTTAATCGACCCATCGGGAGAGGCATCATGCTTTGTGGTTGTCAAATAGGCAGGGTGACAGTACGACATGGTTCGTAAAGTAGATCCAATCCCGCTATGAATGACTGGATCCCGCTATGACCTTATCCCGGTTCTGAGCCCACTACAGATCGATCGTGTTTTATGCTACGCCTTCGCAGTTATCCATTGCGGAAGTTAGGAGCTTATAAACACTATAGGTAGGTAGGATCAATCTATAAACCACTTCGAATGCGGAATATAATGTTTCAGATAGAGGTCTGCGAATTGAGGTCAACGTCCCGGATAACCAATAATTCCCAGTGTAGAAGGTGGTAACCCACTCGCTCGGTAAATCACGCGCGTGAGTGTTGTTCCACCAAACCTTTGCTCTCCGCCTTAAGTCAGTCAGAACGATTCTTCGACGAGGACTTATCAAACATAGACGGTATTATCCATCCGAGACCGATGAGGTGCCCCGCCCGGCTAACCAAACGTGGCTTCAGTGGCTGGCTGTATGTAGGAAGAGGAATAGGAATCCATAGTGTCCGTCTGGCTGGGTTATCAGCCAACATCGGATACATTAGAGTTTCCAACCAATCCGGTTCAATGATCACACTTCCCCCTCCTTTTCTATGGTGTATTTGAGAGAATAAGCCCTAAATCCTGGGTCAAAAATCATCCGGCCAATTCACCCAGTCACACCTGGAATCGATTTAGTCAGTAAGGGCCCACCCCCAAGCCATACCATAATAGCACTAAGGTGAAGGAAGCTCCTACGAGGCTCTAATCTCACTCAACCCAACCCATTACTCTCGTTAAAAGCCATTTGCTCGCTCCAGAGCTAACCAAGTATCCATATTTCCATCGAACAAGCTTGGCACTATCTATATCAACCGCGGGATTCATGCTATCTCGATTAGTTGTTACCGGATTCTGGATTCATGTTTACCCGTCGATCAGGATCCATGTTTCCATCAGTCACTATGTCATTATACTATTACGGATTCATGCTATTGCCTGCCATGCTGAGGGTTAGGGATTCGAGTAGAAAGGATTTTGATTACGGAAAGCCACCACAGAATGGATACGCGATAGATAATTACCCACTCCATTTACGCCAACCGTCTATGATCCATGAATACCATCTAAGTGATAGGTATGATAGAAGTGGCTCGTTTTAGTGGTCAGTACCGGGAGGAATCATGCGTAGCTCAGTTATGGCTGCTTTACCCCGCCCCCTTCCCGGCGGTGAAAGAGAAGGCGTTTCCGGGGGCTGGATTCGAACCAGCTGTCGTCATGACGACCAATTCCTCACCCATATGAATCGGTGAGTCCCTACCGGGCCTCTCCCTAGCGGTCGAGCCTGCTTGCGCATCCTTATGGTCGAGCGACTACTTAGTGTTCCTCCGACTACGTTTCTTATGGTCGAGCAAGAATTGACCTTTCCCGTGAGTGCTCTACCTCGGGCCATATTATTAGCACGCTCTACTGACGAGCACGCTCAACTGAATTCACTTCAATTCCTCGCACAGATCACTTTCCGGTAAATTGCCCCCCCCCTATGAGAACACATCCATCCGATGCATTCTTTCCGATACAGCAGGCATTGAACCTGCTTCACACCGCACGCACCCATCAATCGATCAATCACGAAGGACTAAAACTTGTCCGTGATTCCAGTCATTCTTTATATACATAATTACGCTTTAGCAAATCATGCATATATTATATATGTAATTATGCATTTATGATTATTTCATTCTTAAATGCATATATTATATCTGTAATTATGTGATCTCAGAATTGATCAAATCATATATCGGTGCATGAAATTCAGATGATCTGAGTTTATTGTGTTCAATTCAGAGTTGGCCTTGCTCGATGCGATAAGCGACTACGTTCCTTGATGTTAAGGTCAATCCTAGGTTCAATCACCTAATGAAATAACCCAATAGATTATATATGTTGCGGTAGTTTTCCGTCATTTCATTCCATAGATAAGGCCTTTATGAACAAGTAGTTGTTGTTCCATTTTCACTACAAGATAGAAACAAGACAGGAGCTGCCGATACAAGACAGACAAAGAAAGGCGAGGTGTAGCCGAAGGCTAGGGCGGGTAGCACAATCTGTTATATATGTTGCTATGGTTTTCTTTTCGATCGTTGACAATAGAATTTGTATTGATCCAATCCAGTTTCTCATTATATATGTAATTACGGTCATGATCGATTGAATGACAATCTCCCTCATGATTCGAGAAGGAATGAAAGATTGTCCTCTCTTTGTCATATCGTAGTGCTACTATTATATATGTAATTATGCCATTTCGAGAGATCGATTTCTTTCCCTTCTCCCATTTATTCAAGTCATTCATTATATATGTAATTATGCTTGCCTTATTCCTTGAAACGAAGTGTTTCACGAACGTGAAAGTTAAGGTTGTGAGAATGTCAATCTCTATATGGTATGGATAGCCCTCATATTGATGTAGCTAGTGTTATTAAAGAGAACCTTCCTTTCCACCACCCGCTACATACTCCCCCACCCCCTATGGTACCGGGGTGGGAATACTCATTTATTTCATCCATGCTTCATCATATCTGGTTGTCAGAAATAACCTTTTCCTTTCCACCACCCACCCAGACTGCCGGGGGTGGTACCGAGGATGTTATCCAAGCTGGAGCTTGTGTTGTGAGAATGCCAATATCACTATGTTTATCAATCTTTAAGATGCTAGAGTCACTTTCAGGTCTAATAGATGACGCGCTAGGAGGGTAAGTAATAGGCGGTGTTGTTCAGAAAAGGCATGAAGAAGGTAGTATGTATATGCCTATCAATATCCTGAGGTAAGCTGCAGCGTCCGTTACGGTCGTGTCAAGGCCGTGGGGAAGGGGCCCCGGGGAACCACCACCATTAGGCGTAGTATTAAAGGCGGTAGGCACGCAGCAGTAGTATTGATTAATAAGGTAAGCTCCTTCACTATGGGCTAGTTTCAATCGAATCTAGAAGTTAGACTTGCTCCATTCATGTAACCCCATAAGGAACTACTAACTCTAGCATCCTCCTTAGAGTTGTTTCCCCGGCTCCCCAGACCAACTAGCTGGAGGTCTGAATCGGAATTGGGTGCATGAACCACAGTATACCAATTAAAGCATTTATAGAGGATGTCGCATGGAGGAGTCCTTGCATGGCCAACATAAACATTATTTACTTGTCCTAATCAAACAAAAATTCACACACCGAAAGGATGGAGGTTGGAACTAGTTTCCTACCGGCCAGGGTCGTCAGCCTAGCCTTTCCTTTGTAAGCCTTGTCCTTTCAGCCGCCGTAAGATAGCCCTTCTTTTATGATGCACGCATAGAGAAGTTGTTCATACTAGTTATGCGCATGGTAACTTGAACTCAATATATACGGGGAGTAGCTCAGCGAATCCTTCTCATTCAGCTAGAACAAAGAATGGGCCTGCTGTTCCTATAGGGAGCATGGCTGACTCCTATTCAGCAAAGTCGGGGATTGGGGGTTGTGAGTGAAAAGCAAACAACAACTCCACCGCTCTAAGTTGCACTAGTCTGCTGGTCCATTCGTGAGATGCAAGAAGACTCTGAAAAAGCACCTTGACTCCATGGTCCATATTATTTCACATCTTATATTGCCATCGAGACGTTCTACTTGCTAATTCATTAACCTTATTACATGGAACAAAAACTAAAGCATCCTTAGAGTTGTTGTTCTACCTGTTCCAGACCAACACCAGCTGGAGGTATGAGAATCGGAATCGGGTGCATGAACCACAGTATACCAATAGAGCGAGCTAGCTGCCCCCCCCTGTGGTCTTTGGGGCTGTGTAGAATCAATAATCAGTCTGTCCTTCTCCATGGTTGTTGTCAGCAGGAACCCAGGTCTTTAGAGATAAGAATTAGCATCGGCAAGTCGTTCTGAACATGGCCCGGGAAGTTATTAGTTGTGTCAGCTCACCCACTAGGTAAGATTCTGCTAGGTTATCCTAGTTAGTTGTACCACTTGCCTTTCTTCCGCTGCTGGGGTAAGAGTCAAAAACCAACCAGCGTAGATGCAATATACGAGCATGGTGCATGTAGTAGTTCGATATTTTACATACAATACTCGCATAGAGAAGTTTCACTTTAAAGTAGATCAATGAAATTCTTGTATATATATATATTATGTTGCATGGAGAAGTAATGGCCAACAACATCAACAACAGTTTCTTACTAATATAATCAAAATTGGATGGACATAAAAAGATTTCATAGGCAAAGACGAAGTGTATAATAAGTAAAACCATGGATGTGTCCCCCCAAGCGAATCATAAGGTGGTGTCTCGAGTTCTAGCCTACCACATTAAGCCTTACATAGCGGGTGAAACTTATAGCCTCTCATTTATATTGCCAGTAGTAATAATCAGTTGAACTCGGGCTTGCGCATAAACAAAAAAAGACTCTCAATTCTCTAGTTACCAGAATAAGAATAAAATGAAAAGTAAAGGCAGTCTCGGGGCTTGTTTCCATGGAACGGCAATGGCATACAAAGGCTAGTATTTCAATTAAGGCTCCTCATTTATTCTCCCCATGGAGCTTACTACTCTTCTAATAAGGCCGGAAGTCCATCCATGTTGGCTCCAGTTATCACGTACAATGTAGGAACCGGTTGTGTAAGGAGCCCAGGAACCATGTTGCTTTGTAAGGAGCCTAGTTGGATATATATGACATCGCATATATTAGATTAACTCGTCCTATAATAAACAACTATCTCGTTTCCTTATAGAAGCATATATTCCAATGTTATAATATATGATCTCACCATGGATAAGTCCTTGCAATGACAACAAAGTCCCGGTGAATTCACCTCCTGATGCACTGGAACAACAGATCAACAAATAAAGACGTCTATATATGACGTCGCATAGAGACATTTACAAAGTCCATTGTCACAAGAAGAAATAGCGAATTTACTGTTGAAATGAAAAGCTTTCAAAAATACAGGGATTCTGAAAATCTAACAGATTTGACCCGACCCATAGAGGGTAAAAAATAAGCTGTCAAAATTACGGGGTTGGAGCAAATTGATACGGGGGTTCTGCAAATCGAACACCTTCTTCGTTCCCATCAAGGCTAAGTTTCATCCTCCATTCCAGGCAGGTAGGTAGCTGGTGATACAACACTAGCTGGTACTCTCACATGTCCACCATTGGTCCCTACGTGTTAATCTACGATCTCGCCATGGATAAGTGGTTATTGCCATTTGTTCACATACTCTAGAGTCTATGCTGCTAGAGCCGTAGAGGAGTAAAGCCTATGCATATCATGCACTCTCTTTGCCGTGTGCCGCCTTGTTACACAATTGGTTCTATGCCAATTAGTGCACAATTTGGAGTTCAAGCTCAACCTGTGGTGAAAGCCTACTTAGACTTGCTATGGGGTGCTACCTATTTTACCTGGGACTATGCTCCTTACTAGTAGGTAGACCTCTCCTTATTAAACTATGAGAAAAGGAAAGAGGCATAATTACAATTATAATACTATTTGCTATTTATATATGATATGATGGTATGATCAATTATGAGAGCCTAAAGCGTAATTACATATATAAATAATGACTGGAAGAGCCGGTGAATGGGCCCACTTATAAGAGGAAAAGTGAAATATTGACTCCAGGCCTCCTTCCTGCTTTCTCTTATTCTGTCCATCCTTCGTTCATGTAGTGCTTTACTGTCTTTATTTATTCCTGGCCTGCCCATTGTGGCGGGGTATGTATGGGGAGTTTTGGTGAGGTCAGGTTGAGCCCAGCGTTAGGTGATCCTTAGAAACAAGCATTCCCCCAACTCCAAAGCCCTTTAGCTATTGCTAGCTGGCCGACTGCTGACTTACATACTAAGCGCACACCCTGCCCCATACGATAAGGAAGGATTTAGTAAGTGATTGAGTTATTTCCCCATATCATATCCACGAGACGAGATAGTTATTGAGTTATCTTCCCTAGTTTCCAACAATTCATTATGTTTCCTAGTTTCACCAGATGAGAGAAGAAGTACCCCAGCACTGGCCGCACCTTCCTAGCCAGCAGGATTAGTAGAAGATTCAACAGTTTTCAATCCAATCTGTTGAACTCAATCGAAATGCTTGGTGGGGAACACGAACATGGCTCGATGTATTAAGGTGGGGAACATGGCTCTCCTTCTCTCTCCTTAGCTAGATAATCTCTATGTCCCTGGCTATTAGCATTGTACCCAACAGAGCTATATCTGTGCCATAGTGTTTCATGGCCTAAACTGGTTGTATCTCTACTACACCTATGCCCCATTCACTAGATCTATGGCCACCTATGTGGGTGCATATCCGTGTGATCTGATGCTTGGGCAGTACCTCTTCTTTATGTTGCTTCCACGACATCCAATCTTGCCGTCATTCTCCTCATCATTGTTGCAAGGTCATCAGCATAATATTCTTCTCATCTTCTAGGCCTTCCACAACCTCTTCCTCTCAAGCCATCTCTGAAATTGTTTTCTGGATGCAGTGCAACAAGTCTACATCTATGAACTCTCCACTTCCACATCATCCACGGGATTCTCTGCTCCTGCCCAGACAATTCTATCCAGCCTTAACTTATCTTGCTGGAATTGTCTTCCACTCAGGAGTCTTAACAGCAGGATCAACTCACTCTAATACCAATTGATGTAGTGCCTTTGGCTCTCCTTTTATTTGGTCGTCTGTAGTTTTTAGTGGTGTTGTGGTCCAGAGACCTGTGCATAGGCTTTGTGAGTTTAATAAGGAGTGATAAAATGATGAAAGGCGAAAACAGGGTGGAAACAACTGCCCCAATGGTGAGTTATGAAATAGCCCAATGGTGAATGGAAACAGGTTATGAAACAATGGCGAATACGTCTCCGGCAGAGCCCAGGCCCGTGACAATTGCGAATACGTCTCCTACGGAATCCGGGCCCGTAACGTCTCCTACGAAGTTGTCTCGGCATGAGCATGAGGTATCGACTTGCCTATGAAAAAGAGGAAGCTGATCTAGCCCATAGGTCAGATCTTGGCCTACCTTATATAATTATTTATCCCGAGCTAAAAGAAGAACCAGGCTGGCTAACAGGATCACCTCACCTAAGAAAATAAGTACTAGAATAACCGATCTAACCCGAAGGCATTGTCTCGGTCTCTTAGTCTCATGCGAAGCTTACCCAACTTAAAATACAGGAACTGGGAAGCTAATGGGATTATATCACCTAATAAGATCAGTACTAGAAGAACCAACTTAGTCCACAGGTAATAACTCGGTATGTGAGTTGGAGGAAAATCCTACCTAGCTACAAGGTAGGAAATTTTTCACTAATGGTATAACTTCGCTTAATAAGATCAGTACTCAATTACCTAGATCTAGTCCATGGGTTATGCCCCTCCCTAATCACACTAGTTGTGTTCAAATAACGGCCTACATAGTGTGTTCTAAACATAGTTTGTTCCAAAATAAGATCTCGGTTTTATATATGTAATAAAACCAAGCTACAGGAAGAACCAAGCTAGTTAATGGTATAACCTCGCCTTGCGGCTCCTCTTCACTCGCCTAACGGCTCCTGTTCACTCATATTGAGTATGTTCTTGGAAAGAATACCAGGAAAGCACTAAACTGTATCTAGGTGTTTCCTCTCGCACCTTGCCTTCCTTCATTACTGGGTATTTTATAAGTCCCATAGGTGTTGCTGAGGCCTTCCTTCTTTACTGGGTGTTTCTAGCCTTCCTTCTTTACTGGGTATTTCAGACTATTGGATCTTTTTCTTTGAAGGAGGAATCCGAACCTAGCCCGGAGGTCTTACTTTGGTCTTCCCTATTGAGTATGGAACGAGGAAGCCGAGAGGTGCCGGAGGTCATGGTTCGGTCTTCTCTATTGAGTGGAAGGAGGAATCCGAGAGGTGCCAGAGGTCCTAATTCGGTATGTGAAGCCGACCTAGTTCAAGGAAGGATGGCTCACCTGACAACGACCTATTTACCCACCCACCGCAATCCCCGAAGGAACTGGGCTGGTTAACGGTCTTACCTCGCAGTAAAGGTACCTATTCTCGATGTTTAAGGCACCTCTTCAATAACGGGAATCAAGAGGTATTATTGGAGGAAAGAGGCATGACTAGGAAGCTTTATTACTAGGAAGAAAAGGGAAGCCGATCTCAACCGCAGGTCGTTATTCGAGATGTCAAGCCCACTAAACTACAAGCAGGAAGGGGATTGTTAACGGTGTGATCTCGCAGTAAAGGCACCTAACTCTGCTTAACGCTAGATGTTATCTCCTCTTTCACGCCTTATTATCTCTTATGAACAATGCTCTCCCCAGGAATTAGAGTGATTTCCCAACCTATTTCCCTCTCTCGAGTGTGCTTACGCATCCTAAAGAATTGACTATAAACTGTTCTACCCCAATGGCAGGAATCTGGGTCTTATAAAGTTGGCATAGCATTTATCACAGTTGGCATAGCGTAAGAGTATATAAAAGTTGGCATAACGTTTCCACTGGTTGGTATTGCATTTCTACTGCTCGGCATTGCATTTCTACTGGTTGGCATGGCGGTTGCTACTGGCTGGTGTAGCGTCTTCAAGGAAGCCAATCGAAGTACGACAGATCATAGCTCAGTCTCCCTAATCACATTAGTAAGAAGCTAATCTATATAAGTTTGCAGGTAATGATTCGATCCCCCCATAAGATAAGTTATAAAGCTAACCGATCCTGGTCTGAAGGTATTGTCTCGGTCTTCCCACTAACACCACAAAGGCTGACCGATCTCAGGCCACAGGTCTTTATTCGGTATTGAATTAAAGGAGATGCCTACCCAACTCAAGGTGGGAACTGGGTTGCCAATGGGATCGTTTCGCCTAATCACGTTAGTAAGAAGCTAACCGAAAACGACGTGTTTCTATTAGTTTCGACCATAATAGATCCAATCCAACTATATTGTAATAGTACATGAACGACTGGCTGGAAAGTGCAGATGTGTTCTCTCCGAAACCCATTCATACTTCTTATTTAGATTATCAAGCGACTTTGAGAAGTCTTTTAGATTATAAAGCTTCTTACTATAAAACAACCAATAAGTGGTTCAACCCAAGAAATACTGGTACTTACTATAGATGGGTATATCATGAAACAAAATTTCTTCGTATCTAACCAGGTGAATCTCTATGGTATCCTAAAATAAGACCTATTACCTACCAGGTGCCAGGGCTGGGCCAGGGTCCTATTCAATAATATGGAGCGAGAGAGGTCTTTGGATATCCCCGATCTAGTAATTGGGGTTAAGGCATGAACCCCATAGTAGGTATGGGGCCGCACGAAGGATTCAACATCCAATGTATCCCCATTATGAATACCATGATAGGTTCTCCTTGACATGGGTTGCACGAAGGAGGATATTCTACTTTCAGATATGATCGATTGGGTACCAGCCCGCGGATCACATATATGGATCGGCTTACACCTATACTCATTATAGGATACCTTATGCATTATACTCTTTATACCTAAATAAGTAGAAGGTGCCTTTTAGTCTTCCCCTACCCCAGAGCTATTTTTATTACGATAATAAGGAGAAATATTCCCACCCTGCCCTACAGAGGGTACCTACTTATAGTAGGGGAATCCAAACTGTAGAAGCACAATGTCGTTCTATAGCTATATGGTAGGTCATTTTACTAATGGATACCAGTGAAGGGAGGATACATAAGTGTAGGGCTACGGATCAGCGGGACCAGCATTCTTTGGTATATTTACTGAGCAGTAGTTATAATTGATTCAGAGTATAATTGGCAAGTAAGACTCAGCCATACCAATAGATAATACGTGATACCCAGAAGATCCTATTGGTACCCATAATAATTCCTAAGGGAAGGGGTAATAGGGTAACAAGTTAATAGCATACATACTTCTCCTCTGGCTCTGATTCCATCCAGGTTTCAGCAATTGTTGTTGGGTCAAGACAGGCAGCACTCCATCGACTAGGGTGAAGGGCAGTAAGGGTAAGGTTGATTGATCCAGTGCAAAAATAGAAGTCTATAGCGGTCCCTCCTAAGCGATTCATAAAAGCAAGTGGTATAAGGAAAAGGTCTAGGTCTTAAGTTAGGTGGGTAGGTAGTGTGGACTGAAGGTAAAGGGAATTGATATCAATGTAGGGTAAAGGGTTGAAACACTGCTTTTCTTTATTTCCCGCATCAGTAATTACGTATATAAAAGGCTAATAAAAAGACTGTGTGTCTAAGAAGGGTCTAAGAAGTGATGGTGCTATATGGTTGTGGTATGAATGGCATGACTACTACTCAAAGGGTGGTCCAGTTTGAGCCTGGCCGGACAAGATCATATAATGCTACTACTAAGATTAAGGAGGTTCATTTTGTTGGTGGGGCTACAAACGGGTAGTTGGAGTCGGTAAAGGGAGTAACAAACATGAAAGGTACTGTCTCTCCTAGCAATGGTTACTGGGCATCAATCCATAAATTTCCTAGCACAAGGATAGTGGTACCCACAATTGATGAAGTGTTTGGTGGGGCAACTAACTAACAAAGGGGGCATACGTCATATAGTTTGATAGGTGAGGTATAAGGGTGGTAAGGAGTGACAAAGTCTCTGAGGTCTAATCCTAGGGTAGTAGTTTCAAATTCCTAACGAGTCTCCGGCTAAACAATAGGTCATAATGGTACCTACAAAGATTCATGAGGTTAAGTGGTGTGGTAGGAATAATAAAAAGAGTAATTAATATGTGGTACCAAGAAGACAAAGGTAGGGGTAAATAGTCAATATCCTTGCCTACCCTACTTAAATTCTTGGCTAAAGCAAGAGGTTATAATAAACAGTTAAGTAAAGGTCTAGTCGGTAGCGTAATCTGATCCCGGGTCTATAGTGGTACCTCCTAAGTGCTTCATGAAGGAAGTGGGTCTAGAGCTATTCTTAAGGTGGTGAACTATGAGGTTAGCGTTAATTAACTACTAAAAGGCAGATGGGTCTAAGCAGTGGGTTCTAAATGATGAATCTCGTATTAGCTCTTCAGCGGGACCAATAGTTTATATACCCGGAAGGTCATAGTGTTTACCCAGAAGAAATTCTAAAGTGTTATTCCAGGCTGGTAATGTGCTATGCTGTATAAAAGCCTTTGAACAATGCTCTTCTAAGTTAAGGTAATGAATCCGTTCGTTGTTCTATTTTAGAAAGGGTTAATATGCCCACCTAGAGCATGCACATGAAGTTAAGACAAGTAGGTATCCTAAAGTTAATACGACTGGTCAAAGTACCCACCCAGATCTAATGTAATAAGTTCTGGTATTAGTTTCTCAATCCGGGAGGGAGTTACACGATATCTGCCTGAAGTTCCAAGGATATATGCTAAAGGTTCTGGGAGTAATTAATCCATAGGTAGTTCCGGACAATCCAACAGAGCTGTCTAATTGCGCAAAGGGGATAATGGGGGAATGAGAGAATCTGCTGTTCCATGCCATCCAGAATCGGAGAAGCAAGGGAAGCTACAAAAATTCCTCGGCTACTCGAACACCCACCATCTAGCCGTGTCTCATAAGTTTCGGTAGTAATTAATTAATAAGGCAGTTCCGAGGATCCAACTCCTACTGGCTGGTGGTTCCTGTGCCACCACTTCCATAAGCATCTAATAAGCATCTAAAGGTGATGGCGGCCCTCTCTCGGGGGTTCTTCAAGTTCCTCTCTTTTGGGGCCCCTCCCCCTTCTTTGGTCGGGAGAGTGGGTTCGTAACCTCACCCCCTACCCCAAAAGAGAGTTGTTCGTCTCCTCACACGTTACCTCACCCTCACCTTTTTAGGGAAGGTGAGCGATAAATCCCTCATGGTCGAGCCTGCTTGCGCATCCTAGGATGTCCGCCGTGAGTATCGCTCTAGGGTTTAAGCCCGTCCGTCCATACAAGAGGCACGATAGTGGTACTAACTAAGCATTAATGAGGGAAGTGTTGGTTATGAAACGTTGGTGACTGCTGTATCTGAAGCCCGTGCACCAATGTTCTTCTATTGGAAGCCGGTGAATGCTATTGGGGTCTAACAAAGGTTGGATAAGTGCATTATTGAGAGGTTGTTGAAGCAATTGGGTAGTTTTTAATAGTGAAGTAAAGGGAAAGTAGGCATAAGGTATCATGCAATAGCAATCAATAGTGGTACCCAACGAATCTGTCAGCAATTGTATTGAAACTCGTTACAAAGGCTCTATGTGAATCCTTTCCATGCATGCAATCCACTAATGCTGTAAGTCTAAGTGAGTAAGTCAGTATCTAGAGGTTGTTGTTAAGGAGTAAGGGGGGTTGGTAGATAAAGTGAAGTAAAAGGAAGTATACTGCGAGCGTAGCGGTAAATATGAAATATTTTGATCGGTGCGGTACCCAAATTCGGTAAAGCGAGTGGTTGTTTTAATATCTAAGTTAAGGTAAGCCGGTCTATCAAGTCTTCCTTATCAGGCGTTGATCAAAGTAGGAAACCCTCGTTCCGCCTGGAGGTGTAGAGGCCGGGCTTGCTTCAAAGGTGAGAGTGCTAGGCCCGAGGAAGGCCAAAGTAATATAGGTTGAGCTCCATTGGACTCCCTTTACAAAGGCAAGTTCTTATTTGCTTCGCTCACTCAATCGTGAAAGGCTATAACATTCTTTCATGGACCGATATAATGCAGTGGCTTGCTTCTGGTAGAATTTGTGGCTTGCTTCTGCTTCTATGGCTCAGACTTCAGCTTACTAAACTATAACTTAGGAAGGTTTAGAATCGACTACTTCAACTTCAAACTTAGTAGGATGTATAATCCGATACTTCAACTGCTTCTAAGGCTGGAGAATAACTCACTTCAAATCTTATACTACTACGACTATTTCAACTTCGAACTTAGGTAGGTTAATTAATTTATTGCTGTAACATTCTTCTACGAATGGGAATGGGAAATAAGGGTGTTAACGCTCACCATTCATATGGTGAGGGAATTCATGGATGTATTTTTTGTATGTCCTCTCCTTTTCAAGAGAAAGAGAAAAAGACTTGACAAAGATATCGCGCTTGTCCGTCCTTCCCTTACAATTGCTGCTGTTGTATATGTAATTGTGCATCGTGAATGGATCCTTGGATAGGTCTGTCTCTTAAGCATTCATGGATCCTTTCCTTGACTAGATTGAATGAATGAGTATGAATGTTCTCTCCCCTCCCCCCTAACAAATGTTGTTTCTTTAATTGGTTGATTGATCCTAAGGTGTTCGGAGGTAGGAGAATAGAGGCTAGGTCCAGTTCCATATCCAGTTCCAGATTATTCACCTATCAGTCGAGTATTTCGAAAACCTCCCCCTTGAATGAGCTAGTCTGGATTCATTGGCTGTGGGATCCACCACTTCTACTATTGATTCGGCAGTCCCCAACTCATTTCACCTTGTTCAAGTGTTTCCATCCATCAAGGAGTCGAGAGGCTGCTCGACCATAAGGGAGAGGAGTTTATTAAGTCTTCCTTTGGAGAGTTTTCTTCTTCTCCTAAGGTGGGTCAACGGATGGACAGACGGACAACGAACGTATAGTGTGAGGTGCACCAAGCAAGAGAGAAAAGGATTTTTTCCGGTTACACTGCTGGCCGGTTTATAAGCGAACAGAGGCATTGTATGCAAAGTAGATCGATAGAGCAAGGTCTACAACAAATAGCTTTTTTTCTTATTTAGGATTCAACGACAGGTTGGTTAGGTGCACCAATTCACTTATAATTCACCCAGGACAGGTTGAAAAGAGAGAGTAAAACACAACTGCGTTACCATTTAAAGGGGACAACGAAACAAAAAAACCTTGAATGGAAGGCCCAGTCCCTCCCCGCATTCACTATTACCGCATTCAGGTCCGCATTTATGCTTGTATAATTATGTCTATAATGAAAAATATATATTCTATTTTCCTCTTTTTCAAGATTCTTTTTTGTGGGATTTGAAAAGGATTGAGAATTGCATATGCTGCTTGCCAGAAGGAGTGGCCAGGAGGGAGGTGAGGTGTAGCGCCCAGCATGAAGTGTTAGCACCCATTCCACAAACTCCAACATTAGAGCTAGTCTTATATAGTCGTTATAGAGATAGAATCTATATTAGATTGAAATTAAATCCTTTCCTCGACCTCATAACCTCGGCCGAGTCGATGGTGGCCTTGTGTCGAGAGTTCGGCAAGCTCACCCTAACGGGCCTTATGTTCTTCAAGTTCCTCTCTTTTGGGGCCCCTCCCCCTTCTTTGGTCGGGAGAGTGGGTTCGTAACCTCACCCCCTACCCCAAAAGAAAGTTGTTCGTCTCCTCACACGTTACCTCACCCTAGATAGAACCTTCTATTTCTTATGCACTAATGTTAAGGCATAGTTGTTAGTTAGTTGTTGGAATTGCAACTATTGGGACTCAAGATTGAACTAACTACTAATTTGAAATCTAAGTTCTTCTCATTTCAAGGGACTCAGGCACTACTACTAGCATATCTTCGATGTATTGCATCTTTACGTTTAACTTTTCCATTGTAAGTAATCTGAATGAATATGCAATTATATAAACCAAGTCTTTGTTCTTGCCTTTCCATCTCCGTAAAACTATATCTTCTCTTAGGTTGTGCCCCAAGGTTGTATATTCACATATATAATGCAATCATGGCTTGTGCAGTGAATTACACGAGAGGCTAGCTAGGTGCATGCTTTGAATGAATGAGATAACTCAAGAGCTTTTTATTAATGAACTCTCTACACAGTCCATGGGGCTTTAACTTTATGGCTTAAGACTTCTTCGGCAAGTGACCAACGGGCATACTACTCTCAATACTTACTGTATAGTCATTATTTCTCTACAGCTTAAGACTAAGGCAAGTAATAAATAAAGACCTTAAGGCAAGACCTTACTCCATGGAAGAGATTCAACTACTAGAAAAAAAACTACTGAACTTAGTTAGTTCTAATAGTTTTATTAGAGAGATTGAAAGAAGAGTTAGTTGTAATAGCACTACTACAACTTCTTCACTAGTCTATGATATAGAGAGAGTCATTATAAGCACTACATACATATAGGCAGCAGTCGTTATATAGATTCAAGCGTAGTAGCCAAAGGCGAACATAGTCTTTATTATAGAGATAAACTACTTAGCTGCTATAAGCTAAACACTATATGGGGTCGTTATATATAGTGTTAGGGTCTCGTGATTTGGCCGATTGGTGAGCCAAATGACGATGTAACATCAAACCAAACTTTGGAGCCCAAGGACCTAGCCTTCCTGGACTCAGAGAGGGCTCTCTCTATATGTGTAAAGGATATCTATGTATTCGCTTATCGTGTTCTGATTTTAGGCTAGTTATGGAGTATGTTTTTTGGTTTTGGTTTTTTAAGTTGTGAGGGATGAAACTGATCAAAGATATGAAATAGGTAACAATATGTTAGATTAACTGGGCTATGGGGTCAAAAGGCCAAGAAAGCTATTAGATGACGATGCAAGGCTGTTGAAGGGCCGATTTGATTTCAAGGTAGAAAGGATCTTTGGGCAAAATGGAGTAAATGGACATCAAGTTTGTGAAAAACAAAGAGTTTCAAGCATCACTCGTTCAATAGATAACATAAACATGGTAAAGAAAACCCTTAATCATGCAAAATGTAACTATAAACTAATCAACACATAGAAACAAACATTCAAGCCATGCATAGAAGTATAAGACCCTCTAACTTTGGGAAATGGCTATCAGACTTTGGGGAAAACACATAAGATGGACTAACAACTCAAAACACTATGCCGAAACGCCTAAACACAGTACTTCAAGTTATTGGGCACTTTGAACAACAAGATTTGCATAGTTTTAGGCAAAGGGCTAGATCGGGACTAGGCCTCCTTGGTTCAAACAAAATGATAATCTGAATCAGTCAAAGAGATAGTTTCATGGATGGAACTATGGACAGTCATAGGTAAGCAGGGCACACCATACATCCTACTCAACATGCATAGAACTATTAATGAAACTAGCAACAATATCCTCAAGTTGTTAAAGAGCAGTTAAGAATTCTTTAATGCAACTAAGGAAGAAGAAAACATAAAAGCTATGAAGATTGAGGAATTTTGAGGTGCCTCCATGGGAATATCTCAAATTTCTTCTCTACTGATCTATAGCAAGCAAGAAACATGTATCATGAATGAAAACTAGAAGACAACAACAAAGCAAGAGACACTATACCATTCTACCATGTCATGGAATCCATCAACAATCCTTCATCATCCATCCAAGAACATTCAAGAGGCAATCCAAAAGCATAACACAAGTATTTTCTCCAAAGCTCATATGACCATATATTGCTTCTCTTCTCAAGTTCAGCCTTGTTTACAAATGAGAGCTTGTGGAATAAATAGGCTCAAGTGAAGAAAACCTCATGGTTCAACTTCCATCCTCATTGGCCTAATCAAAATATCTAAACTTTTCCTTGAGGCTTTGCAAAGCCCAAGTCACAAAAATATCTCATAAAATATCTAAAAATTGCTAAAAGCGGGAATTTAATTGACTTTGCATCATTTTCAAAGTGCAAAAATAGCTAAACGCACATTTGGAAAAAGCAGATTTTTGAGGTTCAAAAATTACAAAAATACTTCAAATTTATATCAGAAAAAGGTCCTCTGACTTGCCGGAAACATTTGGCAGCCTTCCTGATGTCGAAACGAGGCTCATGATAGCTCGTTGGAAAGCTCTGAGTGTCTAATTTCCGGCGCAACTGAAATTTATCCAATCCGATGCCTGGAAGTCCTCCAAATCTGCACCTGTGTGTAAAAAGCCAGAAGATGACAGTTTGCTGATAGACCGGGCAGAGTGTGCAAAATGCGAGCCTTTTTTGCTGTTTTGAAGGGGAAAATGATCTCCAAACGCTCTGAAAATCGTTGAGGACATGCTCATGAAATTATGGCATCCGATGGTACCATTCTCCTCCCTTGACGAATCCTCAAAATGAAATGGCGAATTTATGAGTTTTTGACCAAAAACCAAAAAATGCCAAAAAACCAAAAGTTGTCAAAATGGGCCCAAAATTGGTATGCATGACCCTCAAGGGTCCTTAGCAACATTCTCTGAAGTTGAAGCCAAAATATCAAGTGCTGATGTGCTTTTCTTCTCTTTCCGTGCCGGGCGCTTCCCCTTTGCTTCCTTCAGTTTTGCTTGGGTGGCCTTTAGCTTGCGCCGGGAAAACTGATTCAACTTTTGATAGTGCTGTGTCATCTTCCTTTGCAGCTCCAGGTCTCTGTTTTCCTTTTCAAGCTTCATCTCCAAGTGTTTATTGGCTCTTTCTAGCCATGCCTCCTTATTTTCTTCAATTTCTTGCTCAAGTAGTGCAATGAGGGGAAAGGATTGAAGATGGGCCTGTTCTTCTTCCCTTTGCTTTTCCAGGGCTCTTTTAAGCCCTATGGTTCTAGGCCTCTTCTGCCTAGGCTGGTCTTCTTCTTCATCTTCATCAAACTCACCGATGAGCTCCTCTATCCTTACTTGTGCTTTAGCAACCTCATTCTTGTATTTGATTGCTCGTGCTTCATGGACAACCACATGGACATTCATTTGTTTATTTTGGATCTCCAAGAAATGATTGAAGGTCTTTGCTCGATGAAGGTCAGTCTCCAATGCTTCAATTTGACCCTCTCGATGGATTAGAAGGTTTTCAAGAATGCGGGCTTCATTATCGCTGTCATCACTTTGGATTGGAATGACAGCCAATGCACCTCCATGTTTCTGACTTTCTCCAATCTTGCCTTTCCCTTTGAAGGCCAATCTTGCACTCTTCCTTCTTGGCATACTAGTGAGAGGTCTCTTGGGCGATTTTCTTTGGCTAGGGACAACTCTTGTCACTTCTGGAGTGGCAGCCTTAGGCCCTTTCTTTCTTGCTGTGCTGGGCTTTGTTCCTTTAGGAGAAAGAGACACAACATCTTTACCCTTGTCAACTTCTTGAAACTGCTGCTCTTCTTTAGGCTGCTGTGTGTCTTCTTTAAGTTGCTTCTGCCCCTCAATATTGTGATGCTGATATGTCTCAAATCCTTGTTGCCCTTGATCATCAACTTTATGCTGCTGTTGTGCTTGGATTTCTTGTTCATTTTGTGGCTCAAGAAGCTTCTCAAATTCCTGCTCAAACTGCTGTTCATGACCTTCAATATCAAGCTGCTCCTCTCCCTGCTGTTCATTTTCACTGAGATGTTGCTGTTCAGCACTCTTTTCCTCTTGTTCCTACTGCTGCCCTTCATCTGCAATTTGCTGCTCTTCACCCATCTCTTCTTGCTGTTCACACTGCTGCCCCTGTTTACCAACATCAAGCTGCTGGTGTGTTTCCACCTCATGCTCACTGTGTGGCTCAAACTGTTGTCCCTGACTATCAAAATCATGCTGCTGGTCCTCATCAGTTTCTTCATGCTTATCCTCTTCCTCTTCAACCTGTTCATGTCCTTCTTCTTCATGTTGTCCTGACTGTTCTGTGGTGATCTTGAGCCTTCTAGGAGTAGGCCTGGTGGACAAAGGTACAGGGCGATGAACAGGCTGGGTGGGAGATATATGAACAAGAGGAATAGTAGAGAAATCTGGGTGGCTGATAAAAACATCCCATGGAACCTCTTTCTTCTCTAGCTGGTGTAAGATGATAATTTTGATCAGAGAATGATGGAAAAGGGAAGCTATTTGCAGAGATGGAGTCTTCTTCTGGACTGTGGATGCCATCTTCTCGATGCTCTTGTATAAAAAGTAAGGGAGATTTAGCTACCTAGTTCTAGTGAAATGCATCAATAGTTGGACATGGTAGGCATAAACTCGAGTAAATCTCCCTTCACAAGTAAAATACTTCATTATGACCTTCATTAGAGGAGCATAGCTGTCAAGAAGATAAGAGAAAGGAAAAATAGTAGTGCAAGTATCTCTATGCTCGGGCTTGATGAAAGGCTTGTAGTCATCCAAGTCTAGATGGGTCTGTTTGAACCATTTTTCGCCATGATATGGAATTTTGGTAGCTTTAGACACTAACCTCGGGGAAAACTTGAAATCAAGGTCTGCTACCTGGAAATGCTTGCTTTGGAACCTCAGGGCGCATAGGTGTGTCAAGGGCGAGAAACTTTTGACCTCCTGTACTTTCTGGCAGAAATCTAGACAACCTACCTCATCAAAGTTGAAGAGCATGGATGGATGAGCATTGACCTCCTCTGTAGAGATTGGCTCATATCTTTTATGTAAACCACTTCTGTTCTCTTGCCTAGGTGGCATTTTGGGCTAAATAAGCTCTTGAAGAACCAAACTGCCTCACTGTTCTTTAACTGTCTTCTTTAAGGTGAACTCTGTCAATTCACTGTTTTGACAGTGAACAATGTCTTTGGATGACTGCACACTGTTCCCTCACAATATAAAACCCTCTCTCTTTCAAAAAGTGGCCTTTCCTCCTTTAATGTATCTCAGCCAGCAGACCTCTTAACAAAAGACAATACAGTGAAAAGGAGACAAACTGTTAGGTGAAAATGTTGTTTAGAGTGTCAAAATCGCCTTGCTCTGTGATGTTTGGAGCTCAAAACTTGTTTTGTACCTTTGACCAATGGTGAACTTTCCAATCATTACAAACCTTGTCCCTGTCTGTTGTGTTAATTAATCAACACAGTTCACATCATATACAGTCAATCTTGAGTGTAGTCATATAGTCAATTTCATAGTTATGGAACAAAGGTGATAGAGTTAAAAATGCTCCAAAAGTTTCAACAGAGGCTGTATAAGCTTATTCCTTTCAAAAGCCAAGACTCCCTTTCAATATAGAATACCAGTCCTCCTTAGAAGAATGCCTCTATAACTTCTGAAAATCAATCTTGATAGTGAGCTTTAAAGAACAGAAAAACCAGTCAATTAGAATACTCAGTGAAGAACTGTCCTTTATGTGGTTTATAGGGTTAACTTTGCTCTTTGATGCCTTGAAGATAAAACACCCTTGTTCTTTGGTATAGGGAGGTGAAAAACACAGTTTTTAGTTTAACACTCTTTTTCCTGCAGGCATTTCATCTGTGCATTCAGCTCTACACCACAGCCCTAAACAAAGGATATCTTCAGCAAAAACACAGTTTGCAGATATGATGGCGGTGTTCAAAAATTTTTGTATGTTGTGGTAACAAAGACTTATGGCAGTTTAATGTTGAAAGCTCCCCTTTTGATCAAAACCTTAACCCTAATATGCAACTTAATAAAATTCTTCTCAACTATTTCAAAACTGATCTCTTTGGCCTCCAAGCATTTACCCAACAAACGTGAAAACGAGGGTTAGTTTGTGTAAAATACCTCACAATACGATGCAAAACCCTTTGAATAGCTTGGGCTGCCTTCAGAACTGATTTGGAGGTGTGTTTAAGTTTTTAACAAGTGCGCGACACTTTCATGGGTGAGAACGCCGCACAACAGCCTCCGGGTGGCCTGTCGGGTCGTGGTCGGGCGCCCGTGACCTGCCGCTATAGGGGCGCCGCGCGTGGCTACAGGAGCGCCGCTTGCCCTTGTAGCATAGTTTAAAAAAGTCACGTAAGAGCACCGCGCACTCCTACAGGAGTGCCGCGCAGTCGGAAATGGTTTAAAACTTGTTTAAACTCCTGCAAATTGACCCGAAACCTATTTCAATGCCTGGAGATTGCAGAGAGAAACTTCATTTCTTGCTTGGTGTTTTGAAAACGAAACCTTTGCCCTTCGACCTCATTCCTTTAATACATCGAACACCCAATGGTCAGTTTATTTTTTAAAATACAAAATGAACTTTTGGTTGTCTCTTGCAAAGGTTTTCACAGCTTTTTACCCTTTTTCAACAATACCTTTGGTGCATCATGAAGCTTGGGCTTCGAAATAATATAGGCAGCGGAGGTTTTTATGTTTTTAAAACATGTTAACACGAACCACTTTAATAACATCAATGACTTGAAAAAGGTGTTTTTCTGCTATCTTTGTCCCTTTGGTGTTAATTTGGCACAGGAGCTCCAACTTTGGATAATACCTCAAAAACCTATAGACCATCTTCTACCACTTTTTAACACTTTTGGTGACATTTAAAAATCCATTTAAGGTATGAGGAAAAGTACTTGACACTGCTTTGTCATTTAAAATGATGAGGCTTATCCTTTAACTTGTTTTGACAACTATGGTCTTCAATCGCTTCATCAACCCTTTCCAACTGTAGGTGTCCAAAATTGCTGCATTTATTTGGACTTTGTCATGGTTTATTGATCAAGAGGGGCGCTGCTTTTCACTATACTTTCTCTGCTCAGAAAATGTTACCATGATGTCTCTGTCCATTTGAATAATGAAACCCATGTTTGTTTCAGACTTTCCAACATACTGACAGTAGGTCAAAACATCTCTTTGTCTATTATGAACAATAGTTTCAATGGTCATGTATCTTGATGACATAAACCTAGATTTTCTGGGTCAGCTGTTGTAGAATTTTTGAAAAGGCACCTGTTCATGAATGGAGCTGCTTTCAAGAAAGACATGCCTGATTAGCTTGGCATGCTGTCCTAGGGTTTTTAAAACTTAGATCATAACCATTTTCTATCTTTGTGTTGAGGAGGAAAGTATAAAATATGTGGAATAACTGCTGGCATATTTCATAGCTGCCAAGGCTTTTATTAGCCACCTTCTTCCTAATGAAACTCTGAAAACACCAACCTGCTGCATCTGAAGAAAATACCTATCTTTGTGGTGGAGTGTAGCTTGCAACAGCTGGACTTACACTGGCGCTTTGACTGATATTAAGATGTCTTATATCTGGGGCTGTGTACTACTTTCCTGCCTCTTCTTTATGTTCATCCAGAAACCATGGACTGTATTTCACATTTCAACAGGAACAAAAACACACACAGGGGTCTTTTCACTGAAGTATTTTCCTGCTCAAGACTGATTGAAGCTATTCATATTAACACCCCTGCAGAGATATTTGTTATGATAGCTTTGATTAAGGAGTCCCCTTTTGATGCGCCCTGATGATGACTGAAACTTCAAATGATTCTCTTTCTTAGGACATAAGACCAAAAACTCTGTTTTCTTTTGTCTTGCACATTTCAGATCTTAGCCCTGTTATGATCATCACTTACACTCGAAAACCTAGAGTCATTGTTTTACTGTCTAGTAAAAATCAAACCTGTGCTTATAGTAAGTTTTGCAATCTTTGAAGTCAATATTGGCCATCGCCCTCTTCTTGTAGATGAAGGAGTTGCCTCAACCCTGCTGTGTTGGAAATATGATGCGAGTGTTGTCCTTGAAAGGCAACCTTGAATGAAGATGAAGACATGTGACTTTTGACATGTGTTGTCCTTGATGGCAGTCCACTGTGAAGTTATTCTTGACTTGATGGACTTATGTGTACAGAAGGCAATGAAGAAAGGAATTCAGAATGTGCTCAAAGTATGATGAAAAAAAATTATGTCTCTATGAATACGCGGATATGTCTAGGGGAAGTCGCGTATGCACGCGGGAAAGAACGTGATAAGTCGCGTATGGGAAAAAGCGCTCAAAAAGTGCAAATCCAGGGGCCCGTGGTATTGAAGACTCATGGTATTGAAGACTCGTGGTATTGAAGGCTCATGGTATTGATGACTCATGGTATTGAAGACTCATGGTATTGAAGACTCATGGTATTGAAGGCTCATGGTATTGGTTTGACTCGTGGTATTGAAGGCTCATGGTATTGGTTTGGCTCGTGGTATTGAAGGCTCATGGTATTGTTTTGGCCCGTGGTATTGAAAAAGATAAACCTATATAAGGAGAAGAAATTCATTGTGCAAATCATGAGCGTGGGTGCAAGATGTCTGAGCTTGAATGAATACTTCTCTCTGAAGTATATCTGAATGGAAAGGGTTACACTTGAATGATAAATCTGAATGTATGATGCACCAATGATGAAGAAGGGGATCTAGATCTGAATTGCTCTTGTATTTGCTAGATATGATTATGGAAGGCTTAGATCTGTGATGAGGCGAGCATCTAGGCGAACATCTGTCTGAAGCAAAAGGGTAGATCTGAACTGAATATCTGATCTGATGAAGTATGCTGCTCTGTAATGATTGAAGATCTATACGCTACTTCGCCACGGAGGAAGCACGTATGCAAACTAGGGTTTGCTGAAGCAAAGGGTATGAAATATCTGATCCGTTCTGCTATGTTTCTGCTATTTGATCTGTGTTGTTAAGTATCTGTTGGTGATGAATGTTTGTGCTTAAAAGTTTGGAAAGGGTTCAGTTTGGAAATATGATGAAACTTGGTCTACAAGTGTTGTTCTATTGAAGTTGTTGGATCCAGTGTGAAAATTGATGAAACGTGGTCCAAGGTGGTGCTGAGGGTTGTAGCCTTCAGTCAGGGGGTCGTAGCTCCCTTCCAGGTGAGGCTGGTAAACGAGATCGGGGGGTCGTAGCTCCTTTCCAGGAGAGGCTAGTAAACGAGTCAGGGGGTTGGAGCTCCCTTCCAGGAGAGGCTGGTAAACGAGCGCAGGTGGGTGCCTGCGTGCTGGTAGAGTCTGCACCAGCACATATGTTGTAAGATGTTTTCTCTATAATAAAATATTGAAGGCTGAGCAACTGCGGCGGTGGTTTTCTCCCGACTTGGGTTTCCACCTAAAAATCCTGGTGTTCATGTGTGATGCTTTGTGTGATGGTTTATTCTGTTCTTACTGCACATGTTTACTGCTTATTGAATATCTGATGAATAAATGATGGAATGGTTTAAGTGAAGTTTAATGACATATCTAGATCTCTGTGTATATGCGAGTTTCATAAAGGGGATCCGCGTATATACGCTAGTTTACTGAAGGAAAGTAGCGTATGGGTTTTAAGGAATGAAAAAGTAAAAAGATTTGATTATGCAGTAAATACTGATTCACCCCCCCCTCTCAGTATTTTTCCCAACAATTGGTATCAGAGCAGGTTCTTCTGCAGAAGCTTGATCGCTTGAAGGAGATCCGTCGCAATGGGAAGTATACATACAAAAGCTTTGCTGAATTTTGGTGCAAAAGTATGGGCTCTCATGAAAGAATGTGAAGAAGAAAAGGGTACCTTTGTGGATTCTCTAGAAGACAATAATCTTCTTGAAGAAAACATTCAACTCAAAGTAAGCCTAGAAGAAAAGAACATAATCATTGAGACTTTTAAAAATCAGCTTGAAGCAAGAGAAACACGCATGGAGGATCTAGAATGTGAAGTAGTAAGTCTAAGGAAGGATAATGAGAAATTGAATTCTCTCAATCTCAGATTTGCTAAAAGTTCAGAAACCTTGGATGATATTATCAAGGTACAACGGTCTCCCTTTATAAAAACAGGTCTTGGATATACTGGGGAATCTTCTCAGACATCAGCACCAAATTCTCTAAAAGCAGCCACTGCTGGTTCTCTACATCCAGCCACTCAGCAAGAGAACAAAGGATCTTTACAGGTAAAGCAAGATCACCTCAATTCAAGAAACACTAACAGGGAGATCTTTCAAAATGGCTACAACCAACAGGTAAAGTCTAAGAGAAGATTTCATGATCACAGAAATTTCTACTTCAATGGTCAATGTTTCACATGTCACAACTTTGGTCATAAAGCTATTCAATGTGTTGCATATAAAACCATCATGACCAGAGAAGCAAGAAAGATAAGGATGAATGATGAACCAAAGAAGAACACCTATAACAATTTTTCTCCTCTCCAAAATGAAGTTGAATGTACTTATTGCAATAACTTTGGTCATGAAGATTCTGAATGCAGGAGCAAGGTCCAGCCAAAAGAGCATGTTCCCTCAAGCTCTAAAGTATGGAAAAAGAAAGAATTACCGGTTGAAAATTGTGGGATAGCATTATTTGCAGAGGGTGAAGAGAATCAATGGTATATTGATAGCGGGTGTTCAAGACACATGACCGGTGACAAAAGCAAGCTGCATACTTATAATGCTCTAGAGAAGGAAAAGAAAGTTACTTTTGGAAATGATACTCCTGCTGTTATTAAAGGAAAAGGGTCAGTATTTCTAAAAGAAAAGGTGAAGGCTAAAGATGTCATGTATGTGGATGGATTAAGGCATAACCTATTGAGTGTTAGTCAAGTGTGTGATCAAGGAGCAGAAGTGGTCTTCAGTTCCAAAGAATGTGTGGTTCGTGATCTTGATACAGGTAAAATCATTATAAAAGGAAAAAGAAATCCAAGCAACCTGTATGTACTCAACGGCATAGAACAATGTTACTTAAGCAAATCATCAGAAAATTGGCTATGGCATCGAAGACTGGGACATCTGAGTTTCTCTCAAATCAACAAAGCAAGCAAACTTCAAGTTGTTCATGATCTTCCCAAGATCAATCTTCCAGAAAGTACCATATGTAAATCATGTCAATTTGGTAAGCAGACCAGAGTCCGATTTAAAGCCAAAGAAGGTTCATCAAGTAAGCCTCTTGAACTCATTCATACTGACATCTGTGGACCTATGAGGAAAAAGTCATTACGTGGGGAAGAATACTATATCCTATTTATTGATGACTACTCCAGAATGTGTGAGATCGCGTTTATTAAACACAAAGATGAAGCCTTTGAAAAATTTCAGAAGTACAAAGCACTGGTAGAAAATGAATTGGATTCAAAAATCAAGTGTCTTAGATCTGATCGAGGAGGAGAAGATTCATCAAATGAATTCTTTGAATTTTGTGAACAACATGGCATTAAAAGACAGTTCTCTGTAGCAGGCACTCCACAACAAAATGGTGTAGCAGAAAGAATGAATAGAACGATTGTTCAAATGGCCAGAGCTATGCTTACTGACTCTAATGTTCCTAACATGTTTTGGAGTGAAGCAGCTCGTGCAGCAGTTAACATTCTCAACAAGGCTCATGTTCGGGTAAACAATGATAAAACTCCATATGAACTCTGGTATGGCAAATCTCCCACTGTAAAGCATTTTAAAGTTTTTGGAAGTAGATGCTTTATCAAAAATAATGATGAAAAACTTGGCCAGTTTGACCCTAGATCAGATGAAGGGATACTTCTTGGCTACTCATCTTCAAGCAAAGCATTCACATGTTACAATAAGAGGCTTCAAAAGGTTGTTGAATGTATTGATGTTGTTATTGACGAGTCTCCTGCAGCTCCTAAAGAAGAAAAACAAACAACAGAAGAAGATGATGATGACATATGGCCTTCTACATCAGATGGAAATGATATAGACGATGAATCAAATGAAGAACCTGAAAATGATCTATCTGAAAAAGCTCCATCCAGATACGTTCAAAAGAATCATCCTGAATCTCAGATTTTGGGAGACAAGGAATCAGGTGTACGAACAAGGAGGACTCTTGTGGGATCTTCTAGTCATCAAGCACTTATGTCCACAATTGAACCACACAATGTCAATGAAGCTAGCAAATATGAATGTTGGAATAATGCCATGGATGAAGAAATTGAGCAAATTGAAAAGAATGACACTTGGGATTTGGTACCAAGACCTCATAATAAAAATGTCATTGGAACTAAATGGATCTTCAAGAACAAGTTAAATGAGAATGGGGATGTTGTAAGCAACAAAGCTAGACTGGTTTGCAAAGGGTACACTCAACAAGAAGGTATAGACTTTGAAGAAACTTTTGCTCCTGTAGCTAGACTTGAAGCCATAAGAATGTTTCTTGCTTTCTCAAGCTATCAACAAATCAAAGTTTATCAAATGGATGTTAAGTCTGCTTTTCTTAATGGTGATCTAAAAGAAGAAGTATATATAGAACAACCGGAAGGATACATTTTGGGAAATGATGCAAATCTTGTTTGTAGACTTAAAAAGGCTCTGTATGGACTCAAACAAGCTCCAAGGGCTTGGTATTATCGTCTTGACAAATATCTTCATCAACAAGGATTTTCAAAGGGGTCTGCTGATAGCAACTTATACAAAAAAGTTGAAAATGATAAACTATTAATTGTAGTTGTATATGTTGATGATATCATTTTTGGGAGTAACGAAGAATCTATGAGTCAAAAATTTGCTTCTGTCATGCAGCAAGAATTTGAAATGTCTTTGCTTGGGGAACTAACATTCTTTCTTGGCTTGCAAGTGCATCAATCTGCAGATGGTATATTTCTATCACAAGCAAAATATCTTAAGCAAATTCTGAAGAAGTATGGCATGGAAGAATGCAAGCCTGTAAGTACACCAATGATAACCGGATGCAGTCTCAGTTCTAATGATGATTCTCCCACTGTGAATCAACCAGAATACAGATCGATGATTGGAAGTCTACTTTATCTCACTGGGACCAGACCAGACATTATGCATGCTGTTGGGATTGTTGGACGATTCCAAGCTAATCCAAAAGAGTCTCACCTTCAGGCTGTCAAAAGGATATTCGAATATCTACAAGGAACTCAAGACTTTGGTCTATGGTATCCAAAGGATGCTGATCTTACTCTTCATGCTTACACTGATGCAGATTGGGCTGGAAGTGTTGATGATCAGAAAAGCACTAGTGGTGGTGCATTCTATATGGGACCCCGGTTAGTATCTTGGTTCAGCAAGAAGCAAAATTCTATTGCCTTATCAACAGCTGAAGCAGAGTATGTAGCGGCCACATCTTGTTGCACTCAACTCCTATGGATGATGCAAACCTTGCAAGATTTTCAAATAAAATGTGAAACTCCTATCTCCATTATGTGTGATAATACAAGTGCCATCAGTATCTCAAAGAATCCTGTTATGCATTCAAAAACCAAGCACATTCCCATCAAATATCATTTCCTACGTGAACAAGTGCTTGAGCAAAAAGTGAAGTTGGAATATGTTACCTCCAAAGAACAAGCTGCTGATATCTTTACCAAACCTCTGCCCAGGGAAGCGTTCGAGTATCAAAGACAGAAGCTGGGAGTGGTCTCTGCCAGTCAAAAGAAAAAATCTGCATAAATTTTAGAAGATGGCTTGGGATACGCGGGTTTCCTGAAACACAGTCGCGTATGTACGCGAGTTCCTGCACATAAAACCGCGTATGGTTGGTTGCTGACAATTTTTGGTTGGTTCAGCTCTCTTCAGCACAGCTACAATGCTGTTTGGTATCTCTGATACTGTTTGGTATCTCTGGTGGTGTTCCAGTTCTCATAATTTTGTTTCTAATGTTTTGATGAAGATGCCTTGATGATTTGTTGGTGGAAGTTTTCAGGATGCACAAACTAAGGGGGAGCCTTAGTCTTTTGGAAAGATTGCTTGGTTGCACAGATGCAAAGCTGATGACTGTGAGTATAATGCATTATGATGGTTACGAAATATGTTCTCTCTTTCTTGAGGACTTTTACGGTAGTTGCAAAGTCATATTTGTAGGTCTTGTGACTCATGATGTAAAGTATTGTAATATTCAGTCATGTAAGGACTTGTCAAATTTGTAAACCCACTTGGTTGGGTAGCTGAGTCAAATTTTGTAAACCCACTTGGTTGGGTAATTGAGTTGAATTGTGTAAACCCACTTGGTTGGGTACTTGAGTCTCATATGTAAATCCACTTGGTTGGATATGTGATGTAAGTATGAGTCTTTGGTGATAGGAAGTTCATGGAGTCATGTACTTTATTGGAAAATATGTTTGAAGAGTCGGCATGAACTCGGGGGAGGAGGAGCTTAGTCACTTCAGTTTATATCATATCTGCTTGACTTCTTCTACATGAGGAGAAAAGGGGGAGAGTATGTTGTTGTGGATCCGCCCTTTGCCCTTGATGTCAAAGGGGGAGAGTAACTTGGTGTTTGAATGAAGAGAAGATAATGATGTCAAATATTTGGGAGAGTGACATATTTGGGAGAGTGACATGGTACCTATCTGTTGTGGTAACCAAACACCATCATGGTTGCCATCAAGTCCAAAGGGGGAGATTGTTGGAAATATGATGCAGTGTGTTGTCCTTGATGGCAACCCACTAAATGAAGATGAAGACATGCGACTGTTGACATGTGTTGTCCTTGATGGAAAACCACCTGATGAAGTTATGCTTGACTTGATGGACCTATTATTACAGAAGGCAGTGAAGAAAAGAAGTCAGCATGTGCTAAATCTTGATGAAAATAGTATGTCTCTAGGAATACGCAGATATGTCTAAGGGAAGTCGCGTATGCATGCGGAAAAGAACGTTCCAAGTCGTGTATGGGAAAAAGTGCTCAAAAAGTGCAAATCCAGGGGCCCGTGGTATTGAAGGCTCATGGTATTGGTTTGGCTCATGGTATTGAAAAAGGGGCCCGTGGTATTGAAGGCTCATGGTATTGATGACTCATGGTATTGAAGACTCATGGTATTGAAGGCTCATGGTATTGGTTTGACTCGTGGTATTGAAGGCTCATGGTATTGGTTTGGCTCGTGTTATTGAAGGCTCATGGTATTGTTTTGGCCGTGGTAGAAAGGATAAACATATAAGAAGAAGAAATTCATTGTGCAAAACATGAGTGTGGGTGCAAGATGTACGAGCTTGAATGAATACTTCTCTCTGAAGTATATCTGAATGGAAAGGGTTACACTTGAATGATAAATCTGAATGTATGATGCACCAATGATGAAGAAGGGGATCTAGATCTGAATTGCTCTTGCATTTGCTAGATCTGATTATGGAAGGCTTAGATTTGTGATGAGGCGAGCATCCAGGCGAACATCTGTCTGAAGAAAAAGGGTAGATCTGAACTGAATATCTGATCTGATGAAGTATGCTGCTCTGTAATGATTGAAGATCTATACGCTACTTCGCCACGGAGGAAGCGCGTATGCAAACTAGGGTTTGCTGAAGCAAAGGGTATGAAATATCTGATCTGTTCTGCTATGTTTCTGCTATTTGATCTGTGTTGTTAAGTATCTGTTGGTGATGAATGTTTGTGCTTAAAAGTTTGGAAACAAGGGTTCTGATCAGCTCTTGATGGCGTGAGTGCATTGTTGTTCTGTGAAGTTGTTGGATCCGGTGTGAAAATTGATCAGAAACGTTGGTCCAAGGTGGTGCGAGGGTTGTAGCCTTCGGTCGAGAGGTGTAGCTCCTTTCGGGTGGTGATAGCGGATCAGGGGGTCGTAGCTCCCTTCCGGGAGAGGCTGGTAAACGAGTCAGGGGGTTGGAGCTCCCTTCCAGGAGAGGCTGGTAAACGAGCGCAGGTGGGTGCCTGCGTGCTGGTAGGAGTCTGCACCAGCACATATGTTGTAAGATGTTTTATCTATAATAAAATATTGAAGGCTGAGCAACTGCAGCGGTGGTTTTCTCCCGACTTGGGTTTCCACCTAAAGTTACTAAAATCACGAGTCTGCATGTGTCTATGCATCTTAACACCCCTACAGAGATGTTTGTTATGATAGCTTTGATTAAGGAGTCTCCTTTTTGATGAGCCCTGATGATGACTGAAACCTCAACTGATTCTCTTTACAAAACCACACACTCTGTCTTCTCTTGTCTTGCAAATTTCAGATCTTAGCACTGTTATAATCATCATTTACACTCAAAAACCTAGAGTCACTGTTTTACTGTCTAGTAAAAGCAAGCCTGTGCTTTTGCAATCCTTAAAGTCAATATTGGCCAGCGCCCTCTGCTTGTAGATGAAGGAGGTTCTTGGACATGAAAAATTACCAGTCTGTTTGACAGTGGTGTCTTTCTTTTACTGTGATTTCATGCTGAAAGGAAGATGCGAGGTCTTGATGAGTAACTCTCTGTCTTGCAGATATATCTCAGGCTCATGTTTACATTGAGAAGCAGCTTTTCTTCTAAATGTAGATTCAAGAAATTTCTTCTGAGATGATGTTATATTTCCTATCTTTGTAAAATCCATAAAACACTGTAAAACACCTAATAATCAGCTTGAGACTGTGGTCTATGCAGTGCTGAGACTTAGGGGTGTGTAAGTGGCGCGACTTAGGGCTGAAATCAATTTCATTTGCAGAGTGGGAGGTCTGTCATGAATGGTCTGTATCAGATGGAGGTTTTTGGCTTTTTGATGTTTGCCAAAGGTAAAATGCCTTAAAGCACCACTTCCTAACTTAGGGGAGGCTTCTGAAATAGACTTGGATTTGCCTTTTAGAGCTGATGGGAAGACCAGTAGGGCTAAAGCTAGATAGGATAGTGATAATGAGTTTTAACTTTGACATGGGCGGACTGAAAAGTAGGAGGGCAAAAAAAAGTTTTATGAGGGTTTTCTAGATGACAAATTGACATATGGAAATCAGCTTCTAGAAAACTCAGCTATGGATCTAGTCATCACTAACAAGTGAAAAATACTGATGACTAACGAGGCCGTAGTGGAAAACATGAAGAAACAACTCACGAAGTGAAAAAATAAAAAATTGAATCAGTTTGGATACAAGTCTATCTTGACGACCTTATTTTTAGAGCAAGTTCCTCTATTTCAGTATCAAGGGATAGAGATAGATGCACTGATGCCACAAGAACCACGATTGGCAAGGTGGGAAACATTGATGCCTCACGGAGGAGGCGGGTAGAGTATGTCGTTCTGGTATGATTTCTTCACATGGTTGAGGTGCCAGCTAATCATGGTGGAGGATTGGTTGTACTCTTAGAAAAAATTCTAGGGAGACCTTGATATGCCTCTTCTAGCCATTGAGCACCAGGACGAAAGAGGTAAAAACATGTTTTTGTCATTTTCCATGTTTTTATATGATTTTTTTTATTTTTATATATATGAATTGATTATATGAAGCTTTATGTATCGCAGATATTGTACCACAGAGGCCAGCGGGGATGTCACCCATCACCAGGAGGGTGGTAAGAGACTTCGAGGGCACCCATTATGTGGAGGGAGCGGACCCTAAAGGGGAGATTGCAAGGATCCTGGATGCCTTGACCACCAGGATCCTGGAATATGCAAGGATGGAAGAAATTCCCCATCAGTACCAGTGACACACTGTCGGGGTATTAGTTCACATCCATCGACTATTGACTCGAGTGATTCGAGCAGTAGCATGTTATCATGATCACCACACAGATTATATTAGATTTTATTTTCTGCAGTTTTGCTAAGACCTATGAGTCTTGCATATGTATCTAAACATATATTATTTTTTGATGGGGGTATGATGTACCTGTAAACACTATTTTCAAACCAAGATATATATATATATATATGCTTCTATTTTCCTGTTCCATGTTATGTTATTATGATTTATAAATTCTGCAAATGTCTATCTAGAATATGATTAGCCAATGCATCTGTTAATGTATTCATGTGTCGTGGAATGTGATGATATGTGATATAATCAAAACTTCTTTCTAACAAATGAACATGTAGATACATTCTCAACATTTGAGGGTGTCTGACGAAATATTTCCCGTTGAGCTGTAGAACAAGAAGTTGTGAATCCAAGTTAACAACCAGTTCTCTAATGCGGAGAGAGACTACTTTGGACAAAAGCTCAATAACTGCACTATATTCAGCAATATTATCAGTTGTACATCCTAAACATATACCTTGTGTTAGTATGAATCTTAATCGCAAGTGTACAAAAAAAGACCACTTTAGCTGTGCATAACAAACAACCCTAATGGCAAAGATGGTTGCCAATATCTTTAGATCTGCAATTAGGTGACCAAGATAAATGCTGCAATAATCTAGATCTATGCATTAAAAGACATTAAGTGGTAAATAAAAACAAGATTTGCTCCATGCATCCAATAGACAAGAAAAGAATATGTTGAATGAATTTTGTATTAAGGGCACCTAGGAGGAAAACATAGAAGGACGTTACCAGTTCTCCTCAATGGGATGGGTTCTTGTAAGTCCTCAGCACTTCAGATCTAAAATTCCTCTCTCTTGATGGTGTAGAAAACCCAGACAAAAATGGAACTCAAAGGGAGTTCACAAGCAAAAAGATAGAAAAAATTTGACAATGTTGGTGGATCAAAGTCAGACCAAAATTATAGATCCAGAGTGATCTTTAGGCAACAAAAGGTGATGAATGAATGGAAAAAACCTTCTATTTATAACAAAATATTGAGTTAGTCTAGATATTGGTGCATAATTAAAATATTATTAACCAAATCAAGATCCAACTTTTATGGAATATTTTATTATATTTGTTGGAGGAAAAAAGAATTTGACTTGGGTCAAATCCCTTTATTTGTAAATAATAAATAAATAAATGATTTATTTATTATTTTAAGGATGTGGTTGAGTAATAATCAAATAAATAATGATTTATTTAATTATTTATAAATGATTTAGTCAAATTTAACAAGGAATGTTATTTAAATAAGGTTTAAATAATTATTCCTAGAAAATAATAAGATAAATAATGATTTATCTAATTAATTTTCTTGTTTTGGGTTAAATATGACTAGAATATTAATTAAACTGTTGTTTAACTAATTATTCCTTGAGTAAAATCAAACAAATGTGTATTTATTTAATATTTCCTCATGAGTTTTCCTATTTAGTAAAGGTGTTTTACTAAGTTATTTTTCATAGTGAAAGCAATTTTACTTAGGGTAAAATTGGTCTTACATGGTGTACTCAGGTCCATCTAATAGTAACAGGTTAGATGACCAAAAAATGGTGTAACACCTTGCAAATCCACTAACTCAACATTAAGATCATAGATAACCCAGGCCGCAGAAGATAAATTACTACGATAGGCACCATCAGCGAAATCGACGTAAGGAGCCAAAGGCATCTACAAATCAAGTAAAACAAGATAAGCAAAAAAAAAACAGCTTGCAAATGCACACCAAACCAAAAATGTACAAAAATGGAAAGTATACTAATTTACAAGAATAGATACACGAGGAAATCATACATAATATCGCTTTAGATAAATCCCATTCTGGGTTTTATCTAAAGGATTACCTTCATAATCAATCAACTCATAGGCCCCTTTTTGTAAAACACGTTTTACAATATATGGCCCATGGCACATGGTTTCGAACTTTCCTGTCCCCAACTTATCATGTGCTTGGTCATAGAGGAGGACCAAGTATCCTTCAGAGAAGGCACATGGAGAAACTATCTGATGAAAATGGTCTTGGACCCATTTCTTCTATTCTTTGGTAACCAAAGCAGTGAAGCGTCGAGTTTCATCAAGTCATTCCAAGTATAAGAGACATTCCTCTTTTGATGAGGTATTTGGGAGTAATTCGAAAACTAAATTGAGAAAAGGGATTTCGAATTCAATTGGCAAGGTCACTTCAAGGCCATATACTAACTGAAATGGAGTGAATCCAGTAGCACCTTTGGCCAAAGTTCAGTATGCCCAAAGAGATGAAAATAACATGAGATGCCAGTTTGATTTGTGCATCCCAATAGTGCATTGAAGCATATTAACTAAGACTTTATTGATTGCTTCAACTTGGTCATTGGCCTCGGGGTAATACAGAGTTAAGATGTCGTGACACAAGCCCAAATGGGAAGTCAGCTTAGCCATCTTGTAATGGAAAAAATGAGAGCCATGGTCGGTGACAATGGCCTGAGGAACACTGAATCTTGTGATAACATGGTTAAAAATAAATTGAGCCGCAATTTTACCGTCAACGGCAAGTGTAGGCATCACCTCAGCCCATTTAGTGAATTAGTCCACAACGATAATGACAAGCATCCCCCCCGGCTGAGTGAGGGCTACATGTCATGAAGTCAATGCCCCATTTGGAAAATGGGCCAACGGTAATAACCAGGTGTAAGGGTGCAGGTGGGGCACACATATTCCACTGGTAAATCTGGAAAGCATGGCATTTGTAGATAGAAAGGATGTAGTCTTTGAAAATAGAAGGCCAGAAATAACCAACACGAAGGATTTTTTGAGTTGTTGCATAGCCAGACATATGAACACCGCATGCCCCGGAGTGGTAGTCAATGTGCACTCTCTCAGCTTCTTCGAAATTCAAACAACGACAAATAATCGAATCAATGCTAATGCAGTATAAAGTATCTCCAATAATGCAATACGGTTGGGAATGATGTCAAATATGTTGACGATCATACTTGTCCAACTCGGATTGGAAAGTTTTGGTCTGGTGATACACAATGATATCACAGTACCATGGATCGACAGTGCTGATTAAGAAGAGAGTCTCGTCTAGAATGTGCTCATCTAGATTAGATGGAGTGCAGGCTGAGGGAAGGGAGCATATCAATTTAGCGAAAACCAATGATTTGTTTGATTTGGAAGTGATGAAGTACAAATAAAACTCATGTAAAATGACAATCCATTTTGAATATTTTCCCCCCAACAACTGAAGGGTCAAGATATAAGTCATAAGATTACAATCAAAGATCACGGTAGTCGTACGTAAGAGAATATAATGTCAAAATCACTAAACAACCCATACCACAACGAGAGCCAGTTTCTCGACATGGGCATATCGAGTTTCTGTATCCATCAGGATATGAATGAGGTAATAGATGACGTGTTCAGTACCATTGTCATCATCATGAATGAGTACCATAGCTATGGTACTATAAGAAGCTGCTAAGTATAAAAAATCAACACGATGATAATTGGGGGGATGCAGTAAAGGAGCATTGATGAGAACATTCTTTAGAACGTCAAAGGAACATTGAGCCACTTCATCCCACATAAATGGGATCCCTTGTTTTAGTAATCATGTAAAAACCTTAGCAAGTTCTACATAATTGGGAACGAAACGACGTAGGAAACTAGCTTTCCCCTGTAGACACTAAAACTACGATAAAGAGGCGGGAGGGGGTAAATTGATGATAGCCTCGACTTTCAAAGGATCAAGATGAATGCCTTCATTAGAGATGACAAACCCAAGGAGTCTTCCAAATTCTACGCAGAAAATAAACTTGTGTGGATTCAAATGAATATTGTATTGATGATAGCATAGAAAAATCTCTCAAAGGTTGGCAGGATGGTCGCAATGCTTAGCTGAATGAGTAGGGAGGTCATCTAGATAAGGCTACACGATGTTTTTAATTTCATGAAAATCATAGGACATCACGCGTTGGAAAGTAGCACCAACGTTATTGCGACCAAAAGGGAGATTTTTGTAAGCGAAGGTCCCCCATGGGTAGATAAAGGCAGTCTTGTGTTGATCAGTGGGTAACATGTTGATCTGGTTGTAGCCATAAAAACCACCCATAAAGGAGAATATATCACTCCCAGTGCATTCATCGATGATCTGGTCAATAAACGGAGTAGGATAGTTATCCTTTAGGCAGGCCCAATTAACATCTCGGTAATCAACAAAAACGTGAATGGTACCCTGTTTTTTACTTACATGGACAATATTGGACACCCAATCTATTAATGGGATGGGATAAATGAATCCAACCTTGAGAAGTTTTTCAACTTCTCCCTTAATGGCGGCCACCTTTCTAGAGTGCACCGAGCGAAGTATATGATGAACAAGCTTCACATCAGGGTAAGTAGGTATTTCATGCACCACTATACTTGGGTTGATTCCAGTCATTTCTTCGTAATACCATGCAAAAAAATCTCGAAATTATTAAAAAAGACAGTATAGAGCTTGACCTCATCTGGAGAGAAAGTCTCCCCAATATGAATATTTTGAAAATTCCTGGTTTCACGGAAATTTTGATAGGCATAGTCTCAGTAATACTGCCCATGTTCCCCTCGGAGAAAAAATCATCAGTCAATAATGGCACCGGAAGCGGATCGCGTGGAACATGGGGAGCGAGATTTTCAAGACATGACTGAATTACTGTTGGGATCGGTAGAAATGATGAACAATGATGATTATCATCCCAAGGTGTTTCTTCAAGAGACATAGTTTCCATGATGCTTTTGTTAGATGGAAACGTCTCATTCAGGTGATCAGATGAATTTGAAGAACCGAGCCAAGGAGAGTGGGAGTACACGTCAAAGCGCATGCTAGAAGTAGCATATTTAGAAGGATTAGCCGAAGCCGAGATGATTTAAAAATAATTTATTTCTATCGAACTTAATGAAATTACATCACCAAACGAATCAAGCTGATCAAGCAAGGGGATAATCCAGGGATCAGAAGAAGTGGAGATCATATTGACCTAAGTGGTGTTTGGTGGAGGAAGAGAAAATAGACCCATAAGGGCAGGATATTTGAAAAATTCCTGGCCCCACACTTTCATAAGGTGTGGGAATGTGGTCTACATACAGAACATTTCTCTCTAAAGAAGTGGAAGTAAAAAAGGACAATTGATCAACAGTGATAATCTTTCCTTCATGCGGAAAACATATAATACAAAAGAGAGTGGACGGTACACATAACATGGTGTGAGTCCAACTGCGACTGAGGAGGGGATTATAGTTGATTTTGGCCTCAATGACTTCAACCTCGACATTGATTTTTTTTACTTCCAACGTGATAGGTAAGCTGGTGAGGATACCAAGAGGGCGAGATACCCTTCTGTTGAAGGACTCCAAAGCGTTTGGAGACTGGTTAAGGGATAGAGAACCAATGGCTTTCCAGTATGTAACATACATGATGCAAGTAGATGCACCTTCATCTACAACTACTCGATGGATATTCTTACCATTAATCCAAAGTTGGATAATCAAAGAAATTTGGTGAGGGAGACGCGGGGAGAAATTTTCTATATCAAAAGTAATAAGGCTAGAATCGGCAGGGTCAACTCCTACGATAATGGATAACAAAGCCTTCTGTTGTGATGGACAAATCTGAAGCACCTCCAGCACATACATAGTGGATAGTTCCTGAGCCAAATCCTCAACAATATTTTAATGTTGAGCGGCACGGGCGTTCAGGTTATAGGAGGACTTACGGAGCATGCCTTTGGAGGGTGGTCATACAACTGGCTCAGAACTAGGCATTTCAATATGAAGAGGGCCAGAAGCGGGCGGGGGAGAAGGAGTAGGAGCATATGTGAATTCTTTCCCCACAGCTTGATGTGGTTCCACATAATATTTTGATCTGGTAGCAATAGATATGGGTGCAGTACCATTCATCATGAAAAATGAAGAACAAAAGGGGGTGGAAGATTGGGGATGTTCCACCATTTGAGTCTGTTGTGATGGAAATGGTTCCTTAAGAACAACCAAAGTTCCTTGGGTGCCTTTGAGCAGTCGACTCACTTCGGCTCGTCGAGGACAGTCCTTGGTGTAATGCTCATCATCACATATTAAATAAGGATACTTCGATTTACGTTTGGCTCCATCATCAATGTGAGGTTTAGAGGAATCTATTTTTGGGGCATCATATTTTGATTTTCCTTTGCCCTTCTTCTTTCCTTTAGGGATTTTTCGGTCGTAAAAGACTGAAAAACGTTGACCTATGAAGTTTCTCTAGGATTTGGGGGATTCTGAGGAACAAAATCAGATAAAGAAGATAATTTCTGCTCAGGAGAAGAATAAGAATTCTGTGAAGTCTAGGAAACAGAACCTATGATGCCGTCTATCGATGGTGTCACCAAAGCTTTGAAGTTGAAGACTGAGAATTCAGGTTCGGAGCGTCAGACAAGATATCATATAACGTGCCGGATTACGAGTAAACTAGATCGAGATACTGGGCACGAGCTATATATTTCTCCTCTGTGACAGTTTTCCCCATGGTGATATCCTTAGCGATCTTATTGATGAATGATTTGGTAAACTGTTCCATCAATAGTTGATCAGGAATGTCAGATTTTATCAAACGATGACGCCTTCTCCATTCATGGACGTGATTAGAGATGTGCGTAGCAGTATTTTTCTTTAAGGATTTTAGAAGGTGGGTTCCCGTTTCATAGCGAACAGGTAGCTGAAAATGCGTGAGAAAGGCCATGGCTAAGGAATTGAAATCCTGAAAAGTCCTATGCGGGAGTTCAATGTACCACTTTGCAACAGCACCAGTCAACTTTCTTTGAAAGAGACGTAAATGGATGGAATCTTCGACCTAGGTATTGAAGAAGCATCAAAGATGGTACGTCATGACATGCGCCTGGGGGTCTTCCCAAGATTTTCCTTCAAACTTGGGGAAATTACTCGGAATTTTAGTTGGAATGGGGAACCAATACGGATTGTGGAGAATTGGATCGTTGGTCAATATTGTTAAACACCATGTTGAAGCACACACATGGTGTATGAGGAAGATGAGCACACACACAGAAGAGACTCAACACACAATGAAAGATAAGCGTGAGGCTTTCTTATTTTTCCATTATACATGATTTACATTTATAATACAATGGTGTGACTCTTGGTTTCACATTCCAAGGTCACTTGGACTCCATTGTAAATTTTCGCATTCCACACCTACCCATGTAGGATTAGGTGTTCCAACATCCCCCCTTAATCCGAAGGGGTATGTGTGAGTCCAAGAAAAGAGTTGTAATACAAATCTGCAAAGTATACATGGCAGCACTTGGGCTGAATCAACTCTCTGAAATGTTGGAAAAAAGAGGTGTTTTTAGGATGACCACAAACACTGGAACGCAAAACTTGTTGCAGTTCCCGGAACTCTTCCAAAACTGGCAAGAAGCTGAAAGCTTCTGCTAGAGGAATTGTCCCTCATAAAAAAGGGAGACCTTCAACCTAAAAGAAGGGAGGTCTACTACCTATGATGGTTTTAGGATTACCAACAACTCTGGAATGCTTGAAGCATTTCCTGGAACTCAACCAAAGCTGGCAAGAAGCTGAAGGCTTCTGCTAGAGGAAGTGTTCCTCATATATGAAAGGGAGACCTTCGACCTAAAAGAAGGGAGGTCTACTACCTGTGATGGTTTTAGGTTATCCACCAACCAAAAATGATGGTTTTAGGTTATCCACCAAACGAAGGCATGCTCATGGGCATCCATGTCTCTGGCTACATCTCTGCATCCGGAATGACGAATTGTGGCTCAGGCTTGCTTGAACTGCTGGCTACAAATCTGAACATGGAATGAGAGATTGTGGCTCAGGCTCACTTGATCTGTCGTCGAAGCTTGTACATGACCACCATTTTCCCCCCTGTCAGGGACAAGGTGAGATGATGGTGAGAACTCAACTGCAAGTTTGCTCAATATCCGTGAACAAGTTCTAACATGTGTCGTAAACATCTTCTTGGCTGCTGATGCCCATTACCAAGAAGCGATCCATCCAAGATGAATCTTGGTTCTTGCAGGAGGCTTGTTTCTGAATCATCTATCTGAAGAATGAGTGTGCTGACCACAGTGCTTGCATGGATGAAGATCAAAACAATGATCTTTCATATGGCCAACTCGATCACAGTGTTGGCATTTTTCAATCTGTTGTTGTTGTGGAACAGGATCTGGAACAGCTGCAGGTGAACTGTCATATAGGAATCTGGCACTCTGAAATATGATGGGCTTGGTGTAGTCTGGAATATGAAAGGACACATCCTTGTCATATCCAAGACCAGTTCTTTGCTTGTTGTGGACAAGCTCTTCCCAAGGTCTGATGATGGGCTTGAGAAGTGCAGGCTGAGCTGCTGCATCTGCATGTACATCTTCTCTTGTGCAATGAAATGAATGGGAATCAAATTCACCTTTACTGACTTGTTGCTGATGGGAGTCATTCTCAATCTTCTGAACAGAAACAGGTTCAGAATGGTGACTCTTTTGCTGAAGTTCGTCTTGCTGGAGCTGAGATTCCAACTGCAAAAACTCAATCTTTTCTTGTGCATTTTGTAAACAAGTCTGAATATTAAAAAGAGCATGCTTGCTCATTCTTATCATGTCATCAACATTTGAATGAATGAGGTTATTCAACAACTCTAATGCCTCATTGATTTTAGCCATTTTCAACAACTTAGGCTCAAAACAAATGAAAGAAAGGGTGTCGGCTTCAACCGAAAATGCACCCGTTTACAATGTGATTCAACAACAAATACAAATGACTCCAAAGAATTTCCAACTATGGAAATCTCAAAGTACAAAATCTGCTCCTCAAATGATGGAGGGCAATCAACAATTTTTTCAACTCAATTACACTTCAAGTCTTGAATGAAGATGAAAATCAATGTCAGTTCAATACAATATTTTTGCAAAATATGTGCAGCTGAAAACACTTGTGCAAGAGGCTTTTAAGGCAGCTGAATTTTTTTCAAAGAGTTGTTTTCAATGATGGCAAACTTTTTTTCAAATGTCAATTTCTTTCAAAAAATCACCCTCTTATATATGCCACAAATCACACAATGTCAAATCTGCAATATGTATATACCATTTCCTCATGTGCCATTTCTTCTTTTACTGCTGTTCATTTCTCTCTCCTTCCTCTCTCTCTCTGCTGCTTTTTTTTTTAATTAATTAAAAATTAGTTAAAAAAATGGGAATAATTAAAAATGGGGGAATTAAAAGGGAAGAGAAATTTTAATGGGGGAGGAGGGGATATTAAAAAATTAAAATGGGAAGGGGATTTATTAAAAATGTGGGAGGGGTTTATATTTATATGGGAGTAATTTAAAAAAGGATGGAAATGTTAATATACGTAGAGGGGAGTGATAAGGGGGGGCTGAAAGGCCATGGGGAGGGAGGGATGGGTAGTGTAGGTCGTAGGGTGGAGTGGGAGAGGGGGTAGGGCGTAGGGGGAAGGGGGAGGGGGTAGGGCATAGGGGGAAGGGGTGTGCCGTGAGAGAGGGGAGGAGCGGTGCATGCAGAGCGTAAGGGGGCGGCGGTAAGGGTGTGAAGCGAGGGCGGATGGGGCGTAAGGGGGTATGGGACTGCGGTGGTGAGGGCGTTGAGAAAGGGGGAGCGGAGTAGGTGAGCCGAGTAGGGGGCGGGCTGTATGTTGAGGGCTGGAGCAATAAGGGGAAGGGGAAATCATATAACAGTAAAGGGAGGAGGCAGAGTTTGGGATTGGGAGCGTGTGTTGATGCAGAGAGGTCGAGTAGGAAGGTCGTGGAGTGTTGAAGGCCGTGGAGCATTGCAGATATTTTTTATTTTATTTTATTTTTTAATTTTTAAAACAACAGAGAGAGATTCTAGAAGTGCAGAAATGGGGGCAACAGTACAAATTTGAAGTACTGAAATGCAATAGCAGATTGCCAATAAAACCCAGAAATTTTTCCAATAGCCTAGCAGTAGAAGAAACCAGAATTGCAGAATTTTTCCAATGAAAAACTCAGAAATTTTACTTGAAAAACTCAGAAATATTTCAGAAGCCCTCTTTAAAATATTTTCTAGCAGCTTAAAAATGTAGAATTTAAAGTGCAGAAATTGCAGGAAGAATGAGCAGTGAGAAAACCTTCAGATGTTGCTTCTCTTCAAAACCAATGCTGGAATGCTGCCAATTTCTGAATGCGGCAAAATATCTGCTGCAGAAACTCTGAGTGCTACAAAAATGCCAAATTTTTTTGCAGATATGCATAGGCCATAAACACAAATGGCTCACTCAAATTGGAGCAGGGCCAACAATCGCCTGCTCTGATACCATGTTAAACACCATGTTGAAGCACACACATGGTGTATGAGGAAGATGAGCACACACACACAAGAGACTCAACACACAATGAAAGATAAGCGTGAGGCTTTCTTATTTTCCATTATACAAAGATGTACATTTATAGTACAATGGTGTGACTCTTGGTTTCACATTCCAAGGTCACTTGGACTCCATTGTGACTTTTCGCATTCCACACCTACCCATGTAGGATTAGGTGTTCCAACAAATATTGACACATCAGGAAGTTCCAATGTCACGAGAAATGGCAATTGCGGATTGAAAGGCATGGTGTTGGGTCTTTGATATATGCCCATTTGTGGATAACAATCGGATTGGAAGTAATTCTGCCCCCAAGGGTATTGCCCTGAATGGTTTTTACCATAAGAATTGTAACCTTGGTACTATCCATAAGGGATGAAACCTTGTGGATTCAGACCATATCCCCGTTGCTGACCCAAAAATGGATTCTGACCTACAGCAAAACACTGAGATCCAGGTTAACCATAGTTCCTAACATACAGATTCTGCGGCTGCTAGAAGGTTTGATATGGATTTCCCTAGGGTGGTCCTTGGGGTTTCCCCTGGGGTTTTCCCTAGGGTTGTTGTTGGGTTTTTTCCTGGGGTTTCCGTTAGGTTTGTCCCTGGGGTTTTCGTTGTGCTTTTCCCTGGGGTTGTTGGATCATAGCCTGAGGTTGCAGAGGTTTAGCAAGTTGTGCTTGAGGACCAATTTGTACCTGAGGACTAGGTTTTACCTGAGGAATAGGTTGTACCTAAGGACTAGGTTGTACCTGAGGAACAGGTTGTACCTTAGGACCAATTTGTACCTAAGGACCAGGTTGTACTTGAGGACCAGGTTGTACCTGAGGAACAAGTTGTACCTGAGGGCCAGGTTGAACAAAGATCAGATTTAGTTGAATGGAGGGTTATCCTTGCTGGACAAAAGGTTGACCATACAAAAATTGGGGTTGGCTTGGTTTCCTAGAAGGTTGTCCCTGATGAAAATAGGAAAATTCGCCTTGATGGATGAAGGGTTGATTAGGTTGTATGTAAGGCGCTACCTACTATACGAACGGTTTCCCTTATGGTCCATAAGGTCAATTTTTACCATAGTTGAAACCCTACTATTAGACGTAACCTCCTGGCTGAGTGCCAGGTTGCCCCTGAAACCCTTGAGGATTTACTGGGGGAGATTGAAATAGTTGGGAACCATATGGGAGATAATACTGCTGGTTAAGAATCTGCAAGAACTGCTAATATTGATTGTATTCCAGCCCTGTTGGGCCAGACGATCTGACAGGCATAGGAATGTTGCCAGCGTCTTGAGAGGTATTCGTGATGTAAGCCGAAAATCCACTCACAGATGGTCTAATGGTAGGTTGGGAAACATTTGACAGGGTAGGACCTCCTCCAGAAACCAAAGTTGAAGGAATTGATATCGGAGTATCGACAAGAGGTATTGAAACACCTACGCAAACAGTAGGCCTCGCAGAAGTAGGCTTCACTATGTTTTGAGTAGGTATGGAAATAGCTATGTTGGAAACACTTGGACCAGGGGTGGACACACCACCATTCTTCCAGATAGTGTTGTAGTACAAAGGTGTACCGCTTGGCCTACTCGAGATTAGCTATCCGAACGAGGTGTAATTTGGCAAAATATACAGCTTTGAGGAAGGCTGAATCATTACATAATCAAAACCCTTGGGAGGGAATTTAGGTCCCTCATATAGAGTCTCATCTACGCCACTGATAGTGCTTGAAACCTCCAGGGGGGATGAAACTTCTCCCTCAGAAGCCATTGGGAATAGCTGATGGGAAATGCTTCAAGATGGATGTGGTGAGTTCACAAACAGTACACCAAGTGTATTGTATCGACTATAGGGTCATTGAGGGGATATTTCAATGGGATCAAATAATGGATTCAGAGGGTAGGTAATGTAGCCTACTGGCACATTAGGCGGAGATCGAGAGGCAAGGGCTTGAATACTCGGAATGAGAGAAAACTCGTCAGTTTGAGTCCCAGTCGAAGGTGGAGAATCAGAAGAAACATGCGATAATGTCCCTTTGGAAGGAGTGGATAGAGAGGAAAATGAACTTGGTGGTTCAGCCATGATGATCTTATCTCAAAAAACAAGAGAGGAGAAAGACGATTAATTCAAGGCTTCAAACAATCTCCTAAAAAGGAATTATTCACAATGAGGTCCAGAAATATTCTAATGGGCGAGCCGTGTGATCGTGGGTAGTTAATTTTAAGACATTGAAATGAAACTTTGGATTTTCATGTTTTAAGAGTCGATAAAAGGAAAAAAGGTGAATCTAGCCACTTTACGATTTAACGAGCTCGAAAGTACAAGGGCTCGATGATCTTTTCAAATTTAAGGAGTTAGTAAATATCCAAAATTACCACTCAGGGTATTTTAGGCATAAAGGGTTACCAGGTAATCGTGAACTGAAATATACAACTTGGTGATCAAATGAAAGAGAAATGACCAAGGACTTGACATATGTTAGCCAATCTCCCCGAATGTTGTGTTCAGTGTATCACAATTACAAGGTAGCAGACATGACTTCTTATGGATAAAGGATTGCAACCTATAGGGGTCTCCCTTTATATACGGGATGATATGAGGAGCACAAGTCTGTGCTAGCATTGTCTGATGTAAGATCGGTATGAATGACAACTTCTAGTTTTTATGATGCCGAAACACGTCACTAGACTAGAACACACTAAATATGAGTGTTAAGTTTCAATGCTTCCTCAGATTTATTGAATAAATTTTATGGTTGATCTTGAATTATGTCTTGGTTTCAAAGCCCTACCGATGTCATCTGAATCCTCTAAAATGTGGCTAAATGAGAAAATAACCATTCATTTCGATGAATTCTTATGCTAATGAGAGAGACATAAACTCATGCAATCAACACAGAAACAAAAAAAATGCATGAAACAACGCTTATTTTTCCCTTTAAGTGAAAATTTTTAAAGCGAAACAATTTTTTTTTACAATTTTCTTCCTTTCACTACATCCACTAAAAAGCAAATCGAAATGAAATTTCCATCTTCTAAAGTGAAATGAAACAAAAAAATCTTTTTGTATTTTGTGAAATGCAGAATGTGAATTAATCAACAATGCTTTGAGTACCAATGAGATCTCTCAAACATGCATACAAGAGGAAAGCGATTATAAAAGTCAAAGAGAGATGTGAATCACTTTCTTCAAAACAAAGCACTCTTCATTCACACATTGATCAATCACTCAAAGAAAAAAGACTTCATTCAGAACACAATCAATTGTAATCTATGCATGGTGGCGAATATATACACAAATGCATTCAAAATTGGAACTTGGAACAATACTACCCAAGAGAACCGACCGAGAGACGAAAACCAATCAAACACTAAGCCTAAAAGGAATGACAGAACTTGATTCGATGAAGATTCTGGAGGTCAGCAAAGCCAACAACCACTCGGATGGCCCAAGGACACCTAGAAACCCTAGGAAGACAAGGATCCAATCAAATTTTCAAGAGAGACAAAAAAAAACATTAAAACTCAAATCATAAATGTCATAGGGGCTACAGAGACAAGGAAGTAAACCTTCGATGAAAATTGAAGACAAGACAAGAAATCAAAAAATCAAAAATAAGAGATTGAAAGGCTAGCACTCCCTAGCGGAGTCGCCAATTTCTTATGCCAGAAAATCCTCTATGCGGACAGAGACGATCCCTCTAGCCCTAGAGTGGGTCTAGTAACAACAAGTAACAATCAGAAGCCTACTTTCCTAGATTGTAAATACATATATATTGTGAATATATCACCTACCTCAACCTAATGCTAATTCTCATTTGATTCATTTGGTCCTTCGTGTTCCATGGTTAGATCTTCGCCGCTATTAGCGCTTGGTTACCTGCACAAAGGATAAAAACAACAGCAAACGTGAAAGCATAACATATATAATGCATATACAACCTACTTAGTTGATCAAGGAAAAATAAGGATTCAATCACATATTAAGACAAGAATGGAAAGCATGAACTAATTGTATTATATTAAAATATAGAGGGGGAGTTACAACCTGCGCCTTGATGTCGCAACTATCCTTCGACAGGTCCTGATCCAGATACATCTCCAAATCGCTTCTTAAACTTTATATGAGGGCAGAATGTATCAACTCTCGTTAAACGTCTATAGCAACAAAAGGTCTATCTATTGTTCTATTATCTATGTTCTAACTAGCAGATCTATGGGATATTGATCATTATATAGCAAGGGAGGAGGGAGCATGGATCCATTTTAGGTGGGGAGATGGGTTATTCCTTTGGGTGGTTCCACTTTTGTAGGAACAAAGAGGCCAAAGGGAGAAACTCGGCTCTATCCTCACGAATAGACAACTAGGTCTCCACCATGAAGCTTCTAGATCTCGAAGCTTCACTTCCATTTTTAAAAAAATTCCCAGAAGGGGATTAACACAAGAATTGGCTTCATTCCAACGCCGATCAGCGCAACCCTAGACCAAAAAAAGACCATCGGCGCGAGAAAGACATGGAGAGGGCGTGCCTCTAGATAATTAGGTTGACAAGGAGCTTTTCTAGGAATGGCCAATAGAGAGTTTGTTAATTGTACTGAAGAGGACATGAAGGCATATTTTTATGATGGAAAGTAGGCATAAGGGTCACTGTTAAGGGTCTCTAGGATCAGGAATGGGGAGTACAGGTAAAGTGAAAAATATTTGTGTAATAGTCATCTTTTCATAAAATATAATTTAGTGTCATGTATATGAAGTGTTGTTACACTTGTAAAGGACAATTATTGATGTAAATGTATGCCTCAAGACCTTGCCAATATGCTCCATAAAGTCGGCTCAAATATGATGAAAATATCTCCTTGAAGAAGTCGCCCTACACCCTTGGAGAAGTCAGCCTAATAGCTAGAGACATACCGTATATATGGAGGGACTATGACCTCATTTGTACATAAAAATATCGATCAAGTTTTGTGATGAGAATGCAAAGTACAGGACTACAATTGGTGTGAATTCTAGTGCGAGAAGGGAAGTGATCTCAAAGAGGAAGTATTTTGTGATTGGATAATATAAGGGTCAATATTCATGTTTTTTTAAGGGTATGTTACTACTCCACAATTTCAGGTAGGCCAAGGGCTACGTCAGTAATAAACTGGACTACTATACAGTGCAGATAAGTGTGACTGTTGGAAATCTTGTCATTGATGGCAAAGGAATTGGCAAAGACAGGAGCAGCACCTAAACTATCCATAAGGAAAAAGAGACAGAGAGGTAGCAGAGGTAGCAGATGAAACATAGGAATTAGAGATAGAGCATTAGAGTTGAATTAGGGGTTTAATACAGTTTTCAAAGGAGATGACAAAAGGGAGAGCCACTAGGAAGAGACAAGGTAATAGATTGAAGGAAAAATTGAATATCTGGCCAAGATTTGTATATGATAATGAAGAACTATGGAATTGTGTTAAGTATGGTTGAGTAAATCTGGAATATATATGACCTGTGTGATCAAATTCATAATGGGCAAAGGATACCTACGGTGCCCGGACAGGAATGAAATCATTGTTGCAGAATTAGGGATATGTGTATTATATGTGTATTCACTGATGTAATTTTTGTGTGGAATCCCCTGAACCTCTGTGTGAATAATCTCTGTAATGGAGTTGAATGATGTCCTGTGTAATTTGAAGGCTTGAATGATACTATGTATCTGATGAGGGAGTTGAAGGGAGATGGCGCAGATTAATGGAGTAGCGGAACACTTGGTGACGACGGAACGCGAAGTTGGACGAAACTAGGAGTATAAAGGCAAAACCTTAGAGAGAAACTTATTTATAATAATACATTGAAAAGGCGACGAAACCCTGTGTGGAAGAGCGGAACCATGACCAAGTGAACAGTGAAGGCGGTTTATGGTTTTCATCGCACCGCCTATGTGGAGCAAGCGGTATTTCCTGGTTGAGGAGTGATTCCATAGAGTGCTCGACACGCGTCCCTGTACGACTTCACAAAAACACTTTTCACTGTGCGCCATCGCATGTTATAGTTCGACCCATGATGCCCAGCGATATCGTTGAGCACCGTTGATCTGGGAAGGGGTCATCAGACGGTCGTCATTTTTTGAAGATGCGTGAAGATTAACATAGGTACGGCGGACCATCGCACGTTAATGTTCGGCATCGGAGGTCGAGCGATATGTATATATGCCGTTGATTTGGAAGCCTGCTAATATAATGGTGATCAGATGCTGGACTTGCGCGAAGTTTACCGTGGTACGATGGGCGTATTGGATTGGCTATTGACTATGTATGTGGGCCCGGGGCCAAAGGTTTATCGTAATATTAATTTATTTGGAAGCGTTGGATATTTCTATAAAGTCTGAAGGGTTAAAATTTAGACATAAGGCTTGGGAATTCAAAAGTTGTAAATATATTTATTTTTCAATTTCTTTAAAATTGATAAATAAAAATTAAAAAGAGATCAAAATCCCTGTGGGATAAACTAAAAGGAATATTGACAGAGGAATACCATTAGCGGTTCGTGGTTTTGACTCATGGTTTTAATAAAGGCAAAACTATATAAGGAGAAGAAAAAATAGAGAACGATGTGTGCATTGTAAGGGTTGTGAATAAAAAATTCTCCAAAGAATATCTGTATGGGCGAGCTCTGTTCTTCACTGATAAATCTGAAATTACGATGCACCCATGAATATAATGATCTAACGATGATGAATCTCTGGTTTGAATGACGGACGAAATCATGAAGAACTGGTGTGAGTATACAGAAAATAAATAAATCTGGTGACTGGCAAGGTATGTCGTATGGAAACTGGTGGATCCAGTATGAAAATTGATGAAACGTGGTCAGCAGTGGTGCTGAGGGTCGAAGCCTTCAGAGAGGGGGTTGTAGCTCCCTTCCAGTGGTAGCTGGTAAACGAGAGCAGGGGGCAGTAGCTCCCTTCCAGGAGAGGCTGGTAAATGAGAGAATTTTGTAGCCTTTTGCAGGTGGGTGCCTGCGTGCTGGTATAAGTCTGCACCAACATATATTGTAAGAAGTTTTCTCTATAATAAATATTGAAGACTGATATTACAGCAGCGGTGGTTTTCTCCTGAATTGGGTTTCCACCTTAAATCCTGGTGTTTATATGTGTTGTTTATGTTTGATGGTTTGTTCTGCTATTTCTGTTCATGCTTAATGCTTATCTGATGCAATGCTCTAAGTAAAGACATAATAAGATATCTGGACATACATGTTGGATGCAGCATTGTAACATATGGTTTTAAGAGAAAGAAAAGAAAAATTGTTCAGCCCTAAATACTGATTCACCCCCCCTCTCAGTATTTTTCCCAACAATTGGTATCAGAGCAGGTCCTTCTGAAAAAGCTTGGCCGCTAGAAGGAAGATCAAGCAAGATGAGCAATCAAGATGGAACAACATCTATCAGGCCTCTGCTCTTTAACGGAAACAATTTAATCTTCTGGAAAACAAGGATGAGATCCTATCTTCAATCTCTAGGAGAAGAGGTATGGGCAATTGTTGAAGGAGGATATCAATATCCAGCTGCAGTACCAACAGATCTGACGGAAAGAAAGAATTATGAAACAAATTCAAAGGCGGTCAATGCCCTATTGGGAAGTCTAACTGAATCAGAATTTGTCAAATTCATGCAGCTGAATACAGCCAAGGAAATATGGGACAAAATCATTCTAAGTTATGAAGGTGATGCAAAGGTAAAAAGTGCTAAACTCCAAACTCTCAGAATTCAATATGAGAATCTAAAAATGGATAATGAGGAGAGCATTGCTAATTTATTTTTACGACTTGATGATATTGTAAATTGTATGAGAAATCTGGGAGAAACAATAACCGAATCTACTTTGGTTGAGAAAATTTTAAGATCACTAACGACAAAATTTGAGTCAAAAGTTTCTGCTCTTGAAGAAAAGCAGGATCTTCAAAATCTTACTGTGGTGCAACTTCATGGCATACTAACTGCATATGAAATGAGAAGAGGAGGACCATATGAAGTCAAAGAAGCAGTCTTTAGAACTTCTACAAAAGGGAAGGAAGTACAAAAAATAGAAGGATCAAGATATATCTCAGAAGAAGATGAGATAAAATTTGTAAAGAAACTTCAACTTGGCACAGGACGGTTCAGAGGTAAGCTTCCTTTCAAATGTTTTGATTGTGGAAGAGTTGGTCATTATGCTGCTAAGTGTCCTTATAAAGAAACACATAAAAAGGGGAAGGAAGTAGCAAGGAGGAATAAGAATCGTTTTGGCACTAGAAACAGTTACTATACTCATGAAGACAGTGATGGGTTATCTGATAGTGAGGAAGAATGTGAACAAGATCTTAGACTTCTCATGGAATTTGAAAAAGAATCTAGAGAAGAAAAGGATACTTTTGTGGATGCTCTAGAAGACACTGATTTTCTTGATGAAAAAAATAAACTCAAAATCTGCTTAGAAGAGAGTAAAATAACCATAGAGACTCTGAAAAATCAGCTTGAAGAAAAGGAGAAACACAATGAGAAATTAAAGTGTGAAGCAGTAAGTTTAAGAAAAGAACTTGAGCAAGTAAAGACTCTGAATCTTAGATTTGCTAAAGGATCTGAAACCTTAGATGAGATTATCAAGGTACATCGTTCTCCTATTATAAAGACAGGTCTTGGATATATTGGAGAATCTTCCCAGGCTTCAACACCAAATTATCTAAAAGCAGTTACAGCTGGTTTACAACATGCTACCACTCAGCAAGGGAATAAAGAATCTTTACAGGTAAAGCATGATCATCTAAATTCAAAGAACACTAACATGAATGTCTTTCAAAGAAACACCAATCAACAGGTAAATTCATGGAGAAGATTTTCTGATCGCAGAAATTTCTTCTTCAATGGAAAATGTTTCTCATGTCACAATTTTGGTCATAAAGTTGTTCAATGTGTAGCATATAAAACTATCATGACAAGAGAAGCAAGAAATAAAAGGATTGATATTGAAACAAAGAAGAATACCTATAACAACTTTTCTCCTCTTCAAAATGAAGTTGAATGTGCTTATTGCAATAACTTTGGCCATGAAGAATCTGAATGCAGGAGCAAAGTTCAGCCAAAAGAACATGTTCCTTCAAGCTCCAAAGTATGGAAAAGGAAGGAATTACAGGTTGAAAATTGTGGCATAGCGTTATTTGCAGAAGATGAAGAAAACCAATGGTACATTGATAGTGGATGCTCAAGACACATGACAGGTGATAAAACCAAACTTCTTGCATATAGTGCTCTAGAAAAGGAAAAGAATGTTACATTTGGAAATGATACTCTTGCAGTCATTAAGGGAAAAGGGTCTGTTTTTCTAAAAGAAAAGGTGAAAGCTAATGAAGTCATGTATGTGGATGGATTAAAGCATAACTTGTTAAGTGTAAGTAAAATGTGTGATCAAGGAACTGAAGTTGTCTTTAGTTCAAAAGAATGTGTAGTACGTGATCTTGATACAGGTAAAACAATTATAAAAGGAAAAAGAACTCCAAGCAACCTGTATGTATTAAAGAACTGCAAAGAACAATGTTATTTGAGTAAATCTTCAGAAAATTGGCTATGGAATAGAAGGTTGGGGCATCTGAGCTTCTCTCAAACCAACAAATCAAGCAGACTTAAAGCTGTTCGTGATCTTCCCAATATTACTCTACCTGAAAATATCATATGCAAATCTTGGCAATTCGGTAAGCAAACCAGAGTAAAATTTAATGCCAAGGAAGGATCATCAAGTAAGCCTCTTGAACTCATTCATACTGACATATGTGGACCTATGATGAAAAAATCACCACGTGGTGAAGAATACTATATCTTATTCATTGATAATTTCTCTAGAATGTGTTGGATTGGGCTGCTTAAACACAAAAATGAAGCATTTGAGCAATTTCAGATCTTCAAAGCACTATTTGAGATAGATCTAAAAATCAAGTGTGTTAGATCTTATCGAGGAGGAGAATATACATCCAATGAATTCCTTGAATTTTGTGAACAACATGGCATAAAATGACATTTTTCTGTAGCTGGCACTCCACAACAGAATGGCGTTGCAGAAAGAATGAACAGAACAGTTCAACAAATGTCTAGAGCTATGCTTGATGATTCTGGAACACCTGACACATTTTGGGGAGAAGCAGCACATACAGCAGTAAAAATTCTCAACAAGGCACATGTTCGTGTAAATAGTGATAAAACTCCATATGAAATCTGGTATGGTAATCCTCCCACTATAAAGAATTTTAGAATTTTTGGAAGCAAATGCTTTATCAAGAATAATGTTGAAAAACTTGGCAAGTTTGAACCCAGAGCAGATGAAGGAATATTTCTTGGTTACTCCTCTAGGAGTAGGGCATATAAATGTTACAATAAAACACTTCGGAAGATTGTTGAATGTATTGATGTTGTTATTGATGAGTCTCCTGCAGCTCCAAAAGAAGAAAAGAAAACAACAGATGAAGATGATGATGACACATATCCTTCTACATCAAATAGTAATGATACAAACAGTGAACCCAGTGAAGAACCCGAAGATGATTTGTCTGAAAAGGCTCCATCCAGATATGTTCAAAAGAATCATCCAGAATCTCAAATTTTTGGAGAAAAGGGATCAGGTGTACAAACAAGAAGGACTCTTATGGGATCTTCTAGCAATCTGGAATTTCTGTCCACTATTGAACCTCACAGTGTTAGTCAAGCTATCAAAGATGAATGTTGGATTCAAGCCATGAATGAAGAGCTTGATCAAATTGAAAATAATCACACTTGGGAATTAGTACCAAGACCTCATGACAAAAATTTCATTGGAACTAAGTGGATATTAAAAAACAAGTTAAATGAGAATGGGGATGTTATAAGAAATAAAGCTAGACTTGTTTGCAAGGGGTATGCTCAACAAGAAGGTATAGACTTTGAAGAAACTTTTTCTCTTGTAGCTAGACTTGAAGCCATAAGAATGTTTCTTGCTTTTTCAAGCTCCCAACAAATCAAAGTTTATCAAATGGATGTTAAATATGCTTTTCTCAATGGTGATCTAGAAGAATAAGTTTATATAGAACAACCAGAAGGATTCATTTTGGGAAATGATGAAAAACTTGTTTGTAGACTTAAAAAGGCTCTATATGGTCTCAAACAAGCTCCAAGGGCATGGTACTATCGTCTTGACAAATATCTTCATCAACAAGGATTTTCAAAAGGGTCTGCTGATAGCAACTTATACACAAAAATTGAAAATGACAAACTATTGATTGTGGTTGTATATGTTGATGATATCATTTTTGGAAGTAATGAAGAGTCTATGAGTCAGAAATTTGCTTTTGATATGCAGCAAGAATTTGAAATGTCTTTACTTAGGGAACTAACATTCTTTCTTGGATTGCAAGTGCAACAAGCAACAGATGGCATTTTCTTATCACAAGAAAAATACCTCAAGCAAATCCTAAAGAAGTATGGCATGGAAGATTGCAAACCTGTAAGTACACCAATGATAACCAGATGTAATCTCAGTTCTAGTGATGATTCCCCCACGGTGAATCAACCAGAATATAGATCTATGATAGGAAGTCTACTTTATATCACTGGGACAAGACCAGACATTACGCATGCAGTTGGGATTGTTGGACGATTTCAAGCCAATCCAAAAGAGTCTCACCTTCAGGATGTGAAAATAAAATTCAAATATCTACAAGGAACTCAAGATTTTGGACTATGGTATCCAAAGAATGCTGATCTTACTCTTCATGCATACACTGATGCAGATGGGGCTGGAAGTGTTGATGATCGGAAAAGCACTAGTGGTGGTGCATTCTATATGGGGCCCTGGTTAGTATCTTGTTTCAGCAAGAAGCAAAGCTCCATTGCCTTATCTACAACAGAAGTAGAATATGTGGCTGCAGCATCATGTTGCACTCAACTTCTCTGGATGATGCAAACCCTACAAGACTTTCAAATCAAATGTTCACCTCCTATCTCCATTATGTGTGATAATACAAGTGCTATCAGTATCTCAAAGAATCCTATTATGCATTCCAATACCAAGCACATTCCCATCAAATATCACTTCTTATGTGAACAAGTGCTTGAACAAAAGGTGAAATTGGAGTATGTTTCCTCCAAAGAACAAGTTGCTGATATATTTACCAAACCTCTACCCAGGGAAGCGTTCGAATATCTCAAATAGAAACTGGGAGTAGTCTCTACCATGCATAGGATCAGGTCTACTTAAATATAGAAGATTAAATTGGTTGTGAGGTGTTGTTAGGCATCTCTGAATGCATAGGCTCAGGGGGAGCATTGGTCATATGAAAAGGATGAATTGTTGGTCATCTTATGTTTGAAGATGAAGCATGATCTCAGGGGGAGAATGGCATTGTCGGTTCAAAGGATCTTGATCAAACTCTTTGCCATTGATGTCAAAGGGGGAGGAAAAGCAACAAAGGGCTTCTATAAGGCCATCATAGGAAGAGTATTTCCATCAATGCCAAAGGGGGAGATTGTTGGAAATGTTGTCATTGATGGCAAAGGAATTGGCAAAGACAGGAGCAACACCTAAACTATCCATAAGGAAAAAGAGACAGAGAGGTAGCAAAGGCAGCAGATGAAATAGAGGAATTAGAGACAGAAAAGTAGAGTTGAATTAGGGGTTTAATACAATTTGCAAAGGAGATGACAAAAGGGAGAGCTGCTAGGAAGAGACAAGGTAATAGATTGAAGGAAAAATTGAATATATGGCCAAGATTTGTATATGATAATGAAGAACTGTGGAATTGTGTTAAGTATGGTTGAGTAAATCTGGAATATATATGACCTGTGTGATCAATTTCATAATGGGCAGAGGATACCTACGGTGCCCAGAGAGGAATGAAATCATTGTTGCAGAGTTAGGGATATGTGTATTATATGTGTGTTGACTGATGTAATTCTTGTGTGGAATCCCCTGAACCTCTGTGTGAATAATCTCTGTAATGGATTCGAATGATGTCTTGTGTAATTGGAAGGCTTGAATGATACTCTGTATCTGATGAGGGAGTTGATGGGAGATGGCGCAGATTAATGGATTAGCGGAACACTTCGTGACGACGGAACGCGAAGTTGGACAGAACTAGGAGTAGAAATGCAAAACCTTAGAGCGCAACTTATTTATAATAATACATTGAAAAGGCGACGAAACCCTGTGTGGAAGAGCGGAACCATGACCAAGTGAATAGTGAAGGCGGTTTATGGTTTTCATCGCACTGCCTATGCGGAGCAAGTGGTATTTCCTGGTTGAGGAGCGATTCCATAGAGTGCTCGACACGCATCCCTATATGACTTCACAAAACCACTTTTCACTGTGCACCATCGTGCGTGATAGTTCGACCTAGGATACCCAGCGATATCGTTGAGTGCCGTTGATCTGGGAAGGGGTCATCGGACGGTCGTCATTTGTTGAAGATGCACGAAGATTAACATAGGTACGGCGGACCATCGCACGTTAACGTTCGGCATCGGAGGTCGAGCGATATGTATATATGTCGTTGATCTGGAAGCTTGCTAATCTAATGGTGATTGGATGCTGGACTTGCATGAAGTTTACTGTGGTATGATGGGTGTATTGGATTGGCTATTGACTATGTATGTGGGCCTGGGGTCAAAGGTTTATCGTAAGATTAATTTATTTGGAAGCGTTGGATATTTTTATAAAGTCCAAAGGGTTAAACTTTAGACATAAGGCTTGGGAATTCAAAAGTTGTAAATATATTTATTTGTCAATTTCTTTAAAATTGATAAATAAAAATTAAAAAGAGATCAAAATCCCCATGGGATAAACTAAAAGGAATACTGACAGAGGAATAGCATTAGCGGTTCGTGGTTTTGACTCATGGTTTTAATAAAGGAAAAACTATATAAGGAGAAGAAAAAATAGAGAACGGTGTGTGCATTGTAAGGGTTGTGAATAAAAATTTCTCCAAAGAATATATGTATGGGCGAGCTCTGTTCTTAACTGATAAATTTGAAATTACGATGCACCCATGAATATAATGATCTGACGATGATGAATCTCTGGTTTGAATGAGGGACAAAATCATGAAGAAATGGTGCGAGTATACAGAAAATAAATAAATCTGGTGATTGGCAAGGTATGTCGTATGGAAAATGGTGGATCAAGTATGAAAATTGATGAAACGTGGTCCACAGTGGTGCTGAGGGTCGAAGCCTTCAGAGAGGGGGTTGTAGCTCCCTTCCAGTGGTAGCTGGTAAATGAGAGCAGCGGGTAGTAACTCCCTTCCAGGAGAGGCTAGTAAACGAGAGCAGGGGGTAGTATCTCCCTTCCAGGAGAGGCTGGTAAATGAGAGAAGGTTGTAGCCTTTTGCAGGTGGGTGCCTGCGTGCTGGTATAAGTCTACACCAGCATATATTGTAAGAAGTTTTCTCTATAATAAATATTGAAGACTGAGATTACATCAGCGGTGGTTTTCTCCTGAATTGGGTTTCCACCTTAAATCCCGGTGTTCATATGTGTTGTTTATGTTTGATGGTTTGTTCTGTTATTTCTGTTCATGCTTAATGCTTATCTGATGCAATTCTCTAAGTAAATACAAAATAAGATATCTGGGCATACATGTTGGATGCAGTACTGTAACATATGGTTTTAAGAGAAAGAAAAGAAAATTTGTTCAGCCCTAAATACTGATTCACCCCCCCTCTCAGTATTTTTCCCAACGATTGGTATAAGAGCAGGTCGTTCTGAAAAAGCTTAGCCGCTAGAAGGAAGATCAAGCAAGATGAGAAATCAATATGGAACAGCATCTATCAGGCCTCCGCTCTTTAACGGAAAAAATTTAATCTTCTGGAAAACAAGGATGAGATCCTATCTTCAGTCTCTGGGAGCAGAGGTATGGGCAATTGTTGAAGGAGGATATCAATATCTAGCTGCAGTACCAACAGATCCGCCAAAGAAAGAATTATAAAACAAAATGAAAGGCTGGCCAATGCTCTATTGGGAAGTCTAACTGGAATTGTCTTTCAAAGTCATGCAAATTAATACAAACAAGGTAATATGGGACAAAATAATTCTAAGTTAATAAGGTGATGCAAAGGTAAAAAGTGCTAAACTTCAAACTCTCAGAATTGAATATGAAAACTTAAGGATGCATAGTGATGAGAATATTTCCAGTTTCTTTTTACGTCTTGATGATGTTGTAAATCGCATGAGAAATCTGGGAGAAACAATATCCGAATCTACTTTGGTTGAGAAAATTTTAAGATCTCTAACAGCAAAATTTGAGTCAAAAGTTTCTTCTCTTGAAGAAAAGCAGGATCTTCAAAATCTTACTGTGGTGCAACTTCATGGCATACTAATTGCATATGAAATGAGAAGAGGAGGACCACCTGAAGTCAAAGAAGCAGTCTTTAGAACTTCTACAAAAGGGAAGGAAGTGCAAAAAACATAAGGATCAGGATATATCTCAGAAGAAGACAAGATAAACTTTGTAAAGAAACTTCAACTTGGCACAGGACGGTTCAGAGGTAAGCTTCCTTTCAAATGTTTTGATTGTGGAAGAGTTGGTCATTATGCTGCTAAGTGTCCTTATAAAGAAACACATAAAAAGGGGAAGGAAGTAGCAAGGAGGAATAAGAATCGTTTTGGCACTAGAAACAGTTACTATACTCATGAAGACAGTGATGGGTTATCTGATAGTGAGGAAGAATGTGAACAAGATCTTAGACTTCTCATGGAATTTGAAAAAGAATCTAGAGAAGAAAAGGATACTTTTGTGGATGCTCTAGAAGACACTGATTTTCTTGATGAAAACAATAAAGTCAAAATCTGCTTAGAAGAGAGTAAAATAACCATAGAAACTCTGAAAAATCAGCTTGAAGAAAAGGAGAAACACAATGAGAAATTAGAGTGTGAAGTAGTAAGTTTAAGAAAAGAACTTGAGAAAGTAAAGACTCTGAATCTTAGATTTTCTAAAGGATCTGAAACCTTAGATGAGATTATCAAGGTACAACATTCTCCTCTTATAAAGACAGGTCTTGGATATATCGGAGAATCTTCTCAGGCTTCAGCACCAAATTATCTAAAAGCAGCTACAACTAGTATACAACATTCTGCCACTCAGCAAGGGAATAAAGAATCTTTACAGGTAAAGCATGACCATCTTAATTCAAAGAACACTAACAGGAATACCTTTCAAAGAAACACCAATCAACAGGTAAATTCAAGTAGAATATTTCATGATCGCAGAAATTTCTTCTTCAATGGACAATGTTTCTCATGTCACAATTTTGGTCATAAAGTTGTTCAATGTGTAGCATATAAAACCATCATGACAAGAGAAGCAAGAAAGAAAAGGATTGATATTCAAACAAAGAAAAATACCTATAAAAACTTTTCTCCTCTTCAAAATGAAGTTGAATGTGCTTATTGCAATAACTTTGGCCATGAAGAATCTGAATGCAGGAGCAAAGTTCAGCCAAAAGAACATGTTCCTTCAAGCTCCAAAGTATGGAAAAAGAAGGAATTACAAGTTGAAAATTGTGGCATAGCGTTGTTTTCATAAGGTGAAGAAAAACAATGGTACATTGATAGTGGATGCTCAAGACACGTGACAGGTGATAAAACCAAACTTCTTGCATATAGTGCTCTAGAAAAGGAAAATAATGTTACATTTGGAAATGATACTCCTGCAGTCATTAAGGGAAAAGGGTATGTTTTTATAAAAGAAAAGGTTAAAGCTAATGAAGTCATGTATGTGGATGGATTAAAGCATACCTTGTTAAGTGTAAGTCAAATGTGTGATCAAGGAACTGAAGTTTTCTTTAGCTCAAAAGAATGTGTGGTACGTGATCTTGATACAGGTAAAACAATTATAAAAGGAAAAAGAACTCCAAGCAACCTGTATGTATTAAAGAATTGCAAAGAACAATGTTATTTGAATAAATCTTCAAAAAATTGGCTATGGCATAGAAGGTTGGGGCATCTGAGCTTCTCTCAAATCAACAAATCAAGTAGACTTAAAGTTGTTCGTGATCTTCCCAATATTACTCTACCTGAAAATATCATATGCAAATCTTGTCAATTCGGTAAGCAAACCAAAGTAAAATTTAATGCCAAGGAAGGATCATCAAGTAAGCCTCTTGAACTCATTCATACTGACATATGTGGACCTATGAGGAAAAAGTCACCACGTGGTGAAGAATACTATATCTTATTCACTGATGATTTCTCTAAAATGTGTTGGATTGGGCTGCTTAAACACAAAGATGAAGCATTTGAGAAATTTTAGATCTTCAAAGAACTAGTTGAGAATGAATTAGATCTAAAAATCAAGTGTCTTAGATCTTATCGAGGAGGAGAATATACATCCAATGAATTCCTTGAATTTTGTGAACAACATGGCATAAAAAGACAGTTTTCTGTAGCTGGCACTCCACAACAGAATGGCGTTGCAGAAAGAATGAACAGAACAGTTCAACAAATGGCTAGAGCTATGCTTGATGATTCCGGAACACCTGACACATTTTGGGGAGAAGCAACACATACAGCAATAAACATTTTCAACAAGGCACATGTTCATGTAAATAGTGATAAAACTCCATATGAACTCTGGTATGGTAATCCTCCCACTATAAATCATTTTAGAATTTTTGGAAGCAAATGCTTTATCAAGAATAATGATGAAAAACTTGGCAAGTTTGAACCCAGAGCAGATGAAGGAATATTTCTTGGTTACTCCACTAGGAGTAGGGCATATAAATGTTACAATAAAATACTTCGGAAGATTGTTGAATGTATTGATGTTGTTATTGATTAGTCTCCTGCAGCTCCAAAAGAAGAAAAGAAAACAACAGATGAAGATGATGATGACACATATCCTTCTACATCAAATAGTAATGATACAAACAGTGAACCCAGTGAAGAACCCGAAGATGATTTGTCTGAAAAGGCTCCATTCAGATATGTTCAAAAGAATCATCCAGAATCTCAAATTTTTGGAGAAAAGGGATTAGGTGTACAAACAAGGACTCTTGTGGGATCTTCTAGCAATCTGGCATTTCTGTCCACTATTGAACCTCACAGTGTTAGTCAAGCTAGCAAAGATGAATGTTGGATTCAAGCCATGAATGAAGAGCTTGATCAAATTGAAAATAATCACACTTGGGAATTAGTACCAAGACCTCATGACAAAATTGTCATTGGAACTAAATGGATATTCAAAAACAAGTTAAATGAGAATGGGGATGTTATAAGAAATAAAGCTAGACTTGTTTGCAAGGGGTATGCTCAACAAGAAGGTATAGACTTTGAAGAAACCTTTGCTCCTGTAGCCAGACTTGAAACCATGAGAATGTTTCTTGCTTTTTAAAGCTTCCAACAAATCAAAGTTTATCAAATGGATGTTAAATTTGCTTTTCTCAATGGTGATCTAGAAGAAGAAGTTTATATAGAACAACCAGAAGGATTCATTTTTGGAAATGATGAAAAACTTGTTTGCAGACTTAAAAAAGCTCTATATGGTCTCAAACAATCTCCAAGGGCATGGTACTATCGTCTTGACAAATATCTTCATCAACAAGGATTTTCAAAAGGGTCTGCTGATAGCAACTTATACACAAAAACTGAAAATGACAAAATATTGATTGTGGTTGTATATGTTGATGATATCATTTTTGGAAGTAATGAAGAGTCTATGAGTCAGAAATTTGCTTCTGATATGCAGCAAGAATTTGAAATGTCTTTACTTGGGGAGCTAACATTCTTTCTTGGATTGCAAGTGCAACAAGCAACAGATGGCATTTTCTTATCACAAGAAAAATACCTCAAGAAAATCCTGAAGAAGTATGGCATGGAAGATTGCAAACTTGTAAGTACACCAATGATAACTAGATGTAATCTCAGTTCTAGTGATGATTCCCCTATGGTGAATCAACCAGAATACATATCTATGATAGGAAGTCTACTTTATCTCACTGGGACAAGACCAGACATTACACATGCAGTTGGGATTGTTGGCCGATTTCAAGCCAATCCAAAAGAGTCTCAACTTCAGGCTGTGAAAAGGATATTCAAATATCTACAAGGAACTCAAGATTTTAGACTATGGTATCCAAAGAATGCTGATCTTACTCTTCATGCATACACTGATGCAGATTGGGCTGGAAGTGTTGATGATCGGAAAAGCACTAGTGGTGGTGCATTCTATATGGGGCCCCGGTTAGTATCTTGGTTCAGCAAGAAGCAAAGCTCCATTGCCTTATCTACAACAAAAGCAGAATATGTGGCTGCAGCATCATGTTGCACTCAAATTATCTGGATGATGCAAACCCTACAAGAATTTCAAATAAAATGTTCACCTCCTATCTCCATTATGTGTGATAATACAAGTGTTATCAGTCTCTCAAAGAATCATGTTATGCTTCCAAGACAGAGAGTTTTTTAATTGTACTGAAGAGGACATGAAGGCATATTTTTATGATGGAAAGTAGGCATAAGGGTCATTGTTAAGGGTCTCTAGGATCAGGGACGGGGAGTACAGGTAAAGTGACAAATATTTATGTAACAGTCATCTTGTCATAAAATATAATTTAGTGTCATGTATATGAAGTGTTGTTACACTTGTAAAGGACAATTATTGATGTAAATGTATGCCTCAAGACCTTGTCAATATGCTCCACAAAGTCGGCTCAAATATGATGAAAATATCTCCTTGAAGAAGTCGCCCTACACCCTTGGAGAAGTCGGCCTAATAGCTAGAGACAGACCGTATATATGGAGGGACTATGACCTCATTTGTACATAAAAATCTCGATCAAGTTCTGTGATGAGAATGCAAAGTACAGGACTACAATTGGTGTGAAGTCTAGTGCGAGAAGGGAAGTGATCTCAACAAGGAAGTATTTTGTGATTGGATAATATAAGGGTCAATAATCATGTTTTTTTTTGTTGTGTAACCAGCTCCAAAAATAGAAGAAAAGAGATATCCACGCCTTAGAAATAAGCCACTTCGAGGGGGCAACCTCCAATACATTACATAAATGAACAATTCTTGGATGATATAATTCACAAAACCTCCTTTCTATATATAGGAGTCCATGGGGCCATAATGTAATCCTAGTGGGGCACAATGTAATCCTAGCCGACCTAACAATAATAATTTAAGGGCACAATAATAACAAAAAGGGGGGTTACAAGGGTACAACAATAACAATAAGGGGTTTACACTAACAATAATAAGGGGCTATACTAGTGATATAGGGACCTAACATGCCCCTCTCCTTCAACAAAAGTGTTGTCCTCAACACTTGAGTAGCTCCGGGTGCTTCTGTATAAAATTCTCATCCTCCCATGTAGAATCTTCAGTGGGTAAGTTCTTCCACTTGATGAGATACTCTGAAATTGATCGATTCCGTAGTTGTCGAGTTCTTTTTTCCATGACGGCTTCAGGTTCCAATATGATTTTCCCTTCCCCATCAAGTTCTGGCAATACTGTTTGAACTGGAAGATTTTCACCTATAACCTTCTTTAAGCATGAAACATGGAAAACTCGATGTACTCGCGAAGAAGCAGGAAGCTCCAATTTGTATGCCATAGTACCAATCTTTTGCAACACCTTGTAAGGACCATAGTACTTTGGCGATAATTTATTATCCTTCTTAGCTTGCTTGAGGGACATTTGTTTATATGGTTGTAGCCGTAAAAATGCCCAATCTCCTACATCAAAACTTCTCTCGCTGCGATGTTGATATGCCCGTTGTTTCATTCGATTTTGTGCCAAATTCAGGTTATCCTTTAAGAGTTGGAGAACTTCTTGCTGATGCTCGATGTGATCTTCCACTGCTTGAACCTTCGAATTTTCCCTTAAAGATGATGTGATGGATGGTGGATGATATCCATAAAGTGCCATAAATGGGGTCATTTTGCTGCAGTATGGAAGGAAGTGTTATACCACCATTCAGCAAGAGGTAACCACTTGACCCATTGTGTTTGTTTATCAGATACAAAACAACGAAGATATCCTTCCAAACATTTATTTACTATCTCAGTTTGACCATTCGATTGAGGATGATAAGATGAGCTATGAGCTAATTGAGTACCCAAACAAGAAAATAACTCCGTCCAAAAATTTCCAGTAAAAATGGGATCTCTGTCGCTCACAATAACCCTTGGGCTTCTATGTAGCTTTTGAATTCTGTCCATAAATGTAGTAGCAACTGTACTTGCTTTAAATGGATGAGATAATGCACAAAAGTGTGCATACTTGGTAAGTCTATCAACTACCACCATGATGACACTCTTCCTTCGGACTTAGGTAAACCTGTGATAAAATCCATTGAAATCTCCTCCCAACGTTGACTTGGAATGGATAAAGGTTGTAGAAGTCCCGGGGTCTTAATTGTCTCCACTTTATTCTGCTGGTAAACCAAACATTCCGCCACAAAATTTTGAATATCAGATTTAAGGCCATCCCAAAAAAATTCTTTCTTCACCCTATGGTAAGTTTTTAAAAATCCTGAGTGTCCTCCTAAAGGAGAAGTGTGCAATTCCGAAAGAATATTTTGTTTTAGTTGGGAATTCTTACAAAGATATAAGCGATCTTTGTACCATAAGGAATCATTTTTCCAACTAAATGTATCAGATGTACTAGGATCTTGTTGCAACTTTTGAATGAGTATCCATACATCTTTGTCCTTCTTCCATTCATCTCTTGCTTCAGTTATCCAATCTGGTTGGATAATAGAAATGGCACAAAGCAATGCTTCCACCTCTTCATTCTTTCTCGAGAGTGCATCTGCAACAACATTCAGCTTTCCTTTTTTGTAGATTATTTCAAAGTCATAACCCAACATCTTTGTGACCCATTTTTGTTGTTCTTCCGACGATAGTCTTTGTTCCAAAAAGTGTTTAAGACTATCATGATCAGTTTTTACCTTTAAGTGTCTTCCCATTAGGTAAGTTCGCCATTTCTTTAGTGCATGTAGTATTGCTAACATTTCCTTCTCATAAATAGGTTTCTGTAAATACTTTCCTTTGATCGGACGACTTTCAAAAGCAATGGGTCTTCCTTCCTGCATTAAAACTGCACCAATTCCATTTCCTGAGGCATCACATTCCACAATAAAGGTTTTTGTGAAGTCTGGTGTAGCTAAGACAGGTGCTAGGCACATTGCCTCTTTAAGACGTTCAAAGGCCTTAGTTGCTTCAGGAGTCCATGAAAATGCATCTTTCTTCAATAATGTTGTTAGAGGTGCTGCTATTCTCCCATAATTCTTAACAAACTTGCGATAATACCCTGTTAACCCGAGAAATCCTCGCAACCGCTTTATGGTTGTGGGAACTTTCCATTCCTTAATGGCTTTAATTTTGTTAGGGTCCACTTTAACACCCTCGTGAGATACAATATGACCCAGATATTCCACCTCTTGTACTCCAAAGAAACATTTGGACTTTTTTGCATATAATTGTTTCTCCTGCAATAGTTTGAGCACCCTGTCAACATGTTCCACATGATCCTTCCAAGACCTGCTGTAGATTAGTATATCATCAAAAAATACTAGCACAAATTTTCTAAGGAAGGGTTTGAAAATGGAATTCATCAATCCTTCAAATGTAGAAGGTGCATTGGTAAGGCCAAAAGGCATGACCAAAAATTCATAATGACCCTCATGAGTTTGAAATGTTGTTTTCGGAATATCTTCAGTCTTCATTCTAATTTGATGATATCCCGAACGAAGATCCAACTTGGTAAAATAAATTGCTCCATGTAATTCATCCAATAATTCATCAATCACAGGAATGGGAAATTTATCTTTAATGGTGAGCTTACTGAGCTCCCTATAATCCGGACACATTCGCCATGATCCATCCTTCTTGTGTACCAATACTACAGGAGCAGAGAAAGAACTTTGACTAGGTTGAATTATACCCGCCTCTAACATTTCAGCAATCATACGTTCAATTTCGCTCTTTTGGAAGTAAGGATATCTATAAGGCCTGATGTTTGGAGGAACACTTCCTGGAATCAAATGAATAGCATGATCATGATCACGAATAGGTGGGAGTCCTTGGGGAGTTTCAAACACCTTGGAATGATTGTCCAAGACTTGTTGGAGATCTGCAGAAATAGATGATTTTGATGTTGGAACTTCTAGTGAGCATAATTGTGCAATTACGCCTCGCTGTTCTTTCTTTAGAAGCTTTGTCATGACATTAGAGCTTATTATCCTTCCTGGATTCCCCGCAATACCCCGTAATTCGACTTCCTTTCCTTCTGAAAAAAAATTCAAGAAAAGTTCTTGAAAATTAAAAGCTACCGTCCCCAAAGATTGTAACCATTGTACTCCTAGTGCAACATCAACACCTCCCATAGGAATGGAAAGCATTGGACTAGTCAATACATATTCCCCCATGGTTAGCTTGATATTATGGCATTTTCCAGAGCAATTTATAGTTCCTCCATTTGCAACCATCACTTGACATTCTGGTGCGGGGTATAGGAAACAATTTAATTCCTTGGCTACCTTACAATGAATAAAATTATGGGTGCTACCTGAATCAATCAACACTATTACCTTTCTCTTCTTGATTTGTCCTCTTATCTTGAGAGTTTGAGGAGTGGTAATTCCTGCCAGTGCATTACACGATATGGTTGGATTCATTTCTTCCTCTTCTGGGGCTGGTTCCTGGTGTATATCGTCTTCTTGTTCATTTTCTTCTTCCTCTTCACAATCTATGTAAAATAATTTCTTCTCAGCACACTTATGACCTTTAGTGTATTTGCTATCACAACCGTAGCAAAGCCCTTTTGCTCTTTTTTCTTCCAATTGTTGTGGTGTCAACCTTGTAGGTTGTGGAAATCTAGGCGTAGCAACACTTCCTTCTTTATAGAATTGAGTGGTAGGCTTCCTTGTCGCCATAATTTTACATTCAACTTTTCTTGCCAACCTGAATGCCTTCTCTAATGAATCAGGTTCCAAAACCCAAAATTCATGTTGGATGTTATCCTTTAAAGTGCCTATGAAGAGATCAATCCTGTGTTCCTCTAGAATATCAGTTACCCTTATATTCAATTTTTGGAAGTCCTCAATATGCTCCCCCACTAAACCCTTTTGTTTGAGATTTATCAATTGGCTAAAGAAGGTGTTGCTCTTTGTATCCTCATAATGTGCTATCATTTCCTCCGTAAAAATTGACCAAGTGACAATTTTTTTACGGGAGCAAAGCCATCGATACCATACAAATGTATTTTGCTCTAAATGTAAAGTTGCAATGCGTACCTTTTGTGTGTTTTGCACGTTATGGAGATCAAAATATTGCTCCATCTGTAGTATCCATGTTACAGGACCCTTTCCATCAAACTTCCTCATATCCATTTTTGGAATATGGTGGTTCTTCCCGCCAACATTCGAGTTTATGAAATCATGATTAACATTTATTTTGTTCTCATCAGGAGGTTCTTCTCCTATATTTCCGCCATTAGGAATCATTTCCGGTTTTAAGCTTGTCATCAAGCCTTCCATGTATGCTTTTAGATCACTCTTCATGTTTTCCATGTTGTCTTTCATGTCATCCATCTTAGCTTCCACGCCATCCATTATGCCTTTCTTCAAACCGTCCATCTTCACTTCCATGCCTTCCATCTTAGCTTCCATGCCTTTCTTCAAACCGTCCATCTTCACTTCCACGCCTTTCTTCAAAACTTCCATTTCATTTTTTGTTGCTTTTTGCGAGAGTGAAATTTGTTGCACTTGCTCGTGTAATTTTGATAGATCATGTTGCAATTCTTCATCTTCATGAGTCATAGTAGAACCTTCTGAAGGCTTAATGGGTGTTGAATTATTTTTAGGGGCCATTTTAGAATCCAATATTGATATCTATTCTACAAGCTGCCCTTGGAATCAATTCGAATTGATTCTTCAAACAAGACTTATGCAATTCGGAAAAAGGAAATACACACCTTTTACTAGCTTTTAGGAGCTCGCTATTGAAATTGAATTATCTCTGTAATTAAAAATATTCAATATCTGAAATTAAGCGCTGTAGTAGCCCTCTGAAGCTTCTTTCAAATGCCACAAGTCTGACCTGATTTGGATTCTCCAAGACAAAGTTGTGTCCAATCTCCCACAATGACCTAATTCTGGACTGGTTCAGTAGAGCGAACTTGTACGACTTGCCACGTGTCACTGTTTTGTCCTTTGTCTCTGAAATTGATAGCCAAGAAACTACAGGCCGTGTACTTGCGACCACTTTTGACGGCACTCCAATCCAATATCCAGAGAGAGAGTTATTGAACTTTTCCCACGATCACCTCTTTAAGATGAAATTCAGGAGCCTGAAAAAGCACTACCTTCCACAGATCATATCTCCAAAAATATTGCGAACCAAGCTCTGAAATTTTTTTATGAATTTCCTCAGGATTTCAGCTTCGTACCATATGAATTTCAGATTCTGAACCTTCGTAGAAAAAAAATTTATAGCGCAAATGCCACGATGACCTGTTTAGGAGCCTGAAAAAATACCTAACTTCCACAGATCATATCTCCGAAATTATTGCGAACCAAACTCTGAAATTTTTATACAAGCTTCCTCAAGATTTTGGCTTCGTACCCTAAAAATTTCAGCTTCTGAAACTTCGTAGAAAAAAAGTTATAGCGAAAATGCCACGATGACCTGTTTGGAGCAGCGAAACCCTAGAATCCAAAGCTCTGATACCAAATGTTGTGTAACCAGCTCCAAAAATAGAAGAAAAGAGATATCAACGCCTTAGAAACAAGCCACTTCGAGGGGGCAACCTCCAATACATTACATAAATGAACAATTCTTGGATGATACAATTTACAAAACCTCCTTTCTATATATAGGAGTCCATGGGGCCATAATGTAATCCTAGTGGGCCACAATGTAATCCTAGCCGACCTAACAATAATAATTTAAGGGCACAATAATAACAAAAGGGGGGTTACAAGGGTACAACAATAACAATAAGGGGTTTACACTAACAATAATAAGGGGCTATACTAGTGATATAGGGACCTAACATTTTTAAGGGTCCATTACTACTCCACAATTTCAAGTAGGCCAAGGGCTACATCAGTAAGAAACTGGACTACTATACAGTGCAGATAAGTGTGACTTGGAAGCAAAGAAAGGAATATTGTAAGCAGTACTAAGGAGAAGAAAATCGGGTCTCAGATTTGGATCACCACATCTTGGATGCATCATAAAAGGGATGAGTGCATTCACATCATGAAGGAGGATTGTTGCATCAAGAAGTTATCACTCTTAGGCATCATGTATAGAAGGCCGAGGAGAGGTCTCTAGGAGGCCAAGGCTAGATCAAAGGATGGTAAAAAAGGAGTTCATTGTTTAGAGCTAGGAACTGAGTTTCCTAGTGTTGGTGCGGTGCAGTGAAAAAGGAAGGTATCAACTAGAGAAACTGATAAGATCAGTGATAAGAGTCTTGGACACATATTGGTGCCAAGGGTCTGTTTCATGGTTATGGTACTCGTCAATTGAAGATCTATAAGAAGAATTACTTTCGGGTTTTCCTCTCCAAGAGGGAGAGTTTTTGCCCTGGATTGCTAGCCTAAAATTTGTGTCTCTTATGCATTTGATAATTGACTTGATGAAGAACATAATAATCTAATGAAGATAAGATATAATTGAAGGAAGCATAAAAAAATCACAAGTAATTATCATGAAAGATAAATTTCAATAAAGATCTAATTTATGAACAATAACCTAGCATATTTGAGACCTGTTTTTGTTTCTCTTTTGAAGATAATATTTTTTCCAAAAAGTATTTAAGACTATCATGATCTATTTTTACCTTGAAGTGTCTTCGAATTAGGTAAGGTCTCCATTTCTTTAGTGCATGTAGTATTTCCAACATTTCCTTCTGAAAAATATGTTTGTGTAAATACTTTCCTTTGATTGGAAAACTTTCAAAGAAACGGGTCTTCCTTCTTGCATTAAAACCACACCAATTCAATTTTCTGAGGCATCACATTCCAAAGTAAATGTTTTTGTGAAGTTTGGTGTAGCTAAGACCGGTGCTTGGAGCATTGCCTCTTTAATATGTTCAAAGGCCTTAGCTTCTTCTCGAGTCCAAGGAAATGTATATTTCTTCAGTAATGATGATAGATGTGTTGTTATTCTCCTATAATTCTTAAAAAAATTGCGAGAATACCCTGCCAACCCGAGAAGTCCTCGAAGATGCTTTATGGTTGTGGGGATTTTTCATTCCTTAATGGATTTAATTTTGATAGGTTCTACATTAAAACCCTCATGAGATACAATACGACCCAAATATTCCACCTCCTATACTCCAAAGAAACATTTGTAGGTTTTTCATATAATTGTTTCTCCTCCAATAGTTTGAGCACCCTCTCAACATGTTGAACATGATCCTTCCAAGACTTTGTAGATTAGTATATCATAAAAAAATAATAACAAAAAATTTATAAGGAAGGGTTTTAAAATGGAATTCATCAAACGTTGAAATGTGGAAGGTGCATTAGTAAGGCAAAAAGGCATGACCAAAAATTCATAATGACCCTCATGAGTTTTTAATGTTGTTTTCAGAATTTTGTTAGTCTTCATTCTAATTTGATGATATCCTGAATGAAGATCCAACTTGGTGAAGTAAATTTCTCCATGTAATTCATACAACAATCCATCAATGACAGGAATGGGAAATTTATCTTTAATATTGAGGTTGTTGAGCTCCCTATAATCCAGACACATATGCCATTATCCATCCTTCTTGTGCACTAATACTATTGGAGTAGAGAAATAACTTTGACTAGGTTGAATTATACCAACCTCTAGCATTTCTGCAACCATGCGTTCAATCTCACTCTTTTGGGCATAAGGATATTTTTAGGGCTTGGTGTTTGGAGAAACACTTCCTGGAATCAAATGATATCATGATCATGATCACGAATAGGTGGGAGGCCTTCGGGAGTCTCAAACATCTTGGAATGATTGTCCAAGAATTTTTGGAGATATCGATAAATATATGATTTCGATATTTGAACCTCTAGTGATCATAATTGTCAAATTACACCTCATTTTTCTTCCTTCAAAATATTTTTCATGACATTAGAGTTGATTATATTTCCTAGTTTCCCTATGATACCCCTTAATTCAACTGCGTTTCCTTCCCAAAAAAAAATCAAGAAAATTTCTTGAAAATTAAAAGCTATCATCCCCAAATATTGTAACCATTGGACTCCTAGTACAACATCAACACCACCCATTGGAATGGAAGGAATTGGAGTATTCAATACATATTCCCCCATGTTTATCTTGATATTATGGGAATTTCCAGAGAAATTTATAATTCCTCTATTTGCAACCATCACTTGACACTCTAGTGTTGGATATAGGAAGTAATTCAATTCCCTGGTGTTACACGTCATTTTATCACCATGACATTTGATTTTGTGTATGGTTCTATCACCATCCATATCATGTTCCCTTAGAGGTAAAAAACACTCGTTTTCCTGAAAAATGTCTTGGAAATTGGAGAAAAGCTCTATAATCCCTTAAAATATTACCTACACATTTTTTATAGCCTTTTCTTGCACATGCGTTGATGCTTCTTCTATTAGCCGTAGCGATCGTTGCTCTGTTCGACACTAAAACGTGCGCAACCTCGTGAAAAGTAAGTAAAAATAAAAAATAACTTCTAAAAGCCTAGTTTGTCGAATATTTTCCCAACTGGAAGCCTCTAGAGTCCCAACAGTTTGAGATTTATCCCTCTACTCATGGATCTTATCCCTTGGTCCAAGGAAATCAAATCCCTTCATGGGAGGAATCCATCCATATCTTAACTGATCTGAAACTACGTCAATCTTTCTATAAATTGAACGGAAGTTCCAGGTTGAAGGGTAGATACCAATGTGAATAAAGTCTGATTTGTATAGTTTCTAAGCTAAAAAGAGATCCATATGTATTATCATAAATTAGAAAGAGCAATATTACGACCAGATCCCTTGATGTTGTATAACGTGTCTGAGAAATTGTTTTCCTTTAGTCTAATAAGCCTTCCTCTCTAGAATGACTAGCATGAAGTCATAGACACAAAGATGTGATCTTCAATGAATATCATGATCATGATCACGAATAGGTGGGAGGCTTGGAGATATATAATGATATCCCCAAATCTAAGGACAATCTAAGGACATAATACATGCAAATGCTCCTTCATCAATAACAATGCAAAAAACTTGTCTTGATTTGACTAATACTAGAATTTGAAAAGCCATTTGATGTGGCAGTCTAGGTACAAAATTTTCGAGATCAAAGACAATCAAATTCGAGTCTTGAGGATAAATAGCTCCTATAGCTGATAATAGTAATTTTCTCTAGGCTGGAGAGGACTGAAGCACTTTGAGAGTCGACATTGCTGAAGGGGATATGGCCAAATCTTCAACAATGTTGTAATTCTGAGTGGCTCTCGCATGTGGATTGAAAATCAAGTTTCAAAGTACACCTTCGGCAGGCGGTTTAATCACTAAATTAGGGTTAGGTTTATTGATTTTTAGTGGTTCAAAAACTGAAGGAGTTAATACTGGTGGTTGACTGGATGATTCAACTTCTTTACAAGTTACAGGACTCTTAGATCCATATTCTTCATATCATGTCGCAACCATGACCTGAGACATCATCAAAATATTTTCCAATGAATTGGAAGAAGATCCAATCATTTTTCTATCTTGAGATGGAAAAGGATCTTTTAAGATAGCAGGTGTGGATGAACCTTTGAAAAATTTGGATACCTCGGCCCAATGTGGACACTCTTTGGTGTAGTGATCCTCATCACAGATAATACAAGGATAAAGAGGTTTCCATTTTTCATCTAATGGTTTGGTTTTTTTATCTTTATCTTTGGGAGAAGTGTTTTGTTTATTTTTACCCTTCCATTTCTTCTTATTTCTAGATTTATCTTTAGTTTTAGATGAGTCTACGACGTGAATTTCGATAGAATTTTCAAGGGAAGGGTCTCTTTTAGGTGAATCTGGAAGAGTTATAATTGGAGAAGTAGATTTAGATGATTTCTTCTTACTCTTTTTTATATTAAATATACCAATTACACCATCTACAGAATGAGAACTAGAAGGAGTTGCAATAAGTTGACCTTGGTGTGGTAAATCAATAATTTTTTCATATACAGTACCAGATAGCATGTATACAAGGTCTAAGTACTATGCTTGGGTTATGACCCGTTCTTCTATTACAATGCCTCCCTTAGCTACATCCTCAGTAATATTTGGAAGTAATGATTTAATAAACCATTTCGCCAAAATTTGGTCTGGAATAAAAACTTTCACTAAACGTATTCTATGTCGCCATTCATGTATGTGATCTAAAATGTAGGTAGACGTACTTTGTTTTAATGAAGTTAAAACTTATGTTCCATTTTCATAATGTATTGGAAACTGAAAATGAGTTAGGAAGGATGTTGCTAAAGAATTGAAATTATTGAAAGAGCTGCGTGGTAACTCGATGTACCACTTCACAGCTAAATCGATCAATGTTCTCTAAAAAAGTCTCAATCGAATGGAATCATCGATTAAGGAGTTGGATGCGCACAAAAGATGATAAGTCATCACATGATTTGAGGGTTCTTCTCCTGGTTTTCCTTAAAACTTTGGTATATCACTGAGCAACTTAGTTGGCATTGATGGCAAAAACAGAAGATAATAAATTGGATCATTCATTAGCCGAGACAAGTATGGTAAGTCTAAAGTTGCAATGAATGGTAACCGACGGTTAGGGTCTTGTTGTGCAAAATAATAACCTTGAGGAACAATACTAGTACCCGAACAAGGATATCCAGGATAACCTGGGATAACCTGAGTAGATGGTATTGGAATACCTCTAGGGTATCCAGGGTTAGCAATACCAAACTGAGGTTGAGATGGTATTTGATATGTATAACTAGGTTGAGATGGTATTTGATTTTGTCCCATTTGTCCATATTTAAATTTCCCTTGAAATGGTTGACTCTAAACAAACTGACCTGTAAAAGGTTGGCTTGTTTGAACTGTAGTTGCACCAGGTTGTCCTACAAAAGTTTTATTAGTAGACTGAGATGTAGGTCTAGTTTGATAAGTAGTAACCTGAGGGATTAGTTATTTTTTTTTTACAACTTTTGCTACTTTCCCTACTTATCTTGATTACTCTTGATATTGTAGATGTCGACATTCCTTAAAAATTACATTGGTTCTGATGATAGTGTATGTTGTAGTACACGGAACATCCCTTCCATGACTTGGGTTATCTATTCACTCACTGGCGAGTTAGTCTCTATTCATGGGATATGCCTTGGTAAAAAAAAGAACAATATTTCAGAATATAACGCAATCATTGAGCTATTATCTGATTCCATCACATCTGATATTTGACGTTTGATTGTTAGGTTAGATTCTCAACTCATTTTATTACATTTAAATGGTGTTTATGATATTAGAAATCCAGCTTTGTTAAGAATGTTTTTTAAGGTTCGTCTCTTGGAAAGACAATTTGATTATATCGAATATCAACACATTTCAAGAAATTTAAACACATTGGTTGATGCATTAGCTAATCGAGTTTTAAATAAACAACTGCAACATTATAAGTTTAAAAAAACAATATTTAATCCATACTGAGCAAGATACTTAGAGAATGAAAGTAGTAATATCATTAGGTTAAATAGTTTCATGTCAAAAAATATTACATCATCTGTGATAATAGGTATCAAACATCTTATGATCTAAAAGATGCTGATACAGAAAACAAAATATCAACCTAGATCGACCATCATCTATCCATGATGATGATCATGATAGCAAACTATGGCACATGCTACCCTATGTAGAAATCTCCTAAATGGTCCTACGACACCAGTCACATGTCTCTGAAGCTTGAGAGGTATATCATCTATCCCTGTTTCTAAAACATCAATAGTCAACCTCTCTAGGTTGTGCTCCAGCTCTGCAAGGATCTCTACTACATCATTCTATGGTGGGTATGAATTAGGTTGTGCCTCTTGTCTATAAAAGTGACGAAGCACTACTGGTCATGTTGGACCAACATATGCATTTAAAATTTTATCACTATTGGACGATAGAAAATAAAATACAAATCAGATAACATAAGAACTTCAAAATTATTTTCTTACCTGTTACATCCCACTATACCCCTGGTGGAAGTGATGTGTAAATATCACCTCTAAAATCCATCCCTGCATAAGGAAAATCTTCAATCTTGAAGATCTGGTTCCTAAGCCATATAAAGGACTAAGGAGTAAAGCAAACCACTACACCACCATCGCCACCATGGCGAGCCATCAATTCTACCAACGCAACATACGTGGTTCCCGAGGTCCTGTGGGATCCAACAGAGACTACTGAGGTGCGAGGAGTGGGATCCTCTCTAAAGAAAAAGATACAAGAATGCCCCCATACTTGAAGTTTTTTAACTTCCCATTCTTAGCTCCTGTGAGTTGGCCCTTCATGTTAGCCAACACTCCTTCACTCCAGTTGAAAAATTTTCCCCTAGAACATTCAACTGCAGTCTGCATTTGTGCTTTGGTAGCCACATGCAGATTTTCACTCCCACACAACCTGGTAACAGTGAATGAAATGATCTTGAGATCCATTCACACAGTAGTTTTTATATCAATATGACCTTCCTTCAACTCTAAATCTAGGCTACAGTATTCAACCATGTAAGAAGAAGTGGGAAGACCACCTTGTCTTGTCTCAAACAAGGAAATGTCCCTCCCTCTACGGGGTAATATAGTGAGGAAATATATATCCTTTGGCTTGATCACAAGCCTATGGTCTCCAATAATGAAACATTGATCTCAAACATCCCGTGCATTCACTAGTCTAGTCAGCATCTCAACTTGTGCTTTCATACCTTGAATAGCCTAGAACTTATACAAGCCAAAAATTTTCAATGAGTAGATTGTTCCCAAATCATCCATAGCTTCATTGGCTACAAGTTCATGCTCTCTTTCTCACCATTACAATATGATTGTCAACCTAAAAATCATCAATTTAATCATTAGAAACCAGTTGGGAGAATTTTCAGCCATTTTTGTGAAAAGGAACATGTTTTTCAAAACCCCATGGTGCTTGCGCAGGTTCTGTGTGTAAACAGTGCATTTTTGCGTACACGCTACAAATTAAACCCGCGGTGGCTATTAAAAAAATCATCAGGGTGCTCGGTTTTCTCCACGAAAACCTGCGCACCCCCGAGGGCGGATCTTAAAGCATGGTTTCCCTCTAAAAATTGCCCTAAAATCTTAAAATAAAAAACTCAATAGATGAAAACAAAGATAATGATGATGTGGAATACCTGGTATAGACGATTCTCAAAATGGTTGGTCGGTTCTCTTGATATAAACTCTAGAATATTTAGGGAAAAAACTCTTTCTGCTCTGCTTTGAAAACTAAAAGGTGAAAATGATTTGTTTAAAATTATTTTTGTAGTTTTAAATGAATAAAATAATATTATTTTATTTATTTTTACTTTAGAAGTAAAATTAAAATGTTTTTCCTTTTTTAGAGTAGATGTTCATAATTTTTTTATTTTTTGTACAGGAAACAAGATATTTTATGGAAAGAATCATTTTGACATTGAGTATAATTTTATCACTTTTTTGGGCTCTATAAAAATACGAAAAATAAAAACACTAGAGTCCTCTTTTAAGCCCTTTTCAAACACTATAAACATGAAAATATCATTGAGTACTTGGCTCTTCGAACTCGTTAAAGTTAAATGGACAATCATGCATTCAGTATAAGTTTACCCCTTTTCCGGACTGAATTGGACTATTTACGAAAAAGGTATACATTGATGAAGCATGGTCAATAGAGTTCCCTCCTGCATTATTTTATCCTTTTTCAGGCTTGAGGGACTAAATTTACGAAAAATAACACCATGGAGTTTACTTATGTTTTTCTTCTAACTCCCTAAAACTAAAAAACATCGAGTTAATCCTATGATGGACTCATTAAAATTAAACAGTACAGGACTTGTTGATCACAACAGGACCGAACCACTCCTTCTTAGGGTTCGTTTTTAAATACTAAGATGGAATCATCTAAAGGGTGATCTTACACAACAAGAAAATGTTATCCTCCTCAAGCTTGACAAAAATAAAGAGGTACTTTCCAGAAATGGTGGGGGGGAAAGTGACAAAAAGAATCCATTCATTGTCCTTATTTTAGAAAGAAACATGTTGCTCTTGAACATGAAACTTTTCGCACTTGTACCTGGGATGGGAAATCCTTTTTCTTACAGTTAATCAAATCACATTGAAAGTCTTCAGTCAGTTTCTGGGTATTATCTTTAGATCAAATGTTGCCAAACCATTTACAGTTTCATTACGTGTTCAAGAGAAAATTCAATTTATCATTCATAGCAAACATTTGTCTCCATTCGCGTTGACCATCCCTGATTTAGTCCTTGCAAAAAATTTCTTCAAAACTTGATCTAATGGTTTTGTGTTGTAGGCTTTCCTGTGACGGATCACTTTCTATCGAAATCAACTCATTATCTAGAAATTTGATTTAGAATCCTATTAGCACCTTGGAATTTGCATGCCCTAATAGCAGGTTTTTCGCCTTCGACGATAGGCTCTCATCATTGACCTTTGATCGATTGAATCTATGAGTCTTCGACTGAAAATCATTCATTCACACTTCATAGATTGTGCTAAAGTACTTTGAGACCCATTGTCATTATTGGTGTTTTCTCTCACGCTTGTTAACGGTTTGCATCATTGACCAGTAATCAAGTGGTTTCTACCATGTTCAACTTGGATAAAATCAATCACATGGACAAATTTGTGCTAGTTCGAGAAGCAGGAATCAGGACCTTGGATCTAGTTTCCACCATCTAGGCTACGAGGAGCTATGTATTCATAATATATTAGAATTCTTATGACATATGGTTGTGCCCATACTGTGTCTACTTTTGATGTAATACTGACACCATATCTGCACCAGAACACTTAGTTATTTTTTTCTTTGAGTATGGGAATTCCTACCTCAGTGATGATATATATTTGCATTGAATGTTTTTACATGTTTTCGGCCAGTGTCTCCAATCCAATCCTTGGAATGATAAAGCGCTTCACTCTTCAAAAAAAAATTCTCAGACTTTCCACTTTAGGGGGAAATATGTTACACATCATTTTTTCAGCATGACATTTGACTATTCATATGGGTCTATCACCATCCATATCATGTTCCCTTAGAGGTAAAAAACACTCATATTCCTAAATCAAGTCTTGGAAATTGGATAAAAGCTCTATAAAACCCTTAAAATATTACATGAGCATTTTTTATTGCCTTTTCCTGTGCATGCGCTGATGCTTCTTCCATTAGCTGCGGTGATCGCTGCTCTGTTTGCCACTAAAACCTGTGCAACCTCATGAAAATAAAGTAAAAATAAAAAGTAACTTCTAGAAGTCTAGTTGGTCGAATATTCTCCCAACTAGAAGCCTCTAGATTCGCGCCAGTTCAAGATTTATCCCTCTACTCATGGAGCTTATCCCTTGGTCCAAGGAAATCAAATCCCTTCATGGGAGGAATCCATCCCTCTCTTAATGGATTTGAAACTACCTCAATCTCTCTATAAATTGAGCTGAAGTTTCAAGTTCAAGGGTAGATACCAATGTGAATAGAGACTGATTTTTATAGGTTCTAAGCTAGAGAGAGTTCATAGAGTTAATATTTTCTATGCTAGTGAGTTGTTGTTGACACGTTGAAGATCACATCTTTGTGCCTATGATTTCATGCTGGTAATTCTAGAGAGGAAGGCTTATCAAACTGAAGGAAAACGATTGCTCAGAAACATGGGAGAAATCTGTACAACATCAAGGCATCTGGTTGTAACATTTCTCTTTCTAATTTATGATAATACATATGGATCTATTTTTCTCATTGTCTTGTTTCTGAATTCATGGAAATGATGTCAATACTTAGATTCCTTGATCACTAAGTTGGATTAGTATTTATGATTATTATATACTGAAGGTTCTTTGATCATTTGTCTTGTTTGTGATTACAGGTTATTCTCATCATTGAAGAACTACTTTGGAGTGAAAGGAAAAATACTGCATCATAAATCTCGGTTGAAAAGTAGGAGCATGTCCTCTTTATTTCATGGTTGTAATAATATAAAATACAAATAATCTAGAGAAAGAGATATTCAATGGATATTTGTTTCTAGCTACTCATTGGAGTACTAGGGAGATCGCTCGTGTTTGCAAGAGGGATTAATCCTGGTAACACCTGGCTATCTTACAATGAATAAAATTATGGGTACTACCTGAATGAATCAACAATATTTCCTTTTTATTCTTGATATATCCTTCTATCTTGAGAGTTTGAGGAGTGATAATTCTTGACAATGAATTACGGTATATGATCGGATTCATTTCTTATTCCTTTGGGTTTGGTTCCTGGTGTATATCCTCCTCTTTTGATGTTTCTTTTTCCTTTTCTTCCTCCTCTTCACAATCTATGTAAAATATTTTCTTCTCAATGCACTTATAACCTTTAGTGTAGTTTCTATCACAACTATAAAAAAACCATTTTTTCCTCCAATTATTTTGGTTTCAACCTTGTAGGTTGTGGAAGGCTAGGAGTAGCAACATTTCCTCATTTATAGTTGTGAGTGGTAGACTTCCTTATTGCCATAATTTCATTTTCAATTTTTCTTTCCACCATGAATGCCTTCTCCAATGAATCAGGTTCTCAAATTTGAACCTAATTTTGGATGTTACCCTTTAAATTTTTTATGAAGACATCAATCCTATGTTCCTCTAGAATATCAGTTACCCTAGTATTCAAATTTTGGAAGTCCTCAATGTGCTCCACCATTGAATCCTTTTTTTTGAGATTTATCAATTAGCTAAAGAATGTGTTTCTCTTTGTATCCTCATAATGTGTTATCATGTCCTCCCTAAAAAATTACCAAGTGACAAATGGTTTATGAGAACAAAGCCATCGATACCATACGAACATATTTGGTTCTAAATATAAAGTTGCAATGCGTACCTTTTGTTTGTGCTACACATCATGGAGATCAAAATATTGTTCCATCTGTAGTATCCAAGTTACCGTATCCTTACCATAAAACTTTCTCATATATATATTTGGAAATTGGTGGACCTTAAACCCAACATTGGAGTCTCTAAAATCATGATTTGAATTCCTTTTATTCTCATCATGAGTTTCATGGAATACCTTTTCACCATTAGGAAGCCTTTCTTGTAGAAAATTTTTCAAACCTTCCATTTATTCTTTTAAACCATTCATGTTTCCTTTTAAACCATCCACGTCGCATTTTAAACCATCCATGTCACCTTTTAGTTCATCTTTGGTTTCTCTTTGTGAGAGAGAAATTTTTTGCACTTTGTCCCGTAAATTTGATATATCATGTTGTGATTCTTCCTCTTCATGCAACATAGTAGAGCTTTCTGAGGGATTAATGGGTGTGGAATTATTTTTTTTGGTAGGAATTTTAGAACCTAATGTTTATATTTATGCTTCAATATTCCCTTTGAATCACTTCAAACTTATTTTTCAAAGAAAATTTATGCAATTTAAAAAAATATATACACACCTTTTTCTTTCTTTTAGGATCTCGATATTTCAATGGTTGTAACTATGTAATTTAATATCTCCAAGGTCTAAATTTCGGTCCTGTTTTAGCCCTATGAGTATTCTTTCCAATGCCATAAGTCAAACCAATATTAAATTCTTCAATATATATTTATGCCAAATATCCCATGATGACCTGATTATGGACTGGTTTAGTAGAGGTAAGTTGTATGGGATCCCTCATGTTACCATTTCAACATTTCGCTCTGAAATTGCTATAGGGAAAACTATAATCCATGAAAATTTGGTAACATTTTACAAAATTCAAATCTGATATATAAAATGAAAGTTATGATGATTTTCCTTAGGTCACTTGTTTGAGATGAAGTTATGGAGCTTGCGAAAACCTTAACTTCCTTAGATCATATCTCTAAAATGATAGTGAACAAATATCTAAAATTTGTACATAAGGTTCACCAATATTTCATCTCCACGTGGTTACAATTTCATATTTTTAATCTTCGTATAAAAAAAATTATAGAAAAAATTCCAAGATGACCTATTTGAAGAAGCAGAACCCTAGAATCCAAAGATTTGATACCAAATGTTATGCAATTAGCTCACAAAATAGAATAAAAGATAGATCAATGAATTTAAAATTAGCCACTTTGAGGGGGAAACCTCATTTACATTACATGAATAATTATTGGATGATACAAATGACAAGACCTCCTTTGTATATATAGGAGTCTAAGGGGTTACAATATAATCAGAGCCTACATAACAATAATAATGTAAGGGCACAAAAATAACAATAATGGGTTTCTATGCGACACAACAATAAAAATAAGGGGACTACATGGGCACAATAATAAAAATAAAGGGGCTATACTAGTATTATAGGTACCTAACACTTCGATATTTGTCGTCGCAGATAAATTGTAAAATAATTAACAATTAGGAGAAATAATACCAGTTGTTGCAATAGTATTTTAGTAGTGAAATTTTCACAAGACCAAATATAAGCAGTTTTGGAAATAGAATGACAATACTAAAGGAAAATGGCTACTGAAGTGAACAATACCTCAGGATGCAGGTGAGAAAGATAATTTTGTTCCTTACAAGATATTTAATGCAGGAGATAGAGGACATGGATCGCAACCTGAAGAGAAGCATAATAGAGGTGATGGTAGGAAACAGTTGTAGTGTTGGATATGTGGAAAAGAGAATTTTAAGAAGTATTATCCAATGTATCAGGGCGGTAGGCCTAAAATATATAGTGCTCAGGAGGCACAAACATTTGGGGATGTTGGATAGAGAATTCCTCGGATCTATGCAAAAATGGATAATAGTCAGGTGGATCACCAGGAATTTATTATTGAGATGGATGGTAAGCTCTATGATTGAATTTTTTTTATTTTTATTGACCCTATATCTAATTGTAGCTATGTTAACCTTGACCTGGTGGATAAGTTTGGTTTGAGAAAAGAAGTGCATGAAAAATCGTGGTTGGCGTAGTTGGCTACAAGTACTAAGAAAATAGTTCATCATTGGGTAAGAGTTTGTGTATTTGAGATGAATGGTATGAATAAATTAGCACATCTGAATGTTCTTTCATTGGGATCGTAAAATATACTTCTAGGTATGGACTGATTGTATCTTCATAGGACTAAGGTGGATTTTTATGAAAAGGGCTAGTGAATGCTTGGATGACAATGGAGAACAAAGAATCTTGTAGGGAAATAAGAAGGCTACATCAGTTAGAATGGTTACAACTATGCAGGAAAAGCGCAATCATAGGAAAGGGTGTGTATTTTTTGTAGTGCATGTTTCCAGTGATAAATTTAAGGATGTTGAGGATGCAAAAGTATTGAAGAGGTATTTGGTTTTATAACAGTTTCATGATGTATTTCTAGAAGAGATTTTAGAGTTTTCACCTCACAACGAAGTGAAATTTTCTATTGAGTTGGTATCAGGAGTAAAACTAGCATCAAAAACATTATACAGGATGAGGACTCTAGAGTTAGTGGAACTGAAGTTGTAGCTGAAGGAAAAGCTTGATAAGGGATACATTATGCCGAGTGTGTCACCTTGGGGTGCACCGGTTTTTTCTGTGAAGAAGAAGGATGGTACTATCAAGTTATGTATTGATTACAGGCAATTGAACATGGTGATGATTAAGAATATGTAGCCTTTACCAAGGATTGAGGAATTTTTTTATCAATTGAAGGGAGCAAAAATGTTCTCGAAGATTGGTTTGAGATCAATATATCATCAGGTGTGCATCAAAGAAGAGGACATCTACAAAAACTCTTTTCAAACTAGGTATGGACATTATGAGTTTGTTGTGGTTCTTTTTGGTTTTAATAATTCTCTAGATACCTTCACGTGTTTGATGAATAGTTTATTGCATCCTTATCTGGACAAGTTTGTGATTGTATACATTGATAACATATTGATATATTTTAATAATGAGGAAGAGAATTTCAAACACTTAATAATAGTGTGCATATTGCTAAGAGGGAATTAGTTTTATTGAAAGCTTAATAAATGTAGGTTCTTTAAGAAAAATGAACATTACTTGGGACATGTTGTTTCCAAGGAATAATTAGAAGTGGATCCGAAAAAAATCAGATCTATCATGTAACAAGAAGCTCCTAGGATTATGGATGAGGTCAAATCATTTATGGGGTTGGAAGGTTAATAAAAGAATTTCACCAAGCACTTCTCACAAATTACATATCCTATTACATCCTTGTAGAGGAAAGGAAATAAATTTGAATGGACGAAGTAATGTGAAACTGCTTTTTAGCAGTTGAGGTAGTTGCTTACAAACACTCTAGTTGTAAAGATTGGAGATCTAGAAAAAGAGTTCGTGGTGTGTACAAATTCTTGTAAGACAGGGCTTGGTGGAGTCCTATTGTAGGAGGGACAGGTGGTATGATAAAATTAAAGGAAACTAAATGAGCATGAGCAGAATTATGCGGTGCACAATCCTGAGTTGGTAGTGATCATTCATGCATTGAATATGTGGAGGCACTAACTTCTTGGCAAGAGATTTGTGTTGATGATTGATCATAATGGATTGAGGTACTTTTTTGACCAACCTAATATAGATTTTAGACAAGCTAGATGGTTGGCCATGCTCAGTCAATTTGACTTCAAGATCAGGTATATTAAGGGTAAAGAGAATAGGGTTGCAAATGTTCTTAGTAGAAGAGCGTAGGTAGCTTACATAACAATTATGAGTTCATATGGGACATATTTATATGATCAGATATTACAAGTAGGAAAATAGGATGGAAGGTACAAGGATGTTAAGCATAAGTTACAACAACAAGTAAAGGTGAACAAGATGTGGACTATCATCTCACGACATATGGTTTGGTGAAATGTAGGGACATGATCTATGTGTCAGATAGCAGCAAGTTCAAGAAGCTTATCTTGCAGGAATTTCATGTTAAGTTGTATTTAGTTCATTTGGGATATCAAAAGACTCTAATAGATGCGAAGAAGTTATACTTTTGGTCGAATTTAAAGAAATAGGTAGCTGATTTTGTCGCAAGGTGTTTATATTTTCAACATGTAAAACCATAGTGTATGCATCCAGGTTGTTTGCTACAGCTAATTTCCATTCTGGGGTGTAAATTGGAGATAATTTCCATGTATTTCATCACACGTTCGCTGAGAACATCTACAAAACATGATTCCATCAAGGTTATCATTTACAGGTTGAATAAGGTAGCTCACTTCATAGTGGTTAAGTCTACTCTAGTGAGGTAGCATAGGTATTCATCAGAGAGATAGTGAGATTACATGGTATTCCTAAGAAGACCATATATGTTAGTGATGTTAAGTTTACTTATAGGTTTTGGAAGGATTTATTTGCAATTTTGGGTACATATTTGGCCTTCAACACAACTTATCATCCATAGACAGATGGAAAAATAGAGAGGGTCAAAAATATTTTGGAGGACATGTTGAGAATGTATGTTATTCATCAGCATAAGAGGTGGGAGGAGTATGTTCCTGTTACACTAAAATTTTTCACCATGACATTTAGCTATCTATATGGGTTCATCATTACCTATTTATTTCTCCCTTAGAGGTCCAAAATCATAAAGTTCCTAAATCAAGTCTTGGAATTGGGAAAAAGCTTATTAAGACCCTAAAAAGCCTAACTCCACACTTTTCCTAGTCATTTCCTGCGGTGCTGTGGTTTATTGCTATAAAACCTACGGCACATCCTACACGTTCTGCTCATTAAAACTGTGGACCCTCGTAAAAGGTAAAATAAAAAGAAAAGTAAGTTCTAGAAGCCCAGCTGGTCAAATATTCTCCCAACTGGGGCCTTCTAGAAGTGCTATCTAGTCGAGCTTTGACCCTTCCATTCATGAACCTTTATCCCTTCATAAATGGAGCTATCCCTTGGTTTTTGCAGCTAAAATCCCATGATGAGAGGGCTTTATCCCTTCCTTATTGGAGCTGAAACTACCTCCCTTATGCTATAAATTGAGACCATGTTTCAATCTCAAGGGTACTTCTTAGTTGGAAGAAAGAACTCAGAACTTGGTAGTTTTGAGGTGAATTGCTGAAGAAATTATACTATCCACAATTGGCATCATTGGTATGAGAGAGATTACATACTCATAGCCATAGTCTTATGCTGATTCAGAGAGTTGGAGTCTTGTCAGACTAAGTAAAACGAATGTTCGGGACCCCGGAAGAACCTGTACAAACATCAAGGCGTCAAGGTTGTAAGGTTTCTTCTTTTATTCAAAGTTAATACAAATGTATTCTATTTTCTCATTAAGTTGTTCATCTATCTTTTGAATAATTTAATTCTTGGATTCCTTGATCACTAAGATTGATTATTTCCTTTTAAATATCATATCTTGTAGATGCTTTTGATCTTGTTTGCTTGTCTTTGATTGCAGATCTTACATGCTGGATCGATACTTTCTGGAACGACTAGATTGAAGACTGAGTAAGTTGGACTTCAGGTAGGAGCATCTCTTCATAGTTAATTAGTAATTCTTAAGCATAATGGTCTAGAGAAAATGGTCTACATTTGTTTGTTTGTTTCTAGATATCCTTAGGATACTAGGGAGATCACTCTTGTCCGCAAGAGGGATTTTTCTGTATAACAAAATTGCGACTCCACTGGGGAAAAAATATGAACTTAGTTTTCTTTTTTATTTTCAGTTTGATTTTTGAGATTCCTTTGAGATTTCTTTGACTTAGATTTGCTCAAAACTAGATTGGGTAGAAAAATTAATAGGATCCATGACTGTAAATCTGTATTTTTATTTTTCTCTACTTTTCCCGCCTTTCACACTTTTTTTTTAAAAACAGAGCGGTAGACTCCGCATCTTTTAGTGCAATATAGTGTGGTACCACATCTTATTCCATTAAAAACTGCAGACTTCTGGAAAATTTTAGAAAAAGTAGAAATTCTGTTTTCTGGAATCCAATTACTTGATTATTTGTTGTTATCCCAATTTGTCTTGACTGTCAAAGACCTCTGTTAAAAGTTTCTTTAAGCAATTCTATGTTTAAAGTGATATTTTCAGCTAGTTTGCTTTTATGAGTAAATGTTTTTCTTGTCCTCCCGTTGCTCTAAATCAGAAACTTCTGTATACCTCAACTACTTGGTATGTTATTGTTTTTCTGTTGAGCCATTGAACTTGATGCAATTATTACTCTTATGAAAATTTGATTTTGTTTTCATTAGCAAACTTAGAAAACCTTTTGGATTGATAAGGTCTGAATTTCAAATTAAAACTGTTATTGGATGCTTTATTTTCTTGCTGAAATAAGCAAAAAGATCTTGGTTAGATTACAAACTGAGCTAAGACATCCTCCAACTTTTAGATAGAGTTCAAGATTAGAGATTTCTTTTAGTTTTGAATTTTATAGTTTTAAGACTTTTAGTTTTCTTTTGGAAGAAGTTTTATTTTTGTTTATGATCTAAATGTTATAGGGAATTTCATTTTGAGCAAAGATATTTTTGAAATTGAGTTCTCTGAATTATCTTCTTTTCAAAGTCTCTCATGTAGGAAAGAAAGAGTTGATATTTTGAAAATTATTGAGTTCTCTCAACTCTTTCCTCTAGCTAGATTTCATTGAAAAGAAATGAGTTGTTTCTCATATAGATGCATTGTAGTGTATTTTGAGTCGGGTCATTAAACATCACCAAAGTTTCATTTCCGTACCTCTTGTCCTAAGAAATTACCAGTTAAAAGTAACGCTGAATTAAAATCAATCCAGAAATTTTATATATTTTCTAGGTCTCTTTTCCACCAACATATCTTAGGCTAGTGTTTTGGAATAGGTTTTAGTTAACTTTCCAAGGCAATAAAAACAAACAAGTAGTCGATCTTGTGGTAGGAAAATCCAATTGTAGTATGTATGCTCTAGGAAGCTCCTCCTAAAGAAGTTAAGCACGATATCATATCTGAACCAGTGAGGTAATAATACCTATCTCATTGGGAACGATAGAAGATGTGCAAGTAAAACGGTAAACCTTGGATAAACCATTATCGAGGACCCTGGGGTCACTTGTCGGTAAACCTTGGATTATGTCAAGGAGCCTTCAAGGGGATTGAGCTTGTTACTCTGCCCTTGCGTGTATATCAGATCATAGACTGTTCCCCCAGGTATATGTGTTCCTATTGGTGACCTTAGTGGCCATAAAATTTAGGATTCTTTCCCAAGGTGATGGTGGAGGGAAGGTCCCACTGTTCCTGGAGCAGATGTCAGCTAGACTCACTTAGACTCTCCGGAGGGTTCTCTTCATTCGAGATGGTTTAAGTGGAGAAACTTGCACCGGTCTGTTTCATTAAGCAGGTTGTCGGGGTAACTGTTCCAACCACCATTTCTACATTAGAATTCTATGATGTTGGATTTCATCACCAACTAGTGTTTTTAGTGCGGGAATCTACTGTTTGTGTGTGGATTGATCTCTTAGATTTTTTATAGGTGTGTGATTCATTTGGTTGTTGCCTTAGAGACTTTAGGACTTTTATTGAAATTTTCTTTGATTGCGCGTGATTAAAAGTTTTAATCGTGGCCGAATTACCAAGACAATCACGTAGAATGCAGGGGAAACCCCCTAAATATACACCAAGTCAATTAGAAAGACTTAGATCTGAAAGAGGACAAACATCTAGGAATGGATCAATAGAACAGGAAGAAACATCTATAATTATTCATCCTGATTACGAAGTAGATCAACCACAACCAGTGGATTTTACTCAGAAAATTTCGATTTCCGAATTAGTTGTACTTGCTTCTACAACAAGTGAATTATCAGAAACTAAACCTGCTACGTCTGAACCTACTTTAGAGTTTGTTACTCCAACCCCTGGTAATTATGATTCACCTAGAGTGAAGACTCGGATCACATAAGATTTTCCTCCTGGTCTCATTAGTATTGAAGAAGTTACTGGCATTGAAGAAGAAGTAGTTCTTCCTTCAACTCAGGAAACTTTAGATCTTAGAGAACGTGAATCAATTTTTTATAGTCCTTTTAGACAAGATGCTTGGTATTATTCATTGACAGACTTTCTATAGAACGCTGGTCTCAATTATTTTCCACCTCGAATTCCATTTCCTTCTACACCGAGAGTTTATAGATCTCCTTTAAACATGTCAGGTGAGTCATTCATGTTTTCTGAATCTCCAGAAACATATTTGTATGGTGGTCCTTTAGTTCCTGCAGGATACCAGTCGCTCTCTGGTACTTTCTCAGGGGCATCTCCTTTTCCTGATAAACGTACACTATCATCTAGACTACATGAATCAAATACTAGAACTATAAATGCGGAACAAATTTATATGATTTCCTGAAAATCTAAACCTGAATCTCAGTAATTTATGTTGTGGGGCACCTTTGCTAGTAATTTACACTGGGAGCAACTCAAGTTCAATACATGCCTCAAGGTCAATATCCACCTCAAGGTCAGTATCCAACTCAGGGTCCACAACCTCCTTTAGGGAAACAATTTTACCCGCAACAACAATTGTATCCTGGAGGTGGGAATTATCTAGTAAATTATCCAAGTTATGTTCCAAATTATCAGCCTAGTTATGGTCCTTCTTATCCACAACCTTCTATGGGACCTTCGTATCCTAGACCTAATACAGTGTGGGATCCATCTCAAGCTCACCAGAATTTGCAATCTAATATGCAGGTACCTTATTATCAGCCTCGACAACTGGTTGTTTATACTCATGTTCAACAACCTGTACAACCTATCCAACCTGTACAACCTGTCTAACCTATTCAACCTACTGTTCAAGTACCTGCATCAATTAGTGTTCAGCAACTCAATTCGAGTACACCTAGAACTCCAACCCAAACTGCTGCGCCAATTTTTGTTCAGCCTACCACACCTATTCCTAGAGTATCTACAGTTCCTGTATCTACATCCCGTTAGGTATCAATACCAATTCCTCAAGTTTCTGTTCTACAGTCTAGACCTCCACCCCATACTACTATTCATATGCCTACAGTACAACCTGGTACAAGTACGGTTATAATAAGTCAACCTCATTTTGCTTATCAACATTACCAAGGGCCGTATCAATATGGACCTGTAGCGCAAAATATAGTATATCAACCATACCCTGGGTATATGTACAAAATGCCTACTCAACCCCAATATGGTTAAGTTAATCCTGGTTATCTAGGGGGCATACCGATTCCTAATGCACAGGTTATTCCAGGATATCTTGGATATCCTCCTCTTAGAACTGGTATAATTTCACAAGACCCTAACCATTAGTTACCATTCATAGCAACTTTGGATTTACCTGATTTAACGTGCCTTACGAATGATCCTATCTATTATCATCCATATTGGCCGCCCATGCCGCACAAGTTGCCCAGTGATATCCCAAAGTTTGAAGGAAAACTAGGATAGGACCCTTCCAACCATGTCATGAATTACCACCTCTGGTGTGCATCCAAATCATTAAACGATTATTCTATTCGACTTAGAATTTTTCATAGAACTTTAATAGGAGTAGCTGCCAAATGGTACATTGAACTGCCACGAGGCTCTTTTAACAATTTCAACGCTCTAGCAACCGCTTTCTTAACTCATTTTTAGTTTCCAGTTAGATACGACAACAACACAGAATTATTAAGTTCACTAAAACAATCCACATCTACATACATATATGATCATATACATGAATGGAGACATAGAAGACGTTTGGTGAATTTTTTTATCCTGGATCAAATATTGGAAGAATGGTTTATCAAATCATTGCTACCAAAAATCACTGAAGATGTAGCTAAAGGAGGGGTTGTTACAGAAATACAAGTCATCACTCAAGCTCAGTCTCTTGACTTGGTATATACCCAGTCAGGTACATTGTACGAGAAAATTCCTGATTTACCGCATCCTGGTCAGATAATAGCAACTCCTTCAGCGTCTCATGCCACTGACGGTGTAATCGGTTTAGTTAGTACGACTAAGAGTAAGAATAAATATTCCAAGGTTACTTCTCCCATAATAACTTTACATGATTCACCAAAAGGAGAATCTTCCATGGAAACTTCTGCCAATATTCACATTGTAGATTCATCGACTACAATGACAAAATCTGGCAAAAAGAAGAAATGAAATAATAAAAATAAACAGACTTCATCCCCCAAGGAAAAAACTGATAAAAATGAGTCGACTAATAATAAACGGAAACCTCGTTATCCTTGTCTTATCTGTGATGAGGATCATTTCACCAAGGAATGTCCGCATAGGGCTGAGGTATCTAAGATCGTCAAAGGTTCATCTACCCCCACTGTCTTGAAGGATCCTTTTCCTGTTCAAGATAGTAAAATGATTGGATCTTCTTCTAATACATCAACAGATATTTTGATGACGTCTCAAGTAATGGTTGCGACTCGATCACAAGATTATGGTAGTAAAAATCTTGTTGCTGGTAAAGAAGTAGAAAATTCTAATTCTTCACCATCTACATCTCCTTCGATTTCCGATCCAGCTCATATCGAGAAACCTAATCCAGATTCATTAATCAAACCATCTGCTAAAGTTTTACTTCTTAAATCATCTTTCAATCCACATGCGAGAGCTACTCAGAATTACAACATTGTGGAGGATTTAGCAATATCTCCTTCAGAAATGTCGGCCTTGGAAGTACTACAATCATGCCCAGCACAAAGGAAATTACTCTTATTAGCAATTGGAGTTGTAGATCTTCAGGATTCGAACCTAATGGTCTTTGATTTAGAAAATTTTACACCTTGTCTCCCTCATCAAATGGCTTTTCAGATCCCGGTACTAGTCAAAAACAAACATTGCTTTCATACTGTTATTGATGAAGGAGAATCTACATGTATCATGTCGTTAAACTATTGGAAATCACTTGGTTCTCCAACCCTTAACAAATCACCAACAATCGTCAAAGCTTTTGATGGAAGAGGATTCCATCCTTTCAGAATTTTACAGGATCTACCTATAGAGGTCGAAGGTAAAACCATTAATTTAGATGTGGAAGTAGTTGATGCCCCTCTAGATTACAACCTTCTTCTGGGTCGAAGTTGGTCTTATGCTATGACTGTTTTCGTGTCATCCATCTTTTTATTAATCATGTTTCCTCATCGAGGAAATATTGTGAAAATCGATCAGCTCTCATATTATTCATCTGACCAAACTTCTACAGATAATATTCAGCATGTTGGAAAATCAACTATCCCTTATGAGGATGTAGGAGTAGGTTTAATCAAAGATTTCGTTTTAATGGGAAATTTTTCTATGCCTCCACCTAACGTGCCACGTAATATTGCTAATATCAATATGATTACATCAAGCACTATTGCATTTTTTGATCCTTGGATAGTGCCTTTAGAATCAGAATTGGATTCATTCAATGGCGTGTTGCCTTTGAGTCCTTCTGAGATATCATATCAAGCAGTACGGTCATTTTCTAATCCTTTATCAACTGATGATGATCTAATGAATGTGATCAATGAAGAATCATTTTCACCATCAAGCTCAGCTATAACATCAATTCCTGATCCTTTTCAACAAGTGTTTCATACTGATGAAAGAATTCGTGAATTCTTGTCCGTAGATGAATTACCATGGGATGATATCCATCATAGGTCATCATTTTTACCTGAGCTTGATTGATTTGAAAATAAATTTTCATCTATTTTTCCAATAGATTATGTCAATGAACCTCAGAGTCCAATATAAATTGAAAATTCAGATTCTGAAATTAATTTGGGAAATATTTATTCTACGGTTCCCATTAACATATCCATTAAACCAGGAATTATTGAAAACATTCATATAGGTGCTTCGTGTATGTCAGATGAAATTTCTACATATAAAGCCATATTTCAAGAATTTCGTGACATATTTTCTTGGTCTTATGAAGAAAAGCCAGGAATCGATCCCAACATTGTCATTCATGAAATAAAGACTTACCTGAATGATAAACATGTTAGACAATGATTATGTTTGATACATCCATGAAAAGTTGCTGCTATTAAAGCTGAAGTTGAGAAATTATTAAAAGCAGGTTTTATTTATCCAATTCCTTTAACAGATTGGGTATCTAATATTTTTCTTGTTACGAAAAAACAATGAACAATATGAGTATGTGTCAACTATAGGGATATTAACAAAGCTTGTCCTAAAGACAATTATCCAACTCCTTATATCGACCAAATTATTGACGATTGTGCTGGAAATAAAATGTATTCATTTATGGATGGATTTCTGGATACAATCAGATCAACATACTCCCTGTCGATCAACAAAAAACAACATTCATTTGTCCTTGGGGAACATTTTCTTACTATAACCTACCTTTCGGATTGAAGAATGCTAGGTCAAATTTTCCAAGGGCAATGTCCTATGATTTTCATGACATTAAACACATTGTGCAACCTTATCTCAATGATTTACCTGCTCATTCATTACACAAGGAAGATAATCCTACTCATTTAAGAGCAATCTTTACGAGATGTAGGTATTATAAGATTCGCTTGAATACCCACATGTGTGTTTTTTGTGTACAATTTGGTAGATTACTGGGATTTTTCGTTTTGAAAGAAGGCATTCGTGTCGACCCTTAGAAGTTTGAGGCTATTATCAACTTGCCTTCTCCTTCCACACTTCGCCAACTCCAAAGTTTGCAAGGGAAAGTAAACTTTCTGCGTAGATTTATCCATAACTATGCTGAGTTAACCATTACAAGACTGTTGAAACAGAATGTTCCTTTTATTTCGGATGAGATCGCTAATCGATCTTTTGATGCTTTAAAACACGTGTTGACCCATGCAACGTTATTGCGTCCAAAAAATTACATCCATGATTACTTTTTATACTTAGCAGCCTCTGATTACACCATTGGAATGGTATTAGTTTAGGAGGATGAATTACACAATGAGCATGTGATTTACTACCTCAGTTGGAATCTCAATCCAACAGAGATTAAATATTCACATGTGGAGAAATTGGCCTTGGCAGCAGTACAAGCTGTCCAACATTTTCATCATTACATTTTGTTATGAAAAACAACTGTGATTTCTAATTGTAACCCAATGATGTACATTTTGACCAAAAAATTTCTCGGGGGAAAATACTCTAAATGGATAATTATCCTTCAGGAGTTTGATTTAAAATTTGAAAAATCCAAATCAAAGAAATCACTGGTGTTTGTCGAACTTATGTGTGACATCACGAATACTCAAACAGAAACTGTGGTAGAGCATCCGATCACTGATGAATCTCTGTTTCTTATCAGTATGTTAGATCCTTGGTATGGGGATATCATCATTTATCTCCAAACCCAAACTTTTCGGCCTGAACTTTCACATTTACATCGACGAAAGATCTGTTACCAATCTTAGTAATACAATATTGTTGGAGACACACTTTATCGTCGTGGTGCGGATTCTGTATTTCGACGATGTTTGACTCATGAAGAGGCTAAACGAGTTTTGAATGAATGTCATTCTAGAGCATATGGCGGTCATATGCCTGGGTTTTCCAGCCCCCAAAACATTGGGCGTTGGTTACTTTTGGCCATCATTATTCAAATATTGTATTATTGCAGTCCAAAAATGCCATAAATATCAGATTTATGATTGAAATATGCGTGCACCACCAACTCCTCTTCACCCCATAGTTTCTATAGGTCCTATTGCCAAATGGGGCATTGATTTCATTACATGTAACCCTCACTCGACCAGGGGGCATGGCTATATTATTCTCACAGTAGATTATTTTAAAAAATGGGCTAATGCGATGCCTACATTTGCAGTCGATGGTAGAACTACATCTACATTTGTATTCAATAACGTGATTGCTTGATTCGGTGTACCCCAAGGTGTCATTACTGATCATGGGAGTCATTTTCGAAACATCATGATGACCAAACTTTCCAACCAACTTTGTCTGTGGCATGAAAACTCTACTCCATATTATCCACAGGCTAATGGTCAGGTTGAAGCCGTTAATAAATTTTTAACCACTATGATTAAAAATATAATCTGAATTCATAAATCAAATTGGCATACTATGCTTTTCTCAGCACTTTGGGCATACCGAACCTCAGCAAAAACTACAACAAGGTTCACTCCTTTTCAACTGGTCTACGGTTTAGAAGCTGTGATACTGATTGAATGTGAAATACCATCACTCCAATTAGCCATAGAGTTACTACCAACCACTTCTGAAGAGGAAAAATGCTTTTGTACTTAGCACAATTAGATGAAACTCGGCGCACTGCTGCATTAGCAGCCGAAGCTCATAAAAAACACATTAAAGCTTAGTACGACCAAAGTGTTACACCTCGTGTTTTTTCGGAAGGTGACCTAGTATTGGTATATGACCAAGCTAACGATAAAATAGGAGCTAGGAAATTTGAACACATGTGGCATGGCCCTTATATTGTCAAGTGAGTGCTTGCAAAAGGGGCTTACGAATTGATTGATTATGACGAGGTCTCTTTAGATAAACCCATAAATGGACTTTATCTGAAGAGATATTATGCTTGATTTCTATGTGAATATCATACCTTTACATTAGTTATTTTTCTAAGATTAGTTTCTTTAGATTAGATGAGTGTGTCTAGTTTAAGTTTGCATTGACTACTATTCCTGCTTATCTTGATTACTCTTGATATTGCAGCTGCCGACATCCCTTCAAGCGTACATTGGTTTTGCTGATGGTGCCTATCATAGCACATGGAATATCTCTTCTGCATCCTGAGTTATCTATTCACCCACCGATGAGTTAGTTTCTATACATGAGGTATGCCTTGGTCAAACAACGAATAATGTTGCATAATATAGCACAATGATTGAGCTATTTTCTGATGCCATTTCATTTGGAATTTAGCATTTGATTATTAGGTTATATTCAAAACTCATTGTATTACATTTAAACAGAGTATACACAATTAAAAATCCAGTGTTACTGAGATTATTTTTGAAGGTTCATCTCTTGGAAAGGCAGTTTGATTACATCGAATATCAACACATTCCAATAATATCAAATACATTTGTTGATGCATTAGCTAATAATGTTATAAATAGACATTTGCGACATTAAAAAATTAAATTAAAACAACATCCAATATGTGTTGAACAAGGTAGCCAGAAAAAGTAGCCATATCATAGATAGAGTTTGTGTTTCAAAAAATATTACATCGTCTAGGACCATAGGTTTAAAACACCTTATGATCTAAAAGATAGTGATACAGAAAACAAAAATACAATAGTCTGTGTAATATTCCCAAATTTTCACATTACATTTGGAATATTAGAGTCCTTGATTTTCTTAATGAATTAAGTAAATAAAAGGGTGGAGGGACCCACAATCCTCAATAAGAATAAATATCCACTATGTGTGTGTGAATGTGGATTAATCTAGACTAGATCTGCAAAAGAGGTAGTTGAGAAACTAATAATGTGAATGAAATTGGAGATCATGTCTCATTTAATGAGAGAGATCATGGAGGGTTGATTTAGTCAACTAAGATCTTGAAGATGTCAAACAAAGGGTCATTGAGCATTAATGATCAAGTGGTGGAGGATCATGTGCAAATGAAGCACACATGATGGAGGATGTGTACATTGCACATAAACTGTTTGGTTGATTTGGTCAAACAACGCTGTCCCACTTGGAGGATCTTGTCCACATGAGACAACTCAGTTGAGATTAGGGCCAAGGCTTGGGATGGCTCAATCTATATAAAGGAGATTAAGGCAAAGGTGAAAGGCATATTGTATTATTTTTATGTATGATCTTTTAGATCTGGAATTTTCAAGTGACATTCCACAGCAATCTTGGGCCGTTTAGCAGAGATTGCAGGTGCTGTTTAGCACAGGGTGTTCCCGGGCGGGAATCCCTCCTCTTTATTTTAGTGATTTCTAAGGAAGAGGTTTGTAATTCATTATACATTAGGCTTTAAGTGCAATTTCCATTTTCTACTTTCTGCAGAACATTCATATCAGAAAACTGTGTTTTTCTAAAGATCAGTTTGGAAGGTGGAAGTTGTCTTCAATACTTCTGATGGAGAATAAGGTGAGGGATTATTCCCATCACTTGGGCTTATATTGCAACACTCCAAGAGCCACATTTCAGATCTGGCATCAGGCCAAATCTTATTGACCTCCTAGCAGCAGTATTCTCTCCAAGAATAACGTTGTCCATATTGCAGATCTGAAAGGAGGAAGGAAGTTGCTAGTATTTTAGCTAGAAATCTAGTGGAAGATCATTCCTTCACATTGCCATCATCCTTACCATCATCCTGGATCTTATTGCAGCATTTTTCAGCAGGAAGAAGGCCTTTCTTTCCCTCACAGTGCAGTTTTTAGAGGCAGTTGTGTTGCAGCAGCTGCAATCATATTTTGGAGGATTGAGAAGCTAGATCTAGAGCTCCTAGCTCATAGATCTGAGGTAGGGATCAACCCTTCAAGCATAGATCTGATCTGAGCACATATTTCAGCCATATATTCTTCAGATCTAGCTTCAGATCTGTATTTTCCAGCAGATCAAGGATCAAACCCTGGGGAGGTGATTTTTCCAAAGTTGCAGATCTGGAAAATCCTTTTTGGGTTATCTTAGGAATCCATCACAGTGGCCAGATCTTGAATCTTGGCATCATCAAAGCTCCAGTTTTGAGTAGATCTGAATTTCTCTTTTCAGCCTGCAACTCTATGTTTATATCCTGTTGAAGAGACAACGCAGTATTTGCTGCAGAGCCTCAACAATTACGTTGTACCTGTTTCACACATGTTTTCTAGGTGATCTTAGCTCATCTTTTTGGCTAGATCTACCTATATCTTGTACTTGTGTAACTGATTCATCTCCAATATAATAGAATGGATCAGCTCTTTCTGCATATTCTTATTTGTACTTATATTTATTGTTTACCTTGTTGTAAGTTCTTATATTGTGTGAAGTATTGATGCATGTTCCCATTTTGGGATATTACAGTGGTATTAGAGCATGATCTTTGGCTCAGCTTGTGGACACTTCATCTTTTTACATTGAAAGAAGAACAGATAGATGAGACCTGTCAAGGAGAATGAAAAAACCTATCACTCCTTTCTTTAGATCCATGCAAGATCTCACCAAAGGGGTCTATCAAATGAAGGAGGAAGAACAGAAAGAAGATCCAAGAAGTAGATCTAATGAGGAAAGCACTTCCTATCAGTAGCAAAGAATATCATAGAATTCTAGATCTCCTCATAGATACACTGTGCCCACTTTCTTTGAAGAAGGTAAGAGGTATAGAAGTAAAAGAAGGAATGAACCTGAGACTCATGAGACTCTCAGTCTGTATCTTGAAGAGTACAAAGCATGGTCTAGAGCATTCAAGGAGAAGATAACTCTCCAACAATTCTTGAAAATCAAAGAAGAGAGAGGATCCTATAGCATAAATAGAAGGAAGAGGCATAATAGATTCTATTTGCCTAAATTTGATGGATCTTCCTCAAGCAATGTCAATTCTTGGAGGAGGGATTTAGATTCATTTTTCAAGCTACATCTTGTGGCTAAAGAAGAGGTTGTTCAAATTGCAACACTTCATCTCTTAGATGAAGCAGCAGATTGGTGGTTTGGCCACCTAGAGCATGCAAAGGTGACCAAGTATTCAGAATTCTTTCATAAGTTGAGGAAGAGTTTTGATGTGGAGGGGTCACTACTTTCATCACCTGCTGTAAAAGTACATGTATCTAGAGAATATGCACTTGCATATTTGCAAGATAGTCTTGAGCTCTTGACATATGGATTCCCATGCATGGATCAGGAGATTGATGATGAGGAGGAGGAAGATACCAGTGCTGGTGCACTTGAAGAAAAGAGACCATCACTCTTACCAGCACTTGAAGACATTGTTGTCCCAATTGGAGGAACTCTTGTGTTCTGTCAAGAGGTTCCCACATATCATTTGATCCAAGGTATGCATAAAATTTCAGCACATATGGTTTCTAGATCAATGCATAACCAAGGATTAGAACAAGATGTTGATTTGAAGCAGAAACATATCACAGTGTAGAGGACCCTTGATATAATCAAGGAGGATACTGAAAACTATCCCTGTTCATCATTGTTGAGCTACATTCAACCCCTTGAGTTGAGATGTAGGGTCTTAGAAAAATGGATTAGCATTATCCTATGTACAAAAACTCATTGTGAGATCAGTGTTCTAACTTTCTTTGAGAGAGTGCATGTATCATCGTGCAGATCTACAACGCTGTCACTTAGTAGCTGTGACAAAGAAAGGGATTCATCATCCTTGGAACACTCTGGAGGTATCTTCATTCATGAAGCAATGGAAGCAAATATGACAAATGTTAGACATCTTGAAATGAGAAATATTTTCTCCTTTCTAGATGACCCTTTCTCAATGAGCCTCTCACCGCTCAAAGAGAAACTTCTACTTGCATTAAATCCAAAAATTCTTTGGTTTTGGAGGGCCTTTGATGGAGAGATAATCTCATTAAGAGATCTCATTAGAGATGCAATTCAAAATTTCATGGAACGCAAAGCTATTAAACAGTTTTGGAAGAATGGCATTCTACAAAGGGAGGATGCCATGATTATGCAGTACCTCATTCATCATCCCCATGGGAGTGAATGGGTAAGGATGATAAGCAAGGGGTTGTAGAACCACTTGCAGATTTGTATGGGCCAGCATGCTTGGTTACATTGGTTTCCATTGGGATATTTATGTCACTCTCCAAAGGCACCTAATTTTCTGATCCATGCCTTGAAAAACATGTATGAAATGAAGAAGGAGGCATGGCTGCACTGGCTACTCTTGGGTGAGTATGGATACCACCCAATAGCTCATCATTTTCTGAATCATGCCTTGTCTTTAAATGATAAATTGCAGCAAGGTAAGGCATGTTCTTTTTGGTTTCACTTGAGAGAGTTTTTCCACCACATGACATCTCCTATGTCTATGTGTTTTGTATTGTTTAAAATTTGGCATAATGATCTCATGATGTGCATTGATGATGTTTCTTTGTATTGGGCTGATGTGACATCTCATATGTCCATTAGTATTCTTATGCTTCATGATGCACATGAGGAGGAAAGGAAGCAGCAAGATCTCTTGTTTCTTTGGTTGCTTATGGGGGATTTTGGCTTGATCATCTTACATGGAGGGGATGGAGGATAGCAGCAAAGGGCCTTACTCTGGTGGTTGTTAGGAGAATATGGTTTGACATCTTTGTCTACCCATATTACTTCTTCCCTTCTTCTTTTTCATAACTTTGAAATGATGGAGTTGGGATCCAACAAGGCCAACAGGGCTAAGTATGAGAGCATATCAATGCTAAATCTAGTTCATGAAACATGGGATGAAGGAGTGTATTGTATGATGAAGCTTTTCCCTTGTGGAAAGAACTACTTTATTTTATGCCTCTCATGTATTATTGATGATGTTGGACATCATATGGTTGTCACTTGGTACTTCATGATGGAAGGAGGACATCTAACCAAACAGTTGGAGGTCATTCTTTATGTTTTTAAAAGACAAATTTGGAACCAAACATACATAACCTATTGCAACAAATGGAGGAAGCCTTCCTTATGTGGATGACATATGGAGGGGAATAGATGGCCTTGCATCTACTTTTGGAGTTGCTTGAGGACAAGCAACATTTTTCCAGGGGGGACTGTAATATTCCCAAATTTTTTCATTACATTTGGAATATTAGAGTCCTTGATTTTCTTAATGAATTAAGTAAATAAAAGGGTGGAGGGACCCACAATCCTCAATAAGAATAAATATCCACTTTGTTTGTGTGAATGTGGATTAATCTAGACTAGATATGCAAAAGAGGTAGTTGAGACTACTAATGTGAATGAAATTGGAGATCATGTCTCATTTAATGAGAGATATCATGGAGGGTTGATTTAGTCAACTAAGATCTTGAAGATGTCAAACAAAGGGTCATTGAGCATTAATGATCAAGTGGTGGAGGATCATGTGCAAATGAAGCACACATGATGGAGGAGGTGTACATTGCACTTAGACTGTTTGGTTGATTTGGTCAAACAGCACTGTCCCACTTGGAGGATCTTGTCCACATGAGACAACGCAGTTGAGATTAGGGCCAAGGCTTGGGATGGCTCAATATATATAAAGGAGATGAAGGCAAAGGTGAAAGGAATCTTGGATTATTTTTATGTATGACCTTTTAGATCTGGAATTGTCAAGTGACATTCCACTGAAATCTTGGGTTGTTTAGCAGAGATTGCAAGTGTTGTTTAGCACAGGGTGTTCTTGGGTGGGAATCCCTCCTCTTTCTTTTAGTGATCTCTAAGGAAGAGGTTTGTACTTCATTATACATCAGGCTTTAAGTGCCATTTCCATTTCCTACTTTCTATAGAACATTCATATTCAGAAAACTTTGTTTTTCTAAAGATCAGTTTGGAATGTGGAAGTTGTCTTCAGTACTTCAGCTGGAGAACAAGGTGAGGGATTATTCCCATCACTTGGGATTATATTACAGCACTTCTAGAGCCACATTGCAGATCTGACATTAGGCCAAAAGTTATTGACCTCCTAGTAGCAGTATTCTCTCCAAGAATAACACTGTCCATATTGCAGATCTGAAAGGAGGAAGGAAGTTGCTAGTATTTCAGCTAGAAATGCAGTGGAGGATCATTCCTTCACATTTCCATCAGCCTTACCATCAGCCTAGATCTTATTTCAGCATTTTTCAGTAGGAAGAAGGCCTCTCTTTCCCTCACAGCGCATTTTTTAGAGGCAGTTGTGTTGCAGCAGTTGCAATCATCTTTTGGACGATTGAGAAGCTAGATCTAGAGCTCCTAGCTCATAGATCTGAGGAAGGGATCAGCCCTTCAAGAATATATCTTATCTGAGCACATATTTCAGCCGTCTATTCTTCAGATATAACTTCAGATCTGTGTTTCCCAACAGATTAAGGATCAAACCACGGGGAGGTGATTTTTCCAAAGTTACAGATCTGGAAAATCCTTTCTGGGTTATCTTGGGAATCCATCACAGTGGCCAGAACTTGAATCTTGGCATCATCAGAGCTCCAATTTTGAGTAGATATACATTTCTTTTTTCATCCTACAACTGCATGTTTATATCTTGCTGAAGAAACAATGCAGTATTTTCTGCAGAGACTCAACAGTTACATTGTACCTGTTTCACACATGTTTTCTAGGTGATCTTAGCTCATATTTTTGGCTAGATCTACCTATATCTTGTACTTGTGTAACTGATTCATCTCCAATATAATAGAATGGCTCAACTCTTTTTGCATATTCTGATTTGTACTTAGATTTATTGTTTATCTTGCTATAAGTTCTTATATTGTGTGAAGTATTGATGCATGTTCCCATTTTGGGATATTATAGTCTATGATGTTCATCCACTATCCGTGGTGATGATCATGATAATATACTATCGATCGCGCCACTCTACGCAGGTATCTTCGAAATTGGCTAGGAACACCAACGACATGCCTCTGGAGACGAAGAGGAATATCCTCCATCGTTGTCTCTAGGATGTCTCTAGTCAAGTTTTCCAGGTTGTGCTCCAAGTCAATTATAATCTCTGCTGACTGGTTCTCTGGAGGTGCAATAGGATCTGTCGGCTTCCTCTCGAAGCGATGGAGATTGGCTGGTCTTCGTGGACCAACATCTACATTTAAAATATTTGTTATTGAAAAACAAAATAAAAATTAGAGTTAAAACACATCAAAATAATTCATTTACCTGATTCATCCCATTGTGTCCCTGGAGGTAAGGACATCTCAGGGTCTCCTCGAAAGTGTATGCTTGCATACGGGAAATCCTCAATAACAAATATTTGGTTCTCTAACCAACGAAAATATGATGAAGTGAATCGGACTACCGTGCAGCCGTCACCACCATGGAAAGCCATTAGTTCCACCCATCATACCATACGAGGCTCTCTAAGTTCACCATGATCAAAAGAGATCAACTGAGGGGCGAGGGATGGAATCCTCTCCAAAGTGAAAGACACTAAGATAACACCATACCCAAAGTTTTTTAACTTTCAGTTCTTTGCTCTGGTCAGTTGACCCTTCATATTGGTCAACACCCCTTCACACCAATTGAAGATTGTACCTATGTAACACTCGAGAGCTATCTGCATTTGTGACTTGGTAGCCACATGTGGAGGTGCACTTCCACATAATATGGTAACAGTGAATGCAATGATTTTCAGCTGAAGACGTATGACAGTTTTTATGTCTATCCAGTTGTCTTTGGGATCAGCTTCTTCATTGAAAAATTCTTGTTTGTAGCTAGTGGTAGGCAGGCCACCTTGCCTAGCTCCAAAAAAAGAGATAGATTCACCTCTTTTTGATAAACCGGTGAGGAATAAGATGTCTTCAATCTCAATTTCTAGCTTGTGATCTCCGATGATAAAGCATTGTGTCTGAATGTCCCATTTATTCACTAACCAGGTCATTAGCTCTACCTGTGTCCTCATGCCCTGAATAGCCCAAAAATTTTATATTCCACAATCTCTTAAAACACGCATTGTGTTTGGATTTTTCATTTCCGCATCATCTACCTCTTCATGCTCGAGTTCTCAACACTCCAACATTATGAAATGACCTGCAAATGGATGAATTTAATGGTTAGAAGCTATAAGAGTGAAAATATTTATCCATTTTTGTGAGAATGTATCAAATTTCATTTTCTTACGGTGCCTCCACAGTTTTTATATAGGGACAGTGCGGACCTCCGCACGCACCCTTCATAAAAAATGTGGTCCCGATAATTTTCCTTTAGGAAAATTATCGGGGTCCGCAAGTAACCAATGGTTGACCCGCGGACCCCCATGAGCGTAATTTTGAACCTTTTTTCCCCCAAAATGAACTTAAAAACTAAAAAAAAGAATACAAATGAATGAAAATGAAGAGAAAAGTGTTGTGGATTACCTGGATTTGACGGATTATTTGACTGGCCGGTTCTCCCGTTATCACCTCCGGAATGGTTTTTACCTAGAGCTCTCAATTTTCAATTCTGAACACAAAAGGTGAAAATGACTTTGTTGAACTACTTTTTATAATATTTTTTGAATAAAAAAAATATTATTTTATTTATTTTTCACTTAAAAAATTTATTTTTCAAAAGTTTTTACTTATTGGAAACAAATATGTTTAATTTTTCAAGTTTATGTGCAGAAAACAGAATTGTCAAGTGAAAATGATTATTTTGATGATGAGTACACCTTTATCACTTTTTCGGGCTCTTGAAAATTACGAAAAAGAGAAACCCTGGAGTTCTCTTTTAAGCCCTTTTCAGACTATCTAAAAATGAAAAGTTTGTTGAGTACTTGACTATTTGAACTCGTTAAAGGAAATGAATAGTCGTCCTTTCAGTATAAGTTTACCCCTTTTCTAGAATGAAATGGACTATTTATGAAAAAGGTATACGTTGGCTAATCATAGTCAATAGAGTTTTCTCCTGCATTATTTTATCCTTTTTTGGGCTTGAGAGACTAAATTTATGAAAAAGTACACCCACAGAGTTTTCTTAAGTTTTTCTTCTAACTCCCTAAAATTGAAAAACATCGAGTTTCACCTATACTGGACTCGTTAAAACTTAACAGTAAAGGACCTGTCAATTATAAACAGGAACGAACCACTCCTTCTTAGGGTTCGTTTTTAATACTAAGTTGGACTCATCTGAAGGATGAGCTTATATAACGAGAAAATGTTATCCTCCTCAAGCTTGTCAAAAATTAAGAGGTACTTACTAGAAATGGTGGGTGAAAAAAGAGAGAAGATGAATCCAGTAGTCACATTTTGTTTCAAAAAGTTGTATACCACTCTTGAACATGACACTTTTGTCACATTCACATTGGGGTTGGGAAAATCCTTTGGCCAATCGAACCACATTGAAAGTATTCAACCTGTTTCTGGGTATTAACTTTAGGTCAATTGTCACCATCTATAGTGTTTTTATGTGTTCAAGACATCAGTGTAATAAACCATTCATTGCAAACATTGTCTCCATTCATGTTGACCACCCCTGAGTCAGTCCTTGTAAAAATTTATTCAAAACTTGATCTAATGATTTCGTGTCGTGGGCTTTCCTACGACGGATCACTTTCTATCGAAAACATCTCAATCATCTAGAAATTTGATCTAGAATCCTATCAGTACCTTGGGATCTGCATGCCCTAATGGCAAGTTTCTCACCTTCGACGATAGGTTGCATCATTGACCTTCGATCGAATGACTCTTTGAAATGTTCAACTTCAAATAATTTATTCACATTTCATAGATTGTACTGAGTACTTTGAGGGCCATTGTCATTATTGGTGGGTTCTCTCACACTTGTTAACAGTTCACATCATTGACTGGTAATCAAGTGGTTTCTACCATGATTCGACTTCGACACAATCAATCGCATGGATAGAATCGTACTAGTTTGAGAAGAGAAAATCAAGACCTTGGATCTAGTTTCTACCATCCAGGCTGTGAGGAATTTTATTATTCATGATACAGTAGACTACTCATGATAGATGGCTGCGTCCATGCTGTGTCTACTATTAATGTAATTCTAAGATCATTTCTGTATCAGAACATGTAGTTAGTTTTGATCTGAGTATGGGAATGCCTACCTCAGCGATGATATACATACATACATACATACATACATACATACATACATACATACATACATACATATATATATATATATATATATATATATGCTTTCATTGAATTTTTTTTCAGGGTTTCAACCGGTGTGCCTACAGCCCAATCCTCGGAATGATAAAGTACTTCACTCTTCATAACTCTTCAGAACTCTTCAGACTTCGCACTATAGGGGGAAATCTGTTACACTAAAATTTGTCACCATGAAATTTAGCTGTCTATATGGGTTCATCATTACCTATTTATTGCTCCCTTAGAGTTCCAAAATCATAAAGTTCCTAAATCAAGTCTTGGAATTGGGAAAAATCTTATTAAAACCCTAAAAATCCTAACTCTGGACTTTTCCTAGTCATTTCCTGCAGTACCGCAGTTTATTGCTATAAAACCTACGGAAAATCCCACATGTTCTACTCATTAAAAACTGTGGACCCCCAGAAAAGGTAAAATAAAAATAAAATTAAGTTCTAGAAGCCCAGCTGGTCGAATATTCTCCCTACTGGGGCCTTCTAGAAGCGCTATCTGGTCGAGCTTCTTCCCTTCCATTCATGAAAATTTATCCCTTCATAAATGGAGCTATCCCTTGGTTTTTGGAGCTAAAATCCCATATGAGAGGGCTTTATCCCTTCCTTATTGGAGCTGAGACTACCTCCCTTCTGCTATAAATTTAGACAATGTTTCAGTCTCAAAAGGACTTACTTTTTAGCTTGTAGAAGAGAATTGTTGAAGAAATTATACTCTCCACATTTGGCATCATTCGCATGAGAGAGATTACATACTCATAGCCATAGTCTTATGCTAATTCAGAGAGTTGGAGTCTTGTCAAACTGAGGAAAACGGTTGTTTGGGACCCCAAAAGAACCTGTACAAACATCAAGGCATCAAGGTTGTAAGGTTTCTTCTTTTATTCAAAGTTAATACAAATGGATTTTATTTTCTCATTGAGTTGTTCATCTATCTTTTGAATAATTTAATTCTTGGATTCCTTGATCACTAATATAGATTATTGCTTTTGAGTTATCATATCTTGCAGATACTTTTGATCTTGTTTTCTTGTCTTTGATTGCAGATCTTATGTACTGGATCGATACCTTCTAGAACGATTGGATTGAAGACCGAGTAAGCATTGGACTTCAGGTACGAGCATCTCTCCATAGTAAATTAATAATTCTTAAGCATAATTATCTAGAGAAAATGGTCTACATTTGTTTTTTTGTTTCTAGATATCCTTAGGATACTAGGGAGATCTCTCTTGTCCGCAAGAGGGATTTGTCCGTCTAACATAGACTACCTGATTCAAGGAGGATTGTTATTCAAGAATAATAAAATATGTATACCTAAGTGCTCCATGATGGAAAATTTGATTAAGGAAAAACAAAGTGGAGGACTGCCTCGACACTTTCGATAGGACAAAACAATTGCTCAAGTAAGCACTTTTTATTATTGACCAAAAATGAAAACTGATATCAAAAAGTTTATTGAGAAGTGTAGGATTTGTCAACATGCTAAAGGAATAATTAAAAACACTAGATTATATCAGCCATCGCCAATACCCAATAGACCTTGGGATGTTGTCAGCATGGATTTTGTTTTAGGTTTTTTCAAAGACTCAAAGAGGACATGATTCTATCTATGTTTTCATAGATAGATTTTACAAAATGGCTCATTTTATTTCTTGTAAGAAAACTAGTGATGCAACTCACATTGCTAATTATTTTTTCTCTGAAGTTATAATATTACATGGACTACCTGTGAGTATTGTTTCAGAAAGGGATACAAAGTTCGTAGGACACTTCTGGAGGACTCTATGGAAGAAGCTAGGTACAAACCTTAGTTTCAATTCAGCCTATAATCCTCATATGGATGGACAAATTGAAGTGGTAAACAGGAGCTTGGGAAACATATTAAGGAGTTTGGTTTACAAAAATCTAAAGAAATGGGACTTAGCACTTGCTCAAGTTGAATTTTCCTATAATGATACTCCTAACCAGAGTAATGGGATGAGTCAGTTTCAGATTATTTTTTGAATGCATCAAAGAGGGGTGTATGAACTTAGATATTTGAGCAAACAAGAGACAAGGAGTGCAAAAGCTAAAGAATTTTCAGAACAGATACAAAATTTGCAGGAGGATGTCAAGCAGATCTTACAGAAAAACACCCAAAAGTATAAACAAAGAACTGATATGAAGAGGACTGAAAGGGAGTTTCAAGTAGATGATTTAGTCATGGTTTATCTAAGGAAGTAAATGTTTCCAATCAGGACTTATAACAAACTAAAAATGAAAAAGATAGGGCCATGTAGAATTTTGAGGAAGTTTTCCTCAAATTCATATGAGATTGGGTTACCAGTAGGAATTGGGATATCACCCATATTTAATGTTGTATTTTTACTAATACAAAGGAATAGAGGAAGAGAGTTAAGAAGAACCTACAGAAGAGGAGGACCAGCCTTTGAATTGGAAGGAGTAGGTTCCAAAGACAACAAAGAAAGAAGTGAAAGCCATTCTGGAGAAAAGACCAACAAAGAAAACCAGAGGACAGACCTATTATCAGTATCTAGTCAAATGGAAAGGACACCCAATGGAAGATGCCAGTTGGATGACAACAACAGAGTTACAAAAGTTTAATGCAGATCAAACATTGATGTGTTACCCACCTGTAAAATTTGATTATCCCAAAAGGTGGCTAAATTTTTTTTTTTTTTGAGCCTTCAAGGAACAATTTTCTATGACAAAAAACTGTTGGCTCTTGAAGACTCTTGAAAGCCTCCTACCTCTGTCCAAATATGCACTGATATTTACTTCCTAAAAGACCCTGAAAACCTGTTGATTTTAAAGACCAAATATTGCTGCAAGACCTTCATTTTTCCCCCTTCTCAAACCTTCATTTTCTCCCCTTTTTCTCTATAAAAACTCCCTTGTTTTCATAAATCCTCTTCTTCCATTTATGAAAATCACTTTCCCATAGTTGAAAACCCATTTTTTAACTATACCGAAACCCTTGAAACCCTTTGAAAACGTTTAAAAATCAATAAAAATACATATTTTCTATGTATTTGGACTTAAGCCCCCTCAGGCTAACTTTCTAACCCTTCTCGTCCATAAGTCCTGGAGTTGTGACCGCGCATTGAGCAGTCAGGTGCTTATTCTGGTTTAAAAATATTCCGCAAAAAACATTAAAAAAAACCTTTGTTATTCATAAAATCCATCATTTTATTATTTTTTATTAAATTATCCGCCGGTATGAGTTTTGGTTTATTCTGCACCGTCGATATAAATCCACCGATCGGACGGTGTAGAGTACGTCTCCCGGTGGTCCTCACCAGCTGTCCTCCACTCCAAATACTGCGCGGTATTCATCGCACCGCCTTCGGGCAAAAGCTGTTTTCTCCCAACGGCCAGCGATTCCATACACCATTCAACATGTGTCCCTTGTACTATTTTAAAACCGCCACCCATCCATCATCCATCACGCATGAATGATCGGACCAGGACGCCCAGCGATATCACTATGGACCATCCGATCTGGGCCCACTGATCCAATGGTGATCGCTCGCCCAAGTTGCTCGACGGTTAACGAAGGTGGCGCGTGATAGCCGGACCATCATATAACGGCAAATCAATCTCTGCCGTTGATCTGATCTACAGATCGACGGCCCACAATTCATCGCCCGATCTCCCGTTTGACTTTCCATCGCCCAATCCCGATCGTCGATCTCTGCGCGATCGATGGCTCAGATTCATCCTCTCCTCTGACCGCCCCGTTCAATCTCGATCGTCGATCTCTGCAAATCGACGGCTCAGATTTAATCTTTCTTCCGCCCATTCTATGATCTCCCCGATTAATCCCGACCGTTGGATGATGCCATCCAACGGCTCTGATCTCCTCGCACGCCCTCCGATGCAGTCAACCTATAAAGGCAGGATTTCTTAATAGTTTTCATATTTTTGCAGGGTTTTTTATCATTCGTTCGCAATTTTCAAAGAAGATTCAGAGGTAGAGGGTGACGACCCTCCCATCTTTGATTCATCCAAGGAAATCATCCACAGGGTGGAAATGCACGTTATCTCAACATTTTCTCAGGGATGGATGCCTTATGAACCCTGCGCAGCCCTTCACAACAGCAAAGAACACAGCAAATCGGACACAGACAAAGAGTATCAGCGCCGAAGACCTAAATGTATCAGAACAAAGGATTAGAGACATTTTTCACGGGGATTATGGCTAAGATTGTTATCAAAAGCCTAATCCCCAAATAAAACACAGTTTACAGAAAACCTAAACTGTTTTAGCAAGCATGAATGTTTCCGCTGCCACAATCTGAAGCAAATCGATTCCTCCCAGCTACCATAGCGCCAACTGTTCCTAAAAGTAATCAATCAGGGGCCAAAGTTATTGAAGAAGATCAGATTTTGCCTCAACGCAGCCAATAATTTACTTCCGCAGTGAAACTTAATGCAAAAGACATCTGCAGGGTAACCCTAGCGTCACACATAGCCTCAAAGGTCAACTCAGCTCCCACTGAGCTTAATTCATAAGTGTAAATCAATTAGTACAGTGAAACACCTGTACAGTTTCTTCATTAAACCCCCCCAAGGGCCAAGAAGACATTAACTCTGTATTAATTGTAATTGAGATCTTTTATCAAATCTCACCTCCTCATTCTTCTATATATACTTCAATAAAAGATGAGTGAGAGGTTGGTTGTAGAACTTTGATATACAATTGAGCAAAAAAATTCTGATTGTACATAGTATTCACTGGCTCTTGGAGCTCTGCTGGTGATATATAGGTTAGGCTGAGATGTGTAGATGGTTGCTAACCTAAAGCACTGGACTTAAAGCTGTAACTGGTTTGAAGCATCAATACAAGCTGAGTTATGGGATCCTGGTCTATGTTGACGGTGATGTTTCTCTAATTGTAACTTGTTATTTCTATTTCTGTTTTCATCTGTGTTTCATATTCTCTTATAAATAAAAACATGCATAGAGTTAGGACCTACTGTACATCAGTAACCTTCTCTGACTGAAAACCTTTATCTGAATGTTTTCTTCTAAATTGTGTTATCTAGGAATGATTTAATTCAGTTCAAGCATAGGAATGCTGGCGTTCCCTCATCTTATTGTCTTAGCTGAATGTTATTTTTAGATGTTATTTTCAGTATATGTTTTGTGAAGATGAACTGAGGAAGATATGGTGAGCCCTAGTCCCAGAATGATCCCATAGACTATCTGATTGTTTCCCTTTGAATGAGTTAAAAGCTGAATAGTTTCAAAGTACTTACCAGATCTTAGGCTATTCTGTTGTTATCTTTGTATTTTTCTTGAAAGTAACCAACTAAAGAAGAACTAGGAGAGGATTTGTGGTGAGCCCGACCCGCTAGTTTCTAATCCAAAAGTTGCCTTCAAGTTTCCCTCTGTTTTAAGATGTTTTCTATTGAAAGTGTATCAAAGGCTGGTAAGTTTCAAAGTACTTACCAAATCTTAGTTTAATTTTATGTTTTTCTTGAGTTCATGTCAAAGGCTGACTAGTTTAAAAGTATTTATCAGATCCTGGGCTGCTCTTGTTTCTGCATCTGTTTATTTCTCCTTCTTATTGTATCATTCCATTCCATAAATCAAATCTTCAAAGAGATCCTTAGACATAGATGACTTGCCCCATGGACCACTCTTGCCTCTTGCTGTTCCAATTAAACCTTATTATGACTCCATATCCCAATGGACTAAAACCTGCAATTTTCTATCTTTTTGACTGAAGCTTATTCTGATTGCCTGCAACTTCTCACTTTTGAAACTGTTTTGCATTAAGAACTTTCCACCTTGAACAGTAATCATGCTCAATCATCCAAAAAAAAAAAAAACCCTTGGCCTTCATAACTAGCCTAATATCATAACCCCAAACTTCAAAGACAAATCCATCTTTGTACATATTGGAGAGATCCCTCTCCGGATTCAGGAGGGCTAGATCCTAGAATCCCAAAGTTGGTTGAAACGACGTTGTTTCTGTAATTGGAATCTGCCAATCTTGCTAATAAATTACAGATTCCTAACATTTCTAGCGACTCCGCTGGGGAACTGAGTGTTTTTGATACCTGTTAAAGACCTTAGAGCACCCCTTGATTCATAAAACTTTGTGAGTAAAAGCAGCCTTTTTAAGCACTACTAGGAAATGGTAATCATGATGAAACTTGCTTGAATCAGTGACAATCTAGGTAAACCCTAGGATTCTCTTAAGACTTTATCAAACCTTGAAAAATCAGCTGGCTTAGCCATAAGAGTAGACTGTCTTTGTCTCATGACCATAGCTAAGTTTTGAAACAGAGTTAGGATATTCTTAGAAACCACACAACTGAAAATAACTCAGAAAAAGCCAAAAATATTTCAGATTGGCAGTAAAACACTTACTCCTACATTGACACTTAACCTTTGTTGTGTTTTACCCCATACTCTTAGACAGAGTCTGGAAAGGGCCAGGTAGCTTCCGGATCTCATCCTCTTTTAGAGGTGAAATATCTGGTAAATGCCCTCCCATTCAATCTTTGGTTAGAGTTTGTTGTGTTCCGGGATATCCTTGAAAAGGGATATTTCACAAGCATGGTGGTGGACCATAAAACCTTTTACCTCTGAAAAAGAGCTAAAAAATTCCACTTGGCGACTCCACAATCCTAAACAGACCTTAAGACTCCACTGGGAAGAACCCTAATCATCATAATATCTTTCAAACTCAGTTAGAGGACTCTAGGATTGAAATTTAGGTAAACATATTAGTTAACCATTCAAAGACTGTCATATCTGGTTGAACTTATCTTGTTTATTTAGGTTTGAAAAGCACAGCATAGTGGCTCCTAGAAAGATTCACACTAGAGCCCATCCTGACCCTGATCCACCTGAGTTAGTTGAAAACCCAGAAAGTATCCTTAGGAAGTCTCCTAAGATTAAATTATCAACTGTTTTCAGATCACCCTTGAGAGCTAAATCAGTTCCTGAAAATCTTTCAGCTCTACAACAATCACAAGCTGACTTAGTAAATCCATTCAGAACTAGATCATTTGATGATATAACCTAGCTAGATTTTGAGTTTTCACTTTCTTCTCCAGAAACTAGTGAGCATCTTGGTAGTAGAGAAACAACACCACCAGATCTAAACTTCCTGTTAAATTTAGGCGTCTCTCATCCAAGGTCAGCTCAACAATCTATTGTTGTTCCATCTATATCTTCTCATCCTTCATCCATTGTTCAAACCACTCCACTCCAACCCACCTTCCCTTTTGTTAACCCACCTGTGAATCCACCTCCACCTCCTGCCATGGCTGCATGGTATGCCCCCTTAGTCCTTCCTGCACCATTAGTCAACCTTCCACAGGACTATCAGTCCAAAATTCCATTATATGATGCTAACAATACTACAACTGCATCACAACATGTGGATAAGATGGATGACTATTTTGACAGAAATGAAATTGATGATGATTCTATCAAACTTAGATTATTTGCTCAAAGCCTGGGGGGAGAAGTAAGAAAATGGTTTAAAAGCTTAGCCCCCCATAGTATCAATGATCTCCAAGGCTTCCATCAAACATTCTTAAACAAATGGGAAGTTAAAAAGAATCCTCTCCAAGTCCTTTTTGATTACAAGAACCTTCATAGAAACCCTGGGGAAAGTGTCCAAGCTTATTGCACTAGATTCAATAGTGTGTATAATGCACTTTCCCCAGAGCTAAAACCTCCACAAGGCTCAACTTTAAACAAGTTTCCTGAAGGGTTTGATTCTGACATGACCTATTAGCTGAGAGAGAGAGAGACTTTGCAACTCTTGAAGACATGAAAAGAGGTGCTCTTTCTGTAGAAGTTAACTTGATGGAGAAAAGAGCAAGGATGAAAGCTGAGAAGAGAGTATCTTTTAGAGAGGAATCCACACCTTCCACTTCCAATTCAAATATGGAAAGAATGATGGAAGAAATGATGAAAGAGATGAGATTAATTAAGAGAGCACAAGCAAGTAAAAACCAATCTGCTCCTCAAAATAGGAACCAAAACCAGAATCAGAATGTTAGAAGGAACCAACCTCCCAACAGACCTAGGGAAGATGATCAGAAGATCACTCCTCCCTTTCATCAAAACTATGTAAGTGAGGTTGAAGAAACGGATCAAATAACCGAGGAAAATGATATCAACCTGTTTGGGGTAGATGATGATGACCTTGAGGTTCATTATGATAGAAAACAAGGTCTTTATACACCTTATGATGACAAAGAGATGATAATGAAAATTGTTGTCAAGACATGGAAAATGCCATCACCGAACCTCCAAGAGAATATGACCTCAGAAGTAAATCTAGTCAAAAACCCCCAAAACGAAAACCTCTGACAAATCCTCACAAAACAGCACTACAACCAAGCCTAAAGTTGTCAAACAAAAGGATAAAACAGTGGCTGAAAATTATGATAAAGGTAAAGGAAAAAGCACTCAAGACAATGAAAAACAGAGTGCAGACATTAGTAGTACTAACACTACAGCTAGTACTCCTGTGAAAACAATTTTACCAAATGTAAATAAAACAAAACAGCAACCTGACATTGCTAATAAAATGGCAGTTAATAAGGCTGAAACAAGTTTTTCAAAGAACCAAATCCCTTTCAGCCTGGAGCAGGAAATCTCAAAGATCAAAATTTCTGTTCCCCTCACCGCGTTAGCTGCCCAACATGTATATAGGACCAAAATTTTGAAGGCTTTAAATTTAGAAGACAACAATGACACAGTCAATCTTAACGATGACCAACCAGAGCTTATTTTTGGTCCAAAGATTGAAGGAAAATATCAAGAGGGACCTGTTCCTCCCTTTTATGTGAGTTTTAACGTTCATGACAAGATTTTGCACAACGCTATGCATGACTCAGGGGCTTCTCATAATCTAATGCCTAAAGCTGTAATGGAGAGCCTGGGTCTAGAAATCACCAGACCTTATAAAGACCTTTACTCTTTTGATTCTAGCAGAGTAAAATGTTTAGGATTGATCAAGGACCTCTGTGTAAAATTAGCCCAAATTCCAGCCAAATGCTTAGTCATGGATATTTTTGTGGCTGATGTGCCCCAAAAGTATGGGATGTTACTCTCAAGGTCTTGGGGGGCTAAGTTACAAGGGACTATGCAAATGGACATGACCTATGCGACTATCCCTATTTTCAATCAAGCTAGAAGACTTTATAGGGAGTCCCATATGCAGTACACAGTCACAAGTCAAGACAGACCACAAAACTCTCCTATCTATTCTGTCAATATAGGCCTCGATTCTTTTATCATGTTTAATGATGAAACACTTAGTGAACAAGTCACTTTAAAAGAATTAATGGCTGATAGAGAGGAGGAGATGAATACCAATGAACTGTCAAAACAGTTTGTTGAACCTTTAAACAATAGCAGACCAGATATGGGTCTTGAACTACAAGTCATGTGTCCCTTGCTTCTAAACATTGAGAGTCAGGCATGTATCCCTCAAATAAATGAAAATATGGGGGAATTAAAACAAATTCAACTCAGTACTGAGATTCCACAACAACCCTTGAGCACAATAGTTGAAGAGGACTCTAACCAAGATAAAACCGAGAGAATTCCTCTCTGGAGTATGTACTTTGATGGGTCATGCACTAGAACTAACGCTGGTGCAAGTGTCTGGATTACTAATACTGAAAACAACCACACAGAATGCATTTCATGCAAATTAAACTTTCAGTGTTCTAATAATATAGCAGAATATGAGTCCCTTCTCTTAGGCTTACATCTTTTGAAAAAGTTGGGAGCCAGAAGAATCAATGTATATGGGGATTCTGAATTGATCATTAGGCAAGTCAATGGGGAGTATAATGCAAATCATCCCAGACTTAAAGCCTATTCAAATGATGTTATGGATCTTCTGAAAACATTCGAGGAGTCCAAAGTAATTTTTGTCCCAAGGAAAAGAAACATTGCAGCCCACAATTTAGCCTTTGCAGCTAGGACATGCTTAGCGCCATTTGAAACCAAAGACTGTACAACTGAGATAAAGTTTAGACCAGCAGTGCCTGATAACGAGAAGTATTGGCAGGTGTTTGACAATGACAAACAAATATAAGACTTCATGCAATTCATAAATGAATTTGAACTAAACAGTTTGGACTCAGAATATGAAACAAACTGCAGTGAAGAAAACTTTCTTGGTGAAGAAGAACTGTCTCCTGAGCCTGTCAATATTAACCTATTGTCTAGCAAACTTATGAACGAAGCAGAGGAATTGGAAACTCTCCATACTAAAGATGAAAGTTTTCCTAGAGGTTTGGCCCCTTTAGAAGATTTGTTTGATTTTGACGATGTGGCCAAAAAACCAAAACTGGAACCTATAGAGACTGAAGTGGAGGAGTGCAATATAGGCAGTGAGGAAAAACCAAAGATGATTAAACTGTCTAAAATTTTACCAGCTCACGTTAAACTCAAATACATTGAGCCGTTTAAAGAGTTTTCTGATGTTTTTGCGTGGAGTTACGAAGATCTTAAATCCTATGACACTGAAATAATACAGCACAAAATTCCCCCTAAAGAAAACCAAAAACCATTCAAACAGAAGCTGCGCAGAATAAACCCTGTTCAGTTTCCTTTGGTTGAGAAGGAGATTAAAAATATGTATGAAGCTGGTATTATTGTCCCTATTAGATATTCTAAATGGGTATCTAATCTGGTGTCTGTTAGGAAGAAAACTGGAGAAATCAGGCTTTGTATAGACTTTAGAGATTTAAACAAAGATTCATTAAAAGACAACTACCCTATACCCAAGATGGATCATATTTTACAAAGGGTGGTAGGGTCTAGAAGAATTTCTTTGCTGGATGGCTATTCAGGGTACAATCAGATCTTGGTTTACCCTGCTGATCAATTAAAGACAGCCTTTACTAAACCATGGGGCACTTTCATGTATGTGAAAATGCCCTTTGGTCTAATGAATGCTGGAGCAACTTTCCAAAGAGCCATGGACATAGCATTCTCGGAAGAATTGGGCTTCTTCATCATTATCTATCTTGATGATGTCACTGTGTTTTCAAAAACAGATGAAGAACACTTAGAACATTTGAGAAAATTTTTCGAGAAGTGCAGAAGGTTTGGAATATCTTTAAACCCTAAGAAGACACTATTTGGGCTCCAAGAAGGTAAACTTCTTGGACACATTATTTCAGAAGAGGGTATAAAGATAGATCCAAAGAGGATTGAGGCCATATTGCAAATCTCTCATCCTCGAAACATCAAGGAGTTGCAATCTTTCATTGGGAAGATCAACTTTTTGAGAAGGTTCATTCCTAATTTAGCTGAGCTCCTTAGGAATATCACAAACATGCTGAAAAAGGAGCAAGGGGTAAAATGGACCTTGGAAGCAAAGCAATCCTTTGAACTGGTGAAACAAGCGTTAACCAAAACACCGGTTCTGATAAGTCCTAATTTTTCAAAAGATTTTTATATTTTCTCGTTTGCATCAGAACATACCATAGTTGTTGTCCTTTTATAGAAAAATCCACAAGGACAAGAGCAGCCCATCGCATTCTTTAGCAAGGCATTGAGGGATGCCCCTTTGAAGTATAACATTATGGAGAAGCAAGCTTTTGCTTTGGTTAAAGCATTGAAAGACTTCAGAGTATACATCCTTCATTCACATATTATTGCCTTTGTCCCAAATTCAGTTGTTAAAGACATTCTAACATAGGACCCAGATGGTAAGAGAGGTAAGTGGATTGTTGTTATTCTCGAATATGATTTAGAGATAAAACCCACTAAGCTCATCAAAGGCCAAGGTCTAGCTAGATTAATGGCTGAATCAAATTGTGAAGTTCTTGATATTCATATGATTAATGCTTTAGATGATCAAGAGGAAATCTCAACACCCATTGTTGAAAACCATTTTATGAATTCCTCTTGGTATGCTGATATTATTTATGTTCTACTTAATTTGAATACACCTCCCGGTTTGACAAAAACAAAGGCAAGGTTCCTAAAGTTGAAAGTTGTAAACTACTGCATTACAGATAAATGTCTTTATTGGAAGAATGCAGGTGGTCTATTGCTTAAATGTTTGCCTGAGTTTGATGCAGAGAAGGTTAAGTACCGGTTCCATGAAGGAGAGTGTGGAGGTCATTTGTACTGGAAGACAACAGCCAACAAAATTTTGAGGGCTGGTTTCTATTGGCCTACTCTTTTCCATGATGTACACAAGATGATCATAGCCTGTCATAAGTGTCAACTTTTTGAAGGCAAAAGAAAACTGCTACCCCTCCCTCTGCATCCAATCACTGTTGAAGCCCCTTTTCAACAGTGGGGACTTGACTTTATAGGAGAAATCCATCCCCCATCTTCTGCCCAGCATAGATGGATTCTCACTGCCACAAACTATTTCACTAAGTGGATAGAAGCCATTCCTTGTAGGCAGGCCAATGATTCAGTTATCATAAAATTTATGGAGACTAATATTCTCTCCAGATTTGGTTGTCCTACCAAGATCATCACTGATAATGCAGCAGCATTTGGATCAAAGAAGATGGTTGAGTTCTGTCACAGATATCAGATAACATTGGGGCATTCCATGGCCTATTACCCTCAAGGTAATGGACTTGCGGAATCCTCAAAAAAAAATTTAGTGAACATAATCAAGAAACTGTTGGAGGACAACAAAAATTCTTGGCACACAAAGTTGATTCATGCACTTTGGGCTGACAGATTGACTTTGAACAAATCCATTGGTATGTCACCCTTTCAGCTTGTGTATGGTACTGATGAAATTTTTCCAAACAGCCTTGGTGTACCAGTGATAAAGTTGATTCAAGAGTTGCAGACCGAAGATAATGACATGATCAGAAGAATAAATCAGACCATTCATCTTCAGCAAACCAGAGAGGAAGTGTATAACAAAGCATTGCAGAAACAGGAGAGCATTAAAAAGATTTTTGATAGAAGAACAAAGGCTAGCAATTTCAAGATTGGGGACAAAGTTTTAAAGTGGGACTCAAGAAGGGAAGAGAAGGGCAAGCATGGAAAATTTGACAACCTATGGCTTGGCCCTTACTCTATTCATTCAGCTGCTGGTAACAATGCATTTTTCTTACAGGAGTTGAATGGAGCAGAATTGTTTAGGGGTCCTGTCAATGACAGGATGCTTAAGCATTACTTCTCTTGATCCATGTTATGTTTTGAAGCCTTTTTATCTTTTCCATTATGAATATTTCATCCACCATTGCATTCAAAGTTGTAAAAAACAAAAATACAAAAACAAAGAAAAGAAAGAAAAGAGGGTAGATTTTGAAAACAAGCAAGGTATAGCCCCATACCAAAAAAGAGAGATAAATCTGAAAGTGTGCAAGCTCAAATGCCACTCCTGAAAAACACACTTCTAGTTAGTCAAACTGTTTAATCTTGACTAATTAGCTTTAAATTTTCTGCTGATAGGATAGTGAATTTGATATGCCAAACTGTCTAATCTTGGCTTATCAGTAGATAGTTTAGGATAGAAATGAAAGGTTCAAACATGTTCAAAATCTGAACCTAAGGTTGCAAAGAGAAATGACTCAAATATGTTTTATTTTCTGAGTCAAAGAGATGTAAAAATCTGGTTCTAATTAGCTCAAAATATGAACCAGAGAAAAAGGAAAGATAGCTCAATAAGAACCAAATCAGAGCTGTAGAAAAGAGGAAGGAAGTGTTATCAATTTTCAGATCTTAAGCCTTCCATTTTTTGATTTAATTTTTACAAAATAAATGTATATGTGCAGCTTGTCTTTATGCCATAGATCACAGCAAGTCAAACAACTTAATCTTGACTTGGTTGTTTTCAAAATTCATGTTTTAGAAATTTAGAGAATGAAAATCTGTTGGACAGCTTAATCCCAACAGATAGTAGAGTAGGTAGAGAATCATCTGAACTCAACTGTTAAATCTGAGTTCAGGGAGAAATAAGGAGTAGAAATAGATTACATTTCCTGCTTTCAAAAGAATAAAATGTTGTGAAAAGAGTTTTCCAATCCAAATGCACTCTATTGAAGAAAAAATGTTAGATTTGTAGGATTGGGTAGGTAGAAAGTTGTATTCATGAAGATCCACTGCTTTTATGACTGCTAATACATTTTCAGAGAAAATCATCCCAGCACAGGAAGAGCAGCCCAATGGATTAGGCAACTGATCAGCCTCCCAGAGAACATTAAAGGATCAGACACATGGTCAGCCTCCTAGAGAATGCAGGTCTGAAAGTTCTTGATGCCTTCAAGAAGGCACCATCCCCAAGTGGAGCCACTGTTAGCCACCTGTAAAATTTGATTATACCAAAAAGGTGGCTAAATCTATTTTGAGCCTTCAAGGAAAAAATTCTATTACTAAAAATTGTTGTCTCTTGAAGACTCTTGCAGGCCTCTTGCCTCTGTCCAGATCCTATACTTGGTTTACATCCTAAATAATTCTGGAGTTCTGATGTTTCTGAATGAAAGACTATTTGCAAGACCTTCATTTTTCCCCCTTCTCAAACCCTCATTTTCTCCCCTTTTTCTCCATAAAAACTCCCTTGTTTTCATAAATCCTCTTCTTCCATTTATGAAAATCACTTTCCCATAGTTAAAAACCCATTTTTTAACTATACCGAAACCCTTGAAACCCTTTGAAAACGTTGAAAAATCAATAAAAATACATATTTTTCTATATATTGGACTTAAGCCCCTCGTGCTGTTGCTAACCCTTCTCGTCCATAAGTCCTGGAGCCGTGATCACGCGCTGAGTAGTCAGGTGCTTATTTTGGTTTAAAAATATTCCGTCAAAAATATTAAAAAACCTTTGTTATTCATAAAAACCATCACTTTATTATTTTTTATTAAATTATCCGCCGGTACGAGTTTTGGTTTGTTCCGCACCATCGATCTAAATCCACAGATCGGACGGTGTGGAGTACGTCTCCCGGTGGTCCCCGCCAGCTATCCTCCACTCCAAATACCACGCGGTATTCATCGCACAGCCTTCGGGAAAATTTTGTTTCCGCTCGACGACCAGAGATTCCACAACCGTTCAACACGTGTCCCTTGTACTATTTGAAAACCGCCGCCCATCCGTTGTCCATCGTGCATTAATGATCGGACCAGGATGCCCAGCGATATCGCTGTGGACGGTCCGATCTGGCCCCACTGATCCAACGGTGATTGCTCACCCAAGTTGCTCGATGGTTAATGAAGGTGCGTGCGGGATAGCTGGGCCATCGTATAACGGCAAAGAAATCTCCGCCGTCGATCTGATCTGTAGATCGATGGCCCACAATTCATCGCCCGATCTCCCGTTTGAATTTCCATCGCCCAATCCTGACTGTCGATCTCTGTGCAATCGACGGCTCAGATTCATCCTCTCCTCTGACTGCCCCGTTCAATCTTGACCGTCGATCTCTGCAGATCGACGACACGGATTTAATATTTCTTCCGCCCATTCTATGATCTCCCCGATTAAGCCCGGCCGTTGGATGATGCCATCCAACGGCTCTGATCTCCTCGCACGCCCTCCGATGCAGTCAACCTATAAAAGCAAGATTTCTTAATAGTTTTCATATTTTTGCAGGTTTTTTTATCATTCGTTCACAATTTTCAAAGAAGATTCAGAGGCAGAGGGTGACGACCCTCCCGTCTTCGATTCATCCAAGGAAATCATTCACAGGTTGGAAATGCACATTTTCTCAATGTTATCTCAGGCATGGATGCCTTATGAACCCTGCGCAGCCCTGCACAACAACAAAGAACAAAAAAAATTGAGCACAGACAAAGAGTATCAGCATCGAAGACCTAAATGTATTAGAACAAAGGATTAGAGACATTTTTCACGGGGATTATGACTAAGACTATTATCAAAAGCCTAATCCCCAAATGAACTACAGTTTACAGAAAGCCTAAGATGTTTTAGCAAGCAGGAATGTTTCTGCCGCCACAATATGAAGCAAATCGATTCCTCCTAGCTACCATAGCGCCACCTGTTCCTCAAAGTACTCAATCAGGGGCTGAAGTTATTGAAGAAGATCAGATTTTGCCTCAACGCAACCAAGAAGTTACTTCTGCAGTGAAAATTAATGCAAAAGACATCTGCAGGGTAACCCTAGCGTCACACAGAGCCTCAAAGGTCAACTAAGCTCCCACCGAGCTTAATTCATGAGTGTAAATCAATTAATACAGTGAAACACCTGTACAGTTTCTTCATTAAAACCCCCCAAGGGCCAAGAGACATTAACTCTGTATTAATTGTAATTGAGATCTTTTATCAGATCTCACCTCCTCATTCTTCTATATAAACTACAACAGAAGATGAGTGAGGGGTTGGTTGTAGAACTTTGAAATACATTTGAGCAAAAACTTCTGATTGTACATAGTATTCACTGGCTCTTGGAGCTCTGCTGGTGATAGATAGGTTAGGCTGAGATGTGTAGATGGTTGCTAACCTAAAGCACTGGACTTAAAGCTGTAACTGGTTTGAAGCATAAATACAAGCTGATTTATGGGATCCTGGTCTATTTTGACGGTGATGTTTCTCTAATTGTAACCTGTTATTTTGTTTCTGTTTCCATCTGTGTTTCATATTCTCTTATAAAGAACAACATGCATAGAGTTAGGACCTACTGTATATCAGTAATCTTCTCTAACTGAAAAATCTTTATCTGAATGTTTTCTTCTAAATTGTGTTATTTAGGAATATTTTAATTCAGTTTAAGCGTAGGAATGTTGGCATTCCCTCATCTTATTGTTAGCTGAATATTATTCTTAGATGTTATTTTCAGTATATGTTTTGTGAAGATGAACTGAGGAAGATATGGTGAGCCCTGGTCCCTGTTTGATCCCACAGACTGCCTGATTGTTTCCCTTGGAATGTGTTAAAAGAAGGCTAGTTTCAAAGTACTTACCAAATCTTAGGCCATTCTGTTGTTATCTTTGTATTTGTCTTGAAAGTAATCAAGTAAAGAAGAGCTAGGAGAGGATTTGTGGTGAGCCTGGCCCGCTAGTTTCTAATCCAAAAGTTGCCTTCAAGCTTCCCTCTGTTTTGAGATTTTTTCTATTGAAAGTGTATCAAAGGCTGGCTAGTTTCAAAGTACTTACCAGATCCTAGTTTACTTTTATGTTTTTCTTGAGTCCATGTCAAAGGCTGGCTAGTTTCAAAGTACTTACCAGATCCTGGGCTGCTCTTGTTTCTGCATCTGTTTATTTCTCCTTCTTATTGTATCATTCCATTCCATAAATCAATCTTCAAAGAGATCCTTAGATATAGATGACTTGCCCCATGGACCACTCTTGCCTCTTGTTGTTCCAATTAAACCCTATTATGACTCCATAGCCCAATGGACTAAAACCTGCAATTTTCTACCTTTTTGACCGAAGCTTACTCTGATTGCCTGCAACTTCTCACTTTTGAAACTTTTTCCACTCAGAACTTTCCACCTTGAACAGTAATCATGCTCAACCATCCAAAAAACAAACAAACCCTTGGCCTTCATAACTAGCCTAATATCATTACCCCCAAACTTCAAAGACAAATCCATCTTTGTACATATTGGAGAGATCCCTCTCCGGATTCAGGAGGGCTAGATCCTAGAATCCCAAAGTTGGTTGAAACGATGTTGTTTCTGTAATTGGACTCTGCCAATCTTGCTAATAAATTACAGATTCCTAACAGTTACATGATGAGATGATCTACCTCCTGGCTAGATTCATCGAATTTTTCCTAATTACACCTTGCATAACCATAAAACATCTACTTTAATTAGAAAATGATAGCGATTCTATTGACAATCCTTTTCCTAATAGGACTCAAACTATTCATTATTACATCAATTACCTTAGCTCCTAATATCAGTTACATCTTTGACAACTATTCTTTCACATGTTCGAATAGGGTGTGATGGGACTCATCACTACATGACATCTTAATTGACCTCCTCTAAATCTGGAAACAAACCCTGCTTTTTAGGAAAACTAGTCCTTATCTTCAATGAATGGTTTGGATGATGAGTTGTCTTCATCTCATGGTCATTAAGTCTTGGATAACTGTTGGCAAGGTCCCTTGAACCTTTGAAAGTATCCACCTATCCATAACTATACAAAAACCTTCTCATAAAGCTTCAAAACAGTACACTACGAAAGTATGACAATTTCGTAGCGTATGTTAAGTCCCTATATTAATAGTGTAGCCCCTTATTATGTTAGTGTAGCCCCCCTTATTATTATTATTGTACCCCTGTAACCCCCATATTGTTATTATTGTGCCCTTATATTATTATTGTTAGGTCGGCTAGGATTACACTGTGGCCCCACTAGGATTATATTGTGGCCCCATGGACTCCTATATATAGAAGGAGGTTTTTGTTCATTTGTATCATCCAGGAATTTTCATTTATATAATGTATTGGAGGTTGCCCCCTCGAAGAGGCTCATTTCTAAGGCGTTGATATCTCTTTTCTTCTATTTTTGGAGCTGGTTACACAACATTTGGTATCAGAGGCTTGGGATTCTAGGGTTTCGCTGCTCCAAACAGGTCATCGTGGAATTTTCGCTATAACTTTGTTTCTACAAAGTTTCAGAAGCTGAAATTTTTAGGGTGCGAAGCAGAAATCCGGAGGAAGATTGTCTAAAAATTTCAGAGCTTGGTTCGCAATATTTTCGGAGATATCATCTGTGGAAGTTAGGCCTTTTTTCAAGCTCCTAAACAGGTCATCGTGGCATTTTCGCTATAAAAAATTTTCTATGAAGGTTCAGAATCTGAAATTCATATGTTGTGAATTTGAAATCCTGAGAAATGCGTCCAAAAAAAATTCCGAGAGCTTGGTTCGCAATATTTTTGGAGATATGATGCAGCAGGTAGTGCTTTTTCAGGCTCCTGAATTGCATCGCAAAGAGGTGATCGTGGGAAAAGTTCAATAACTCTCTCTCTGGGCATCGGATTGGAGTGCCGTAAAAAGTGGTCGCAAGTACACAGAATGCAGTTTCTTGGCTATCAATTTCAGAGACAAAGGAATAAACAGTGACACGTGGTAAGTCGTACAAGTTCGCTCTACTGAACCATTCTATAATTAGGTCATTGTGGGAGATTGGACACAACTTTTTCTTGAAGAATCCAAATCAAATCAGACCTGTGGAATTTGAAAGAAGCTTCAGAGGACTACTACAAGGCTGAATTTCAGATATTGAGGATCTGCAATTATAGAGATAATTTAATTTCAATATCTAGCTCCTCAAAAGAAAGAGAAAGGTGTGTATCTGGTTTTTAAAATTGCATAACGTTTGTTTGAAAAAGAAATTGAAGTGATTCCAAGTGCATATTTTAGAATTTTTATTAGTATTGGGTTCTATAATGCCTCCAAAAAATAATTCCATACCCATTAATCCCTCAAAAAGCTATACTATGACGCATGAAGAGGAAGAGTTGCAGTATGAGATATCAAAATTACGATACCAAGTGCAACAAGTTTCAATCTTACGAAGAGAAATTGAAGATGAAATAGATGGTTTAAAAGCAGAAATGGAGGCTAAGTTGGATGGTTTGAAGGATCAAATAATAGCAAATATGGATGATAAATTAATGGAAGATCACATCGAGCATCAACAACAAGTTCTCCAACTCTCAAAGGATAACCCAACTTTGGTGCAGAATCTAATGAAACAACGGGAAGATCAACATCACATCGAAAGAAGTTATGAAGCAGTCATAGAAACAAGAACTCGACAAGTACGATCAATTTCAGAGTATCTCAGCAAGTGGAAGAACTTTCCTATAGAATATTTCACATGGGAGGATGAGAATTTTATACAGAAGCATCAAGAAATAATCAAGCGTTGAGGACAACACTTGTTTGAAGGAGAGGGGCATGTTAAGTCCCTATATTAATAGGATAGCCCCTTATTATGTTAGTGTAGCCCCCCTTATTGTTATTATTGTACCCCTGTAACCCCCATATTGTTATTATTGTGCCCTTACATTATTATTGTTAGGTCGGCTAGGATTACATTGTGGCCCCGCTAGGATTATATTGTGGCCCCATGGACTCCTATATATAGAAGGAGGTTTTTTTCATTTGTATCATCCAATAATTTTTCATTTATGTAATGTATTGGAGGTTTCCCCCTCGAAGTGGCTTATTTCTAAGGAATTCATATCTCTTTTCTTCTATTTTTGGAGCTAGTTACACAACAACGTACTTTCGTAGCGTTACAAAAATCCCCTTTGCCATCAACTTTTTTTATTTTTTCCTTCTGCATTGTATTCTTCATGTCTTGACATGTACTCCATGTGATTTCCTCCTCTTGGAAGCTTCTCAAAATGGTTCAAAATGCAAAAATAAAGCTACAGCGGTTTCGTAGCATTTTCTTGGCTTCAAGCCTAGGTAACACTACGAAACTGCTGAAAAGTGTGTTATTTCCATATTTCTGTCTAGCTTCAAAAAATGTGTCTTCCAACTGTAAAAAAATTGTTTCCAACATGTTATTTACCTTCAAAAACTTAAACCAGCTCTAACTAGGAATCTTGAGGTGTTTCTTCCTCATTGATGATGAGTTGAGCTATTGGCTCCTCAACTACTGTCATTTTAAGGCCTTTCTTCTCCAATTCCTCATGAATTGGTTCTAGCTATTCCTGTAGGTCTTTAACCTGATCGTTCAGCTTTTTGTTTGTAGATTTCAACTGAAAATTCATTCTCCTGACATGTTTCACCTCTTTCCTCAATGGCATAGTCCATTTGATTAACTATTGTGTATTATCTAGGGTCTTCGAAACACTGTCAACCTACTCTTCCCAAATTTCCTTCATCTTTTGAAACTAAACCTTCTGGACATTGTGTTTTCTTTCCTCCTTCTTCATAACTACAATTTCATGGTTATCTAACCTTAACTGTTCTTCAAGGAGTTCAAACTCTGTTTTTTCAATTACTTTTTCTTTTCCTTTCTTTGGCTTGCTAACTGTATCTTTTTCTGCAGGAGATGAAAGATCAATAATGTCTTGTGGTGGCTTGACAATATCAGTAGCTGGATGAACTTCTTTGTTTCTCTCTAAAAGTTTTGTAGCATTCCTTGTCATGGGATTTCTTGCCTGGAACATAAAACCTGCATGTTCACCTTCAAACTCAGGGCCTCTTTGCAGATTTAGCTTTCTTAAGTTTTTGTCCACCTTCCTCTTTGCACTCCTCCATGTTAAATTTGAATCCTTTGAGCCACTTCTCTTGTCCCCTTGGAATCACTATTGCTGCTGCAATGACCTCTGGTGTAATGGAAAGATTTAACATCCCCACTTTAGTAGTTGTTCCACTAAAATTTAGAGAAAATTATTTGGAAATCTGTACATGATAGCCTTGTAGTCTTTCACAAACTCTATTGGAGTATCATTATTGTTGTTTTGAATTCTAGACAAGAAATTAGCAACTGTGTTTTCTTTTCCAGGTTAGTCTAGAATGGTGATGTTAGATTCTTGCAGGAGTAATAACCATCTTGTGATTCTGCTATTAGTGATATACTTTTTCATCAAATACCTAATTTCAGAATGGTATGTGTGAATAAAGGTCTCATATCCAGTGATGTAGTGTCTAAATTTGTTAATAGAATGAACAACAACTAGAAATTAATTTTCAGTTATAGTGTAATTTAACTCAACAACAGTCAAATTTTTACTTGTGTAATACATGGCATAGGGGATCAAGTCTTTTTAACCTAATATAGCTCCCAGAGTTGTATCTAAAGCATCTGTTGAAATGTGAAAAGGTATTTTCCATTTTGGACCTCTTAAGATGGGTGCTTCAGATATTTTGCTTTTAAAGTTTCAAATGCCAATTGGCAATGAGGATTCCAACTAAATTCACAATCTTTGGTAAGCAGTTTGAAGAGTGGAGATGCTATTTTGGTGAATTTTTCTATAAATATTCTATAGTACCGTGTAAATCTTAGAAATATTCTAACATCCTTTTGGCAACTTGGAGTCGATAATTTGGAGATGAATTTACCTTTGGATGAGTCTACTTTATTCCATCCCTTGAAATGTGATTTCCTAAAACAATTCCTTCAGTAAACATCATAAAGAATTTTTCATGAATTAATGATAGATTTTCTTCTTTGCATCTTTCAAGAACCTTTTCCAAATTTTCAAGAGCCTCTTCAAAATAATTTCCAATAACTAGATAATCATCCATATTTACTTCCACACAATCATGTATTAGATCAGAGAAACTTCCTAATACTGCCGTTTGGAATGTTGCAGGTGCATTTCGCAATCCAAAAGGAAGTACTCTGTAAGCATAGGTTCTCCACGAAAAAGTGAATGTGGTTTTGTCTTGATCTTCAGGTGCTACTTGTATTTGATTGTAACCACTAAAACCATCCAAGAATGAGAAATACTTCTTACCTACTAATGTATCCAATACTTGATCTATGAAAGGAAATGGGAAATGATATTTTAGAGTAGCCTTATTCAACTCTCAATAATCAATGCATCCCCTCCATTTACCATTGTTTTTAGGTACAATCACCAAGGGAGAAACCCACTGGTTGTCTGAAATAGGATAAATGAAGTTTACATTCAACGATTTTTGCAATTCTTCTTTCACAATTTCCCTAAGATTTGGATTCATCCTTCTTTGAGGTTGTATGATAGGCCTATAGTTTTCCTCAATGTAGATATGATGTATACAAGTCTCAGGACTAATTCCGTTCGTGTCAGTGTACTCCCATGCATAAACAGAAGAATGCCTTTGTAATGTTTTGATTAACTCTTCTTGTTGGAATTTATCCAAGTTTTTGTTTATGTTTAAATATTTTCTTTGAAAGATTTCAACTATAGAGTTACCAAATTATTCCATAGAATATAAAGACATCTTTCTAGATGATAAGTATTCAATATTGCATTGTTCTTAAAAACTATAATCATCTTCACATTGTGAATATGTCTCAAAGTTTTCTATTGAATTTAAAATTTGACTTTCTTCACTAATATGAGAAAAAGTAAAGAGAGGTTGTATATCATTGTCATCATCTATCCATTCTTCATTTTCTATTTGTGTGATTTTTTTTTCCTGGAGGATATAGAGTGAATTTATTTGTTCAGTTACCGTTAGAGATAAACATATCACCAGATCTACAACTAATGAAAGCATCAGTTGTAGCTAACCAAGGTCTTCCTAAAATTAATGGATGTCCCCCTAGTTTGTTCTTGGGAGTTAATATCATGAAGTCAACTAGATATTCCCAAGAGTTTAAGGACACATATATTTTTTCTAATACACCATCTGGCTTGATTACTGATATGTCTGCTAATTACAATAATGTTAGTGTGTACTGAAGGTTTGGAAGCCTAAGTTGTTCCATGGTTTGCTTGTTCATGATGTTGATGGATGCTCCTAAGTCAATTAATGTATTTGGAATATAAATACCATTGATATGTGTTTTTACAATTGGACTTCCTGGGTCCAAAAATTTTTGTATGGCTATTTTTCCCATCATAATGTCAACAATTTTTCCTACTAACTGAATTCTTTTTATTTCTTTTTTTTCTTCCCGATTTTTTCATGCTTAACTCTCTTATTGTTTTGGCTAAAATAGGAATCCCTTTAATGGCCTGTACTAAAAGGAATTTTGATACAAAAAAATTTCAATTCATCTAGAAAATCATAATTAGTAAACAAAATTTGTTTTTTCTATCCCTCTATTGATTTCTAATCTTTCTAGAAAAGGAGGGTTAGAAACAGATATTGAAGGTTTCTCTATTATAGGAGTTGATTTTATTGGATCTTTTTGTTTTTCATTTTCATAATTTTGATTCTGCTGAAGGGATGCCCCTTCTCTAGAATTTTTATTTTGTTGTAGATAAATTTCTTCATTAAGATCATATTTTCCTTGAATAACAATAGAAGGCTTTTAACTTTCTAATATCCTACCAGATCTAAGTTGGACATTGTTAAGATATAGTGTAGTAATCATGTAAGCTAGAAAGTTTTGTCCTTCTATGTTATAAGAAGTTTGAGAATTTTTATTATTTGGGTTTGGTAATGGTTGGGCAGGTAGTTGATTTTATCATTGCGGAAATGGTAATGAAAGTTGTGGACTATGCTTTTGGAGTTGGGGTGGTTAATTTTGTTGTAGAAAATGTTGGGGAGGATAATTTGGATAGGATTGTGGATGTTGATGATACTGAGAGTATCTGGCATAAGGATTTTTCATCCCTTGTGTCCAAGGTTGAGGCTGGGACCAAGGTGCTACTACGATCAATTCCAATTGTTTGGTGGGGGCTGATTATACATTTGGTTATTAAAACCTTGATTTTTTGGTCCCTGCCATGGTATTCTAGAGACAAAACAAAGAGGATCTATTGGTTGTGGAGCTACTTCTTCTTGGAAAATAGCCTTAAGACCTTGTGTAGAGGGATAGTTTTTTGTTTCATGATTTTCTACACAAATGACACAGGTCTCTGTGACTTTTACATCAAGAGGAAATTATCTTAAAGCATGTTTCTTCCTACATTTAGGACAGAAAATAGTTAAGGCATCAGTTTCAGCTTTCTTCTTGTTTTTTAATTTTATGGTGTCTATTTGTTCACTAAGACTCCCTAAGATATTTGTTTTAAATTCATCAATCATATTTCCAATTTCTTCCCTAATTACTTGTCCAATACCATATTTATTTACTCTAGAGACAATAAGATCTCTTGTATTTTTCCCAGATTTTGAATTTCCTCTTGAGAGATGAATGCATAATTCAGCAATTTCAGATAATGGTAATTGAGAGATATCCCCCTTTCCCATCATGTTAATAATATATATCCATTCATCTCTAATGGCTTTCAACAAGAGAGATTTTAAAGTATCTTGATCTAGATGTTCCATTTTAGCTCTTTTAATATTGTAATTGAATCTCTCAATTAAATCTTCCGAGTTTTCATCCTCTTTTTGCATCATTTTAAATACTTCATCCTTTCTATTGATAGGTGTGAAATAATCTAGATATCTTTGTAAAAATGCACTTTTAATATCATCCCATGTCCTAATATATTGTGTTATTAAACCCATGAACCATTTTAAAGTTGCACCCTTGAGTGTTGTAGGGAATAGCTTCAATTTTTTAGAGTCTTGTAAGTAGTCATAAGATCTACATAAAACCTCAAATTCAAATAAAAATGTTTCAGGATATTCACTCCTTAATCCATGGAAAATGGGAAGGACAAAAGGTGAAATATTTTTCATTGTGACATTTGTATCCACATCAACTATAGGAAATACAACAGAATTAGGATCTCCTTGTCCTCTACGTCTTCCTCCACCCTGTCCTCCACCTCGTCCTCCACCTCTTCTTCCTCCTCCTAGTCTTAAGTTTTCTCTCTACCCCTAGATTCTCTTTCTCTACGCATATCATATTTTTTTTAATGTAAGAAATAAGGCCTCCTAATTACACTTCCCCAACAATGGTGCCAAAATGTTCAGTCAATTTAATGTCTTAAATTTCTACCATAAATTATCAACCAAGGTTAGTAATTTGATGAAGTGTGGTGCATTATATATGCTTAGGTAACTTTGTTTTCTTACTTCATTGTGTATGTTTTATTTTGTTTTGGGGGTTTTCTATATTATGCCTAAATTTTAAAGAATTGAAATTAGTCTAAGAAATGAAATCTTTAAATGCTAGTAAACACTCAAATGTAAATGAATTTTAATGTTGAAAACTAATTCTTAAAGAAGGAAGAAAAGGAAATATATTTTTTTTCTCTAATATTATGAAACCAACTCCAAAAATGGAATAAAAGAGAGACCAGCACCTTAGAAATAAGCCACTTCAAGGGGGAAACCTCCTTTACATTACAATAATGAACAATTCTTGGATGATACAAATGACAAAACCTCCTTCTATATATAGGAGTCCATGGAGTCACAATATAATCCTATCTGACCTAACAATAATAATTTAAGGTCACAATAATAACAAAATTGGGGTTATGTTGTGGCCAGCAACAACCCCCCTTATTATTTAGTATTTTCACTACTACTAAATAAGTGGGGGCCCTTAGTCAAAAAATTTTAAAAATTGATTAGTGCTTGTATTTCCTTTTTCAATAAAACTTACTATCATAAACTTAAGAGAATACCCCTTGAAAAATCTAACAATATTAAGTTTTATGATATGATAGGATAAAATATTTCCTTAAAGAAATATCGCATCGCAAAAAGGTAATGAATACCTCCTTACAAGCAGAATTCTAAGATTGCGAGATCGCGATGCGAAACTAAGCACTAAAAACATTTATTGCATCGCATGCTTCAAATATCACTTACGCTGAAAAACCTCAAACTGCCAATATGTGATGGCACATATCGAAAATCGTGTTTCGCAGAAAAACACATTAACGGATGTTTGTCATCTGCTACACTCTAGCGATTTTGCGATATTGCGATATAGCGATTTTGCAATTCTGCGATATTGCGGTATTGTGATATTGTAATTTCACAAGATTGCGATATAGCGATACTGCGATCTATGATATTGCAAAGAAAATCGCAGATCACCTTATCGGAGATCTTTAGGGCTCATTGTACAAAAAAAGTTTTTTTCCATAAACCGAGGCCTGATTATGCGCTTTAATGTTAATCAATGAGTTGGTTGTCAATCATTAATGAAATACGGTTTTGTTCTGATCGAAGAGCCATTTCACGTAAGGTGGTATATTTTATATGTCTTCGGCATTTAAAAGCTTTCTCGTCACCTTTTTCTTATCATTATTCTCACCTCATTTGTAAACTGCAGGAACGAAGAATAGAAAACTATACAAAGCAGTATTCAGGATATTATGGGAAAGAAAGACAAAGATCCGAGTTCTGAAGACAAATAAATGACGCCCTTGTATACAAACACCGCCTGTAATAAAGATGCTGGTATTACTACTTGGGAAGGCATGTACAGTCTACTTGAGGAAGATAATCCCAGAATAATGGAGGTTACAGCTATTTTAGGCTCACATGGGTCTTCTAAGGCATCTATTACAGAGCTAGCTTACTCGTTCTTGCACCAGATAGCGGCGAGGCCCAAAATTATTCCATACACGGACATGGTTAAATGGATACTGGACAGCACTGACATCAAAAACAGACAATTTAAGACTCAGGTTCAAGAACTCATTGGCTCATTCACTCCACAAGATTTGAGACTCATGTATCATTTACCAGAGCCACAGGCAACTAATAACAAACAGTTCATGGAGAAGTTTGCTAAAGAAAATGAAAACCTGGCAGAATGCACCAAGGACTGGTCAAGGAGGGACGAACCACTAAAAAAGGATAAACATGGTATGTATAGTACTGGTTCTCTCACCTCCCCATATTGCTTTGCTGCTACTATGCTCTGTAGACTTTTTGGGAAGCCAGACATTAATAAATTTTCATATGAATGGCTACCATTATTGAATGTCGCCATTAATGCTACTATTGTGGATTGGGCTAAGATATTATCTGACAACTTAGCCACAAATATTTTGAATTACCGGTCTAAAATAACTTTTTCTCAGAGAATTTATCCCCCTTTATACTCACCTGCATATGTGATGGATGCAATCTGTTATATTTCCAAGTTTCCTTTAATGGGTTGGAAATGGACGACTCAAGACCCCTTACCCATTCATATTTATCACAAAGAATTGTGGGATTCCAATTTCACTCCGTACTTTTACAAGATTTGTCATGGAATTATGTTGCCCCTATACAAAATGTTATATGATAAAGATGCTCCTAGATTTTCTCCCGAAGAAGACGTAGATATACTCCCTATCGCGAGATGGTTCGGAGAAGAATTGTTTACATATGTCAGGGTATTTGGAAGTCTCACTTCCCCTCATGTCTTACCTTTGTATGTTCCTAATAAACTCAAGGCACGGGAAATTTCTTATCAAACGTGCGGAGAAGGAGGTTTGACTAAAGATTTGAAGGACAAAAAGAAGGCTATTTGGCCACAATTTCTTGTGGCCTATGCAGCCTTTCCACTATTTGATGTAGCCCATGCATTCAAAGAAGTAAACAACATAACATGTCTACGATTGTTCAAATTTCCAAGAAGACCATTCGACCCTTATGATATTGCTAAAAATTTCACTACTGCAGTCAAAATAAAGGTGTTTTCTAAAGAAGATGATCTTTTTGATGACATGTTCCAAGAGAAAGGTACACTTAAAGAAGTTCTACATTCGGCCCAAATGTGATTTCCTCCAGCAGAATTTCAAGAGTTCAAGATATACATGGAAAGGAGGTTAGCTAATATCCCTTTGGATAAATTACGCTTGGAACCCATAAGGGAACCAAATCCCAATATTAGTCTCAGTGGAAGTTCAGGCACAGACAGATCTAAATCTAAGTCCAGGAAAGAAACATCAAAACACTCTAAGAGGTCTGAAAGTGACCATGATAAAAATGAAGAGACAGTAAGGGATACTGCCCAGTCAAAGGAGCTCCCACAACAACAGGTTTTGACCTCTCCACAACTAAATCCTCTCCCTCTCATCATCCAGCCACCATTAGTCAGAACCGAGCTAGATAAAGAATGGGAGACATTCAATGATTTAATCAATATTGAAGGACAGAACACAAAGACACATGTGAGTAATGTACGGGCAACAAAAGATATAGTCACAGGAACAATTAAAAATGTCTTAGAAATGGAACATATTCGCATTACCCCATCCTCTGAACTTATGCTCAAAATAGAGGAAATTCCTCCTCTTGATGTATTTTATAGTCCACAACACAAGGAAGTAGTGAGAAGACAAAGAAAGAAAAAGAAATTGGAAAATGTGCTCTCTCATGATGCAGAACAATTAGACATCCTATGGCAAGATCCTACCACCGATCCCACCGAAAATCTCACCAAATTATCTCAGATCACAGGAGCATATGCCTCTTTGGCCATTGATAAAGCATTTGAGGTACGGAAATTACTCAAAGATAAAGAAGATCAAGTACAGGTTTTACAACAACAACCGCAACAAGCCAACGCCAACAACGAAGCACAAAAACAACTTGAAAGATTATAGCAGGACTTCCAACAAATGCAGATAGGGTGCCAGAACAGTTTGGGTGAAAGAGAAAAATAGTTACAGGTTATGCAAGAGATGCACAAGGATGATCCTAAGCTTACAAAATTCATCACAGAATCCATTTCCTTAAATGATCAACTACTGCAGCAACAAGAAATATTGTGCCAAAGAATATCACAGTGGAACTCTTATTGCGAAATAAGCGATAAAATCACTAATCAAGTCGTAGATTTAAGACATGATTATGATTTAATTGATAAAAGAGTTACCGAATATTTGGCTTGGCAAGAAACAGAGGAGAGGAAAAGAGCAGGTGCACCAATAATCAACGAAAATCACAAATAAATGCTCTTTAACAATTGGGATGCACAAATCAGGAAAGTAGAGCAAGCAACAGAAGAAGCAGCCACATCAGCAAACAATTTTATTGACTGCATAAATGAAAATTTTCACAAGGAAAATCTGATCTCAGAAACCACTCCAGGGTATCTATCGAAAGTACAACAACTGCAGACAGGCTAGAGATAGAAGGCTCAAGAAAAGGCAGAATCAATTAAAAGATTAACTAAGTTGAATTGGGATTCTTACTGGGGGTATTTGGTAAAACCACACAGCCAGTGCATGACTCTCAAATGTATCATCAATTCTGCCGAGAAGATGGCGCCAGCTCTTGCCGATTCCATTTTCACAGGAAAGTTAAAGTCGTAAGTTGGCCAGTCGACTCTTCTCAAACAAATGCTGAACACTTGTGATTTCAAGGAACAGATACAAAAATAATTAGTTGTTAGTTTTAATTTTAGATTCAGTGTTAGTATTAATTTTGCTTTATTTTTGCCTGAAATGAGGACGGTCATTTAAACCATATCCTACATTTTTGTAATAAATTATTTCTAGATTTAGTTAGTAGTATTAAACCCTTCTCATGCATTTAGAGAAGGGTCCTAAAATTTGTGAAAAACTTGTCCTCAAAACATGCACTTTTGCACCCTCCGAGGAGGTTTTGATGAATGAATGGAACAAGATTTATTGATATCTACATTTAATATCTACTATTGATGTTGCACTTTTGTACTCTTAGTGGATGTTGGATTAAGAAGAGATACGTCATTATTGCTTGAAGCTCATGAGTAGAACTAGTTATAAATGGTACTTTTATCTCTTAACTATTTTTGCCTTTGTGTTAAAGTGATATTCATGTTCAGTTGTTTATATATTAATGCTTGAATGTTTGAGTTATCATTTGGCACTTCTGTACAGTGATAGCTATTTATTTATGCTTAATATGTGAGTAGCTTATTATGCGATATGTTTTTCACAATTATTTCATCTAACTTTTTATACGAAGTGGTTTATCTTTATTGAATTTATTTCTTATAACAGTTGAATGATCTTTATTACCAATTGTTATTTGAAATCATTTTAGATCGCAAAACGGAAAGATTACATCCCGGGTTAGTGTAGAATTAGATATTTTTGTTTATTAGAATACAATTGCATGTTATTAGATTAGAGTTAGAATAAAAGAATTTCAGTTAGGAAATTTTAGAAAGGAAATATCAATTCTCAAAACACACACACACATATTGGGAAATTGGTCCCATATCCCCAATCAGACCCACTATACCAAACGGAAAAGGAGCTGCTAACCAAGGTCCGGACCGGGTGGGTATCCCCCTTGTTGTAGACATGATTTTCGGGGCTTCAACATATTTGGCGCGAGAAGGAGGGCCCCGAACTATGAATGGCCAGTAAGTCAAAATCTAAATACCATTCTGAGAGTAAATCGCCCTCACCATCTCCTTCGACTTCCCCATCACACTTAAAATATTTAAATCTAAAGCTATAATTCGAGAGAACAACAGCCGCTGCCACAAACCCTGACTTTTCAGAAGAATCTGCTATTGAACTTCCTGAAGTTGAATCTTTGATCCATAAACTTCAGCAATTTTCAATATTACCTCAAATATCTGATAAATCTCAAGGCAGTATGACTTCGCAATATAACCCTGCTCATCCTCTCACCAGATTATAGAGCGAAAAGTTTGGTGTTCAGCCAACCGAGTTACCTCTACCTACAAGGAAGAGAGCAAGGAAATCACCTAAAGGGTCTAATAGTGAGACTCTTTCATCATCATCATCCATCTAAACCTCTTCACCGCAAAGTCAACCATCCACCCCTCCACTTCAGATTATTGTCCGTCAGTCCACTGGAACTTCCACATCTCCTTCTCAAACATCTGGAATTGTAATATCCTCATCTTCCCAACCGCAGGGATCATCTTCTGCGCTTTCCTCTGTTGGTAGTTCAGTGATGGCCCAATATCCATGGAATAACCCAGGGGCAGTCTTAATGTCTGCGCCCTTGAGTCAAATACCGGCTCATCCTAAAAAATGGCTGCCTAAGTTTAATCCTGAAGCAGGCATGCTAGCGGAAGAACATATTAATAACTTTATGTTGTCCATAAATCTCAATGGAGTTACCAATGAAGACGTTGTCATCCGACTTTTTCCCTATACTCTACAAGGAGCAGTCGGATCATGGTATTTATCATTACCATCTGGATCTATCACTAGTTTGGATATCTTCCAAGATTAATTTTTGACTAAGTTCAGTGATGACAGGTCTACGACGACACTGATCAATGACCTGTCTAACCTTAGGGCCGAGTAAAAAGAACCTATCAAAGATTTTAATTCACGTTTCAATAAACTGTTAAATAAAATTCCTACTGCTTCCAAGCCTAGCGAAGAAGTTCGAAGTGAATGGTACATTTTTGCTTTACCATCAAACATAGAAATCTTCGTTGATAGGGCTAACAAAACAACTTTAGCTGACAATATGAAGGAAGCAATAGCAGTAGAGAAACGTATCATAGCCCTAGAAAAGAAAAACGCGAGAGAGGAACGAAAATCCAAGAAGGTTACTTTTAAGGAAGACCCCAAGAAAAAGCAATCGAAAGATCCATTTGATTTAGAAGGATTGCAGAAAGTTATGAAAACCATGTCTAACGAAATGGTTGATATTAAGAAACAAGTGGCAGAAACATCTTCTAAAAATCCGTACAAGCCTTATAGAAGAAACCCTTCAACCGATTCAAAGCCGCCAAATGCTATCACAAGTGCTGAATCAGAAGAAGAAGAAGAGGAGATTGCTACTGAAGAAACTACCGATGAAGAAGAAGTTGTAGAGGTACAAGGTATGTGGGATTTCATCCTCCCAGATGAAGAAGATCAAGAGGCATCCCCGGTTAGCACTCGAAGTAGAAATCAACTTGATCCTCCTCAACCTACTCCTAAGCCAAAGAGCGCAAGCTCAATGACTAAGGATAAAGTTGCAGCCAAGAAAACGACATCTAAAGCGACTCAAACCAGCCCAGTCCAAAAAGATTCATCAACTCCGTCAAAAAAGTTAATCGTTTCGGATGAAATGGAGTATAATATCATAGAAGACATGAAGAAGACTAGGGCTAACATCACTTTTTATGAATTGAGCAAGTTAAAACACCAGCAAAAGGTACTTATGAAAGAATTACATGCTGTACCAGAAAAACCTCTACCCGCCCCTGTAATCTCTCAAGCTTCCCATGAAATGGGAATACCTCCAACTAATGTGATTAATAAAATTGATCTAGAAAATATCACTTTAATTGGAGGAAGGTCGAGATCTCATACTCCCCCATTTCTTCTTACTTATGAAGTTTTCAATAAAAATTTGCATAATTGCTTAGTGGATTCTGGAGCTTCATCTAATATTTTACCAAAATCAATATGTGCAAAGTTGAACATTCAACCACAAAAATCTGTTGTGCGCATAGTTCAGCTAGATCGATCGCAAGTTGAAGTGATCGGCGAATTAAATCAGGTTACCATAAGGCTGTCATCTAATCCAAAGGTATGTCAAGTTATCGACATTTTAGTTGCAGATATTCCAGAATTTTATGGCTTAATTCTTAGCAGAGATTGGTCAGAAAAACTTCATGGATACTTTGCAACTGATTGGTCGCACATGTGGCTCCCTCACAATGGTAAACCAAATCAGATAAAGGTTGAGCGAGAAAAACATCAGAAATACATAGTAACAGAACTGGAAGGAGAAAATGAACCGGTAGCATACAACAATAATATCATTGGCAACTACTCAGTTGATTCTTTCTTAGGAAATTTTAATGCTCATACTTCACCTTACTTAGAACATTCTGTTTTATCTCAAATAGAAATTTTTTCTCAAATAGATAGTTCTAAATGTATTAATTTTATAGATGCTCCTGTAAATAAATCTTTATTTTGGAAGTTATTTTTTGATGGTTCTAAGTCTAATGAAGGAGCAGGAGCAGGATGCGTGTTGATTAGTCCAGAGGGAAACAAAACTATGCTAACTTGTAGACTCGAGTTCGATTGCACCAATAATACCGCAGAATACGAGGCTTTAGTCCAAGGATTATACAAAGCAATCGGATTAGACATCAAATATCTACAAGTTTTCGGAGATTCTGAAATTGTAATCAGACAGGTACGCAATACTATACATTGTTTATCAGGTCATTTAAAGCATTACCAATCTTTAGTTCAAGATCTGACTGAACACTTTATAGCATTTAATATTTCATCAATCCCCAGACTTCAGAATGCTAGTGCAGACCTCCTAGCTAATGTAGCTTCCAAGCTCATTCCTTCAGAAGACTATAGCCCTGATCGATTTTCAATCGAATTAATCTTTAGACCCTCGATTCTTGATAACATTACCAATTGGAGGATTTTCAACGATGATCCTGATATTGTAAGCTTCCTCACATCTGAAGGATCTTACACCAATCAGATAATTGATGAGGACCAACATGACAGACAATTGCAACAAGATAGCACTAATAATGCTATGCCAAAGTCAGTATTCAAGTTAGAAGACCTTTATGATTTGAAAGATCGATTCAAAAGATCTATCAATTCAAAACTGCAAAGTTCAACTTTGAACTATGAATTAGTAAATCTAGGAATTGATACCAAACCACAGAATATCAACCTAGGCCTTGGCCTAGCTCTTGAAGAAAAATTAGCATATGTTCATCTCTTAAAAAAATACAAAAATGTCTTTGCTTGGAACTACGATGAACTCAAAACTTATGACACTTCTATAATCCATCATACTATCCCAATGATAAATGATGAAAAACCTGTCCAGCAAAAGCTGAGAAAGATCCATCCCAATCTAGAAAACCAGATCAAATCTGAACTCAATAAGTTATTGAAAGCCAAAATCATTTTTCTCGTTCGACATTCTAAATGGGTTTCCAATATGGTTCCTATTAGAAAGAGGAATAGAGACATTAGAATTTGCATTGACTTTCGAAATCTTAACAAAGCCTGCCAAAAAGATAATTTTCCTTTGCCTCCCATGGAGAAAATACTGCAGGCAGTCGCAAGATCAGAATTAATGTCCTTCTTAGATGGTTTCTCTGGTTACAACCAAGTGTTGGTCCATCCCGATGATCAATTGAAAACCACATTCAGAACCAAATTGGGCACTTACGCATATCAAAAGTTGCCATTTGGTCTGATCAATGCTGGTGCCACATTTCAGAGAGACGTGGACATCACATTCAAGGGATTAGTTAACAAATCAGTAGTAATTTACTTGGATGATATAACTATATATTCCAAGAAACAAGGCAATCATCTTAGAGATTTAAAATAGATCTTCCAACGTTGTCAAAGGTATGGAATTTCACTTAACTTGAAAAAATCCTTTTTTGCATTAAGTGAAGGAAAACTTATTGGATTCATAGTGTCAAAATCTGGGATTCATATTGATCCTAACAGAATCAAGAAGATTTCCGAAATACCCCTACCTCACAACAAGAAAGATATGCAATCTTTCCTTGGCCAGATTAATTTTGTAAAGAGATTTGTGCCAAATTTTTCAAGAATTGTATCTCCTTTACAAGCAATGATTAAAAAGAACTCAAACTTCAAATGGGGCCAAGACGAATATGAAGCATTCAATCTGATCAAACAAGAAATTGTTAATGCTCCATATTTAGAAACTCCATTTTTTTCCGATCCTTTTATTTTATATACATTTTCCTCTGATAGATCATATGCTACGATACTCACTCAAGAAAATCAAAACAAGGCAGAAGCCCCAATTGCTTTTTTCAATTCAAATTTACAGGGGGCTGAGTTAAATTATTCAAATGTAGAGAAACAAGCTTATGCTGTTTTCAAAGCACTTAAATATTTCAGACCCTTTCTACTTAAAACCCATACAAAAATCATAGTACCGTTTCCAGCGGTAAGAAATCTCTTAGTACGGAAAGATGTGGGTGAGAAAAGAGCCAATTGGGTTACTGCCTTACAAGAATATGACGTAGAAATCAAACCAAAAAGTATTGTAAGAGGTCAAGCCTTTTGCAAAATGCTAGCTGGAGCATCGCTTATTTCTGAAATACCATCTGCAGAGATACAAATGTATGAGGTAAGCATAAACGATGTTGAATCATTATATGCTGATATCAAATTTTATCTAAAGAATGGATATGCTCCTCAAAATCTCGATTACACCAAGAAAAGAGCTCTAAGGTTGAAGGCTAAACAATATCAGCTCATGAATGATTTTCTTTTTAGAATGAATTATGATTCTGTTCTCCTTAGATGTCTTGAGAAATCTGAAGCTGAAAAATTCTTGCAGGAACTCCACGATGGGCCAGCAGGCGGACATTATGCTGGAGACGTTACTGCACATAAAATCCTTCGTTCAGGCTATTTCTGGCCCACACTATTCAAAGACTCACATAGCTACATAAGGAAATGTCAAGTTTGGAAAACCGCTGCTGGGAGACAAAAGAAACCATCATTGCCGCTGCAACCAGTCAACATTGAGCAGCCTTTTGATCAATGGGGATTGGAGATAATAGGTGAGATCGTTCCTCACTCTTCTAAACAACATAGGTATATCCTTACAACAACTTATTATTTTAATAAATGGGTAGAAGCAGTTTCTCTCAAGATGGCTAATGCCGAGCATATCATCGAGTTCATAGATCAGTTCATAATCACTAGGTTTGGTTTACCTTATGCTTTAATGTTTGATAATGCATCGTATTTTTCTGGTAATGATATGACTGAATTTGCACTCAAAAGGGGTTTCAAACTTAAATACTCTGCCAATTATTACCCACAGGGGAATGGGTTAGCTGAATCTACAAATAAAAACTTAATCAGAATCATTAAGCGAACCATTGATCAAAATCACAAAAATTGGCATAAGTCTTTAATATATGCTTTATGGGCAGATCGAATAACGCAAAAAGATTCCATTGGCACTCCTCCCTTTAATTTATTTTATGGGAAAGAAGTGGTTCTTCCAACTCATCTAGCAATTCCCTCTTTGGCCTTAGTTCAATATATTGATGAGGCACCAACTTCTTCCTTACAACTAAGGCAGCTGGAAGTAATTAAGCAAGAAGAGCAACGAGAACAGGCAAAAATAACTCATATTCATCACCAATCATTAGTAAACGCTTCTTTTGATTCAAACATGATATCCAGAAAGGACTTTCAGATGGGAGATCTAGTTTTAAAATGGGACAAGGCTCATGAGGAAAAAGGGAAACATATGAAATTTCAATGAATGTGGCTTGGCCCTTTCCAAATCGCAGAAGTCATAGGTCCATCTACTTTTATGTTACAGGATTTAATAGGAAAAAGAGTCTTTACCTGTTAACGGACAGATCCTCAAAAAATATTTTCCATAGGAGATCATTCTTCTATTTTGTAAATTAGTTTTCTTTATTTTCATAATAAAACCAGTTGTAAATGGTTACATTTGGAATTCATGAAAAAGATACAAATTCTCTTTTAGATTTTGTTTTTTCACTTGTATAAATAGAATTCTTCTATAAAATTGATCATTATTATTGAAAGATATAGTTAAAGGCTTTCGGCCTAGAAATGATACTAGTTTCAACCTTGTAAATTTTGATAAAAAACAACCTTTAGTGGGAAATTGTTTTATATTAGTCCAATAAAAGGTATCAATAACAAAACAAAGATTCTCTGTAGAAAAGCTCTTTCCAAAAAACTCTACCATTTTCGTCCAGAGCCATCTTAAAGAAACAATGACTTCCTCCCCACCTAGGAAATTACAATGTTCAGGGAATAATCCAATGTTACACTTTAACTTAAAGAGTAAGAGGTCTCATCACAAGCCGGCTTATCATGATCATAGATATTATAGCTTGCTGACTTTTCCAATACTGCATACCACAACAAGGCAATGACTCAAGATTTTTGCAATCAAAAGACAAGGGGTCTCATCACGAGCCAGCTTGTTCAGCAAAGTTATAAATCAAGTGAATGGCACTATCATAAATTGGCTACCAAACCAAGACATTGTTCTTTAAGGGTAAAAAAGAAAATGAAAGCAATAAGTGTGGATATGGATTTCTCTTTGAAAAATATATATTTCTCTAAGTAGGATATAGGATCATTGCTGGGTAACAGGTAACCTTGTTGAGGCTATAAACGCCTGCTGGCAGTAGAGGCTCTACCTACGACAAATGAGCATATTTAAAATTGATTTATAGAGAAGCCTTTGTTTTTATCTTTATAAACCAAGTAATGACTGATGTAGATACAAGGACTAGCTTGAGGAAGTAAATAATCAAAGTTAAATATAGAAGAAACGAAATATCAAATGTTGATAGATAAAAGCATAATGTACTTTGTCTTTCTATAATAAAGTTTGATTTTCTGAAAAATTTTCTGTTTTGGAAGTTTAGAAAATTCAAAAGAAAAGCATAGATAACTGGTTCTTCCAAGTGAATCGCCAATTGTTGTGGCCAGCAACAACCCCCCTTCTTATTTAGTATTTTCACTACTACTAAATAAGTGGGGGCCCTTAGTCAAAACATTTTAAAAATTGATTAGTGCTTGTATTTCCTTTTTCAATAAAACTTACTATCATAAACTTAAGAGAATACCCCTTGAAAAATCTAAAAAGCTTAATTTTTATGATATGATAGGATAAAATATTTCCTTAAAGAAATATCGCATCCCAAAAAGGTAATGAATACCTCCTTACAAGAAGAATTCTAAGATTGCGAGATCGCGATGCGAAACTACGCACTAAAAACATTTATCGCATTGCATGCTTCAAATATCACTTACGCTGAAAAACCTCAAACTGCCGATATGCGATGGCACATATCGCAAATCGCGTTTCGCAGAAAAACACATTAACGGATGTTTTTCATATGCTATGCTCTAGCGATTTTGCGATATAGCGATTTTGCGATTCTACAATATTGCGGTATTGTGATATTGTAACTCCACAAGATTGCGATATAGCGATACTGTGATCTGCGATATTGCGAAGAAAATCGCAGATCACCTTATCGCAGATCTTTAGGGCTCATTGTAAGAATTTTTTTTTTCCATAAACCGAGGCTGATTATGCGCTTTAATGTTAATCAATGAGTTAGTTGTCAATCATTAATGAAATATGGTTTTGTTCTAATCGAAGAGCCAATTCACGTAAGGTGGTATATTTTATATGTCTTCATCATTTAAAAGCTTTCCCGTCACCTTTTTCTTATCATTATTCTCACCTCATTTGTAAACTATAGGAACGAAGAACAAAAACTATACAAAGTAGTATTCATGATACTATGGGAAAGAAAGACAAAGCTCTGAGTTCTGAAGACAAAGAAATGACGCCCTTGTATACAGACACCGCCTGTAATAAAGATGCTGGTATTACTACTTGGGAAGGCATGTACAGTCTACTTGAGGAAGAGAATCCCAGAATAATGGAGGTTACAGCTACTGCAGGCTCACATGGGTCTTCTAAGGCATCTATTACAGAGCTAGCTTGCTCGTTCTTGCACCGGATAGCGGCGAGGCCCAAAATTCTTCCGTACACGGACATGGTTAAATGGATACTGGACAGCACTGACATCAAAAACAGAAAATTTAAGACTCGGGCTCAAGAACTCATTGGATCATTCACTCCACAAGATTTGAGACGCATGTATCATTTACCAGAGCCACAGGCAACTTATAACAAACAGTTCATGGAGAAGTTTGCTAAAGAAAATGAAAACCTGGCAGAATGCACCAAGGACTGGTCAAGGAGGGACGAACCACTAAAAAAGGATAAACATGGTATGTATAGTACTGGTTCTCTCACCTCCCCATATTTCTTTGCTGCTGCTATGCTCTGTAAACTTTTTGGGAAGCCAGACATTAATAAATTTTCATATGAATGGCTACCATTATTGAATGCCGCCATTAATGCTACTATTGTGGATTGGGCTAAGATATTATCTAACAACTTAGCCACAGCAATTTTGAATTACCAGTCTAAAAGAACTGTTTCTCAGAGAATTTACCCCCCTTTCTACTTATCTGCATATGTGATGGATGCAATCTGTTATATTTCCAAGTTTCCTTTAATGGGTTGGAAATGGACGACTCAAGAACCCTTACCCATTCATATTTATCACAAAGAATTGTGGGATTCCAAGTTCATTCTGTACTTTTACAAGATTTGTCATGGAATCATGTTGCCCCTATACAAAATGTTATATGATAAAGATGCTCCAAGATTTTCTCCCGAAGCAGAGGTAGATATACTCCCTGTCGCGAGATGGTTCAGAGAAGAACTGTTTACATATGTTAGGGTATTTGGAATTCTCGCTTCCCCTCATGTCTTACCTTTGTATGTTCCTGATAAACTCATGGCACGATAAATTTCTTATCAAACCTGCGGAGAAGAAGGTTTGACTAAATATTTGAAGGACAAAAAGAAGGCTATTTGGCCACAATTTCTTGTGGCCCGTGGGGCCTTTTCACTATTTTATGTAGGCCATGCATTCAAAGAAGTAAAAAACATAACATGTCTACAATTGTTCAAATTTCAAGGAAGACCATTTGACCCTTATTATATTGCTAAAAATTTCACTACTGTAGTCAAAATAAAGGTGTTTTCTAAAGAAGATGATCTTTTTGATGACATGTTCCAAGAGAAAGGTACACTTAAAGAAGTTCTACATTCGGCCCAAATGCGATTTCCTCCAGCAAAATTTCAAGAGTTCAAGATATACATGGAAAGGAGGTTAGCTAATATCCCTTTGGATAAATTACGCTTGGAACCCATAAGGGAACCAACTCCTAGTGTTAGTCTCAGTGGAAGTTCAGGC